>CM038225.1:38442887-39042887 GCA_021442155.1 Cymbidium sinense
TATGATTAGGCTAATCATGGCCTAACATCCAGTCTATAAACATACACCCTAACATTTAATCTATAATAGTACATTACAAAATAAGCATACATCAAACCATACACTATCCTAACATAAAACTAGAAGTGGTGACTTAATCTAATGTGTGTTAAGGCTTGTGTGGTATGTACTAACTAGGCTTTAGAGTTAAGATTTTCTAAGTATGAAGGACATTTAATTATAAAGGTGGCTTATCTTTAAATGGTTTAATTAATTTATAAATTTTACTTAATATTTTTTTTTGTTTCATTTGACCTCCACTCAACAACTAAGTGTTGTGAAGAGAAAGAAAGGATCACTCTTTTTAATTCCTATCTTAAGTCACATCTAAAGCAAGTTAATTAATCAATTCCCTTTAGTGAATGGCTTATTATATGTTTTAAAAAGTCCTAATATTTGGGTTCACTTTAAGTGAACTCATTCAATAAGAAAGACATCTTAAGATTAGTTGGAATGAGTTACTATCATATAACTCATGTTTGTTCATTTCTTTCCATCATGTATATCATGCATATGATTAAATCCTAAGCATAGCTATACATACAATTATATATTAGCACACTTAAATGGTGAATGTAAGTAAATGTATTTGGGATTAATGTTTCATTTGGTTGAATGATTTTGTCATATTAATTTAAAGCTCTATCTAAATTCTTATGCAAAGAAGGAAAGAATCTTAAATCACATGACTAATCGACTCAATCATTTAAACAAAATATGAATACATGTATTTAATAAAAAAGGAGTACACATTCATATATAAAAGATTTAAGCAAGTACGTGCCATTGTTACGCAAAGGAAGGTAGGAACCTCCTTAGAATTTAAAGCGTGCATCCTTAGGATGTCCATACTAATATACTATTCTTAAATACATATGGATGTATAAATAACTACAAGAATAGAAAGCCATGCAAAAAAAAGTATTTTGATTTGATTGATTTATTATATGTAAATGAATTAAAGCTCTATCTAAATTCTAATGTCCAAATGCATAAGAATGAAATCAAAGCGGCCACCATTGTTTCGCACTAAGGGAACGAGGTAGGAATCTTCTAAGGGCTATTAAAAGTTAAATGCCTCGGATGTCAGGTAATATATTATTAACATTCTTACTTATACAAATCAACACAAGAATGTAAGGAAGAGACTTTATTTCATACACTAAATTTATATTCACTTGCATTTCCTATGTATATATAACTAAAGTTATAATATATATCTATATTCATTCATTAATAAATTTTTTAAAATATATTTGAGATTTAATAGTGACATTAGCCACACATATTTTTAATTAAGCCAACATATGTAAATTAACATAAAGGAAATCATTTTTTTGATTAATTTGAAAGAGATGGATGCATGAATCATATGATATATTTAGCATGATTGGAAAGAAATAAAAGAGCATGAGTATATAATCTCATTTAAATCAATTAACTCCCAAGGACAATCATATTATTTAAAAAAACCAAAGTTCTTTAATGTCATTTCATTTTCATGTTTGATTTGATTTGAAATGTGAGAAAGGTTTGTTAATCCATTTCCCATATGTGAGTTAATTTAGTTTAATGAAAGAATTAGGTTAATTTTATGGTTTAATTAGGTTAGGGTATGAATTAAGTCAATTAATTAATCCTTACCCATGTCACCTTTAGTTAATTAACTAATTAATAATGAACCAATATGATATGCAATGAAAAGTAAATTAACAATGCTCTAAGAAATGAAAGGGGCATAATACAATTGGCTCATGATTAATATTAGGCTTAAGGGATTTAATTAATTTTTTATGATTTTCTTACACATGTAACCCCTTTTTCCTTATTGCATCTAAAGGGCTACCCAAAATTGATTAAAGGTAATTAGATGTAAATTGGATCTTAGATTGAGTTAATTAGGGTCATTAATCCATTTGGTTAATCATTAAGCATGTTCAATAAATAAAATAAAATTAACTTAAGAAAAGAGATCAAGAAAGAGGCCTTAATCTCAATCTATAAGTCCTATATTTGATCACTTAAGGTCTGATTTTATCTTGAAGATTAATTAATTAAGTAAGCAATTAATTATTCCATTAATCATTAATTAATTTGATTCAAAAAGTAAAGAAAACTTAGGAAATGAATTAGGAAAAATATCTCAATCACATTCCTAAGCTCCCTTATTATCCAATGGAGGTAATTAGGCTTAAATAATTAATTAAGTTACTATTTATTCACTAATTATCACTAATTATATTAAGAGAGTGATTAAGGCTTAATCAATTAATTTTTCTAATTAAGTAACTAAAATATCATAAAAATAAGGGAGGCGAGTTTATCCCCTAAACATCCACAAAAAATTTGAGATTAATTGGTGATTAATTAAAGAGTAATTAAACTAATTGAATTTTAATTAAACTAAAATTACTTTAAAATCAATTAATAATAATATTTCTAGATTATACTCTAAAATGCCTTTAAAATGAGCCAAAGTTTATATTTTTTGAAATTTTTTTATAATTAGTTATGAATTTTAGAAGTCGCAGGCTTAAAAATGGATTAATTAACCCTAATTAAAGCCTAATCCCATGCCAGATATGTGGCAGCGGCGTGCGCTTCCGTGCATGGCAATTATATGGTTATCACATTGCCATCGCTTCGGATGGCGGCGGGCGTGCTTTCCGTGGATCATCGATCTAAGATTGGATTCAATCCGTGGTTAGAGAAATCGAGTGAATCTAATGCGATTAGATCATCGTCCATTCCATCACACGAATGGTCCGTGATCTATCCGTCGCGAATGGCGAAAAGGATGCCATCCATCTTTCATCATTTGATCCGAGCTCACGAGAGCTCGGATTATCTCTAAATTGATCCCACACCTTCGAGGAACGGAGATGCACACATCTAATGGTTAGGATGAAAATCACATTTGCTTCAAAGGACCAACCTATATTTTCCTAGGAGCTGGTTTGCAAAATTACCTCACCGAGCTAATGTTTGGCGATGGGTGGTAGCTTCATCTAGTAGAGATAAAGCCATGTTGAGAAGATTGGGTTTGATTTGTGTAGAGCTTGGTTACAAATCCATGCGTAGAGCCTTGGCCGATCAAACTCAGTCTCCGTGGTAGAAGGCTGGATGATTGTTGGCTTCAATGAAGTATGAGGATGGTGTGGGTGCAATTGGTATTTGATCAAGTGGAGGAGGAGTATTGCACAGGAACGTGGTGTCCTATTTCGGATGTGCATAGGAGAAGGAAATACCAGGGAGCTTTGGGATCACTGGGGAGTTTTGGAATCACTGGGAACTCTTCTGCGAAATGTGTCATTTGCTCAATTGAGGGGTATACCCTCAATTGCATTTGATGGACAGATCGAATCTGATCTTCGGCCGGTTCAGCCACTTCGGAGGGTCATCATCGATTCCATGTGGCTCACCATGAGTGGTTGAGGCTATGTCGAGGGAAGATTTGGACAGATGGCATGGGATTGCTCCTTCCTTATGTCCATGGTGTGTTCAGCCATGAGAAGGGGGAAAGAAGGGGTTACCTTTGGTCCATAATAAGTGCTAGGTGGCTCAGGTTGGGCTAAGGTGTCTTAGGAATGCTTTATGTGGCAAGTGAAGGGCTGCTATGGGAAAGGCAAAGTGGACTTTGCCACTTATGGCAAGAATCCTATGCAAAGAGCTTTGTACATTGGCCAATTCCCTTGGATTGGGTCCCACTTAGATTTGGACTGGCTTGGGGCTGACCTAAGGTCAGTTTGGGTTAGGTTAGGTCAGCCACCAAACTTTCATAGGTTGGTTTGACTTCATTTGATCAAAATGGGTTCATTTTGGGTTAGGTTGACTAATTAGTCAAATTGGGTCAAACCAAGGCTTAGGTTAGGTTCATATGATGATTTGAGATATTTTGGTTCAATTGGTTTTTGACTAATTTGACTTAGATTTGAATTTGACTCATTTTGATTCAAATGGGTCAAATGGGTCAAGTTGGCCAATTTGACCAATTTGACCAAATTGGGTTTGGTTAGGTATTGAGTCAGGTTCAATTGGTTGATTGAAAGTAATTGTAAGCTTGGTTTAGTTTAATTTGGATTTAATTTGAATTTTATCCAATTTGATCCTTTAGGCCAATTTGGGCTAGGTTGAGTCAAGTTGACCAATTGGTCAAATTGGGCTCAATTATGGCTTTGGTCAAGTTCAATAATCAATTTAAAGTGAGCTTGAGCCATTGATTATAATCAATTTGGTTTAAATCATACTTTGACCCATTTTGACTTTTTAGGCCAATTTGGGTCAACTTAGGTCAAATGACCAATTGGACTTGGTTTAGCTCTGATGGTTTGGTCATGTTCAATCATTGATCATGAGTGAGTTTGAGTCAATGGTTTCAATCAATTTGGCATATGGTGGGTTTTGACTAGTTTAGGTTTCATTTGGGCTAAAGGTTAACTTGATCAAAGGACCAAGTTGACTTGGTTTGACCCAATTCAAGGTAGTTGATCACCTCAGGATGATTGTTGATCATGATATGAGGTTTAGATGGGCTTAGTTCAATCCAATTTGGGTTGGATTATAATTTGGCTCAAAAATATCTTTTAGGTCACTTTGGGTCAAGTGGACTTAAATGAGTTAATTGGCTTGATCATGACTTGAGTCAAGTTTAGTTGTATTGACAAATGGGTTTGAGATGAAAATATAAATCCAATTGCAAATGATTTGAAGGCATATGGATCTTGGTTCATATGATAATTTCAAGTCAAGGTTAACATGGTTTGACTTGGGTTGATTGATTTGATAATTATAGTTTATGTTTATATTTGGGACAATGATTGAAGGAAAGATTGAATTATGAGGAAATCCATGGCTTATGAGTTGATTTGGGTATCATTTAGCAAGTTCAATAATTTGGCTAAAGAGGCTAAAATTAGGATTTGATTTGATTTGAGTTTGATTTTGGCCACTTGGATTTATATTTCATTTATATTTGTGAATATAAATGAATATATAAATGATTCATGAAAATCACTAAGATTTGGAGCAATTTGGAAGCAAATTTGACCAAGTTGAGGGATGTAGGTCAAAAGGGCTTTAGGTAGGGAATTGATTTGGTTTGATTTAGCATGATTGATTTGAATGGTTTGAATTTAGATTTCATTTATATTTATAAATATAAAAAAAGGAATAATTGATTTATAAAAAATCAATCAAGTTTGATTTGGTTTGAAGGGGGTTCTGGCTAAGCATATGAAGGTGGTTCATATGGCTTAGGAAGAGATTTATAATTTGAATTTAATCATGGGTTTCAATTATTCAGAGTTGGATTTGATTTGAAATTTGGGTTAAGATTTGATTTGAGATTGAGTTTGATAATTGATAAAATCAATTGAATTTGGGTTGATTTGAATTTGGTTAAGGCTAAGTCCATAAGATAAAATCAAAGGGCTTAGGAAGGGATTTGAAATTTGAATTTAATCATGGGTTTTATTTGATTTGGGATTGGATTTGATCTTAGATTTGAATTTGAGGTTTGTTTGGAAGAAGGAAGTAAGGATTGGGCTTAAGGCTATAAGGTAGGCAAGTTTTCCTAAATTCCTAAGGCATAACCTCTTCCTATGACTAACCCATCCAAGTCTCTAGGCTTAGGTTAAGTGTTCACCTAATCACTAGAAGCGTCTTAAGACTAAAGCTCTTAGTGTCTACATGAGTCCTAGATCTATGATGAAGAAGTTGAGAGCTCACTTCAAAAATGAGGTCAACAGTCTTCTACTTTGATGGCTTAGTGGAAGTTAAATTTATAGTGTCATGTTCATCGTCATCCTCGTTGCTCTCATCTTCAAACTGAATAACTTTCTCATAATCAACATTAGTACTAATCAAGCTCATAACTAACTCTACATCATCAATTAGAAGTTCAAAATTTGTCATCTTATCCTCTTGATGAGCAAGTTCAATAGTTCTTTCAACTCCACTCTTACTCTGGGTTTGAGTTTAATTACCACAGTACATTCCATTTTCTCTTTTATTCTTCTTGGATATCTTAGGCAATACACTTGTGTGGTTTGATGTGTAAGGATAAATGAATCATTCTTAGCATATTTTCTGGTCAACTTTACTTTAGTGATCTCATACGATTATGCTTTCTTAATCCTCTATTACACAAGATCAAACTAATTACAATTGAATATAATGACATTCCACTCATTATTGTAAATGCATAAATTCTTGTAGAACTCCATAATAATCTATCTTATTATTTAAATGCGTGTTTCCTTGAATTCAAACTTTGGAGTTATATTTTTTTTCTTCTAATCAAGAACTTTTGTAAAATTTATAATTATTGACATCATAAATCTATACTAACAATTCTCTTTCCCAAGCTAAGTTGTGAAGGTCTTGATTCTTCATTCGTTTCTAATCATGAACCTAGTACATTAAGAAGAATAAGAAAGTTGTGCAATTAACTTAAAAAATATATTAAAATTTTAGTGATGATTGCTCACATGTAATTTAAACTATGTTTAGAATTCACCTTCGACCTTTTAATTAATAAGATATTCAAGTTTAATGAGTTCTTGAATAACTTGAACTCAATAATTAAATTAATATAATTAAATAAATACTATGTTCGATTAAAAATAAAAATAAGATATTGTGGCATTGATGCATTTACTTAAGAAAATATTGAACCTCATCACAGTTTATAATAACATTAACTTTTGCTGCCCTAAGCTCCTTATCATTTAGATATCTCGATGTGCTTCTACCTAAAGCTTTTCTGGTTGGTTGAAAAATAAATAACATACTTTGAAGATCCAACACCATCAGTAATATATGAATGTGCATGTGGCTCAAAGTAGTAGGAGCAGAAATTTGTAGTCTCCTGGGCCAAGTAAGCTTCACATATTGAGCATATCATTATTCTTCATAGTTTTCTTAACATATTTAAGAATCGCATGAATTTTAAAGAATAATTAGGCTTAAACGTATGTTAATTGGTAATACTACTAACAATAAATAATTACCTCTCAAAAAGTATATTCAATAATATTGCATTGGTGCTCCCATTCTAGCTTCGTATGATAGATGTATCGGTAAGTGTCATGGAGTCAAAAAAAGCAGGGAAAAATATTTTTTTAAGCTTATAAATAATGACTGAAATTTTTTATTTCTAGTTATTTAATAATTTTAATATTTAATCAAGTCGAGGATAGTTCTTTAAAGAAGAGACTATGCTCAATCAAATAATTTAGTATTTGCTTTAATAAAGCATTGAATGCATTTGGATGTAAGCATTGTTGAAAAATGTGACAATCATGGCCCTTCATTCCAAATAATTTTATCATTCTTAAATCAACACATCCTCTCAAATTGGATGTGTACTTATATATTTTAATGATTGTATCCATGCACATACTATTTTCTGTTATTCTAATGTGACCCGATATTTGGCTTTAGGCTTCTAAACTATACCAATTGTAGTCTCTATCAACTCTAACTTTCTTCTATGATAATATTCCTCCAACTTTAACTTGGCCTTTACATTATATTTAGTTTTACCCTTAACATCCATCACTATGTTAAAAAAAATTGTTAGCATTTTTCTATATGCATCATATCAAGATTATACTTTATCGATTGACTTCTATTAGAGTAGATCCTAAAAAATACTTTTCTTTGTTTAATTATGGGTTACACCATAACCTAGAATATGACTATTAGATAACATATGAGAATCAATTATAATTGGGATATAACTAACAATATGTCATAAATCATCATGACTCAATCTTGAAGGTGGCTTAACTTTCTCAACTTGATTTTTTTATGAAAACATTCTTATTTCTTCTAAAAGGTTGATCATTATGGAGGAAGATACGATGATAGTCAACCAAGATTTTTTAAATCATTTTAAGAGTAGATATCTTTGATAAATTCATGTAGTATGGACAAGCCAACTTCTTAAACAATGCTCCACCACGATAGCATTCCATACAAGCTAACTTAAGTCATTGATAGTCCACATTAGTGTTGATTTCATCTAAAAGTTTTGCTTTGCAGCAATATCATACTACACCATTCTCACATAAAATTTTTAACTCATCTATCAATGGTTGCAAGAAGATATCAATCTTTGCTTTTGAGTTAGGACTTATTAAAGTCAAGAACACATAAGGAGTGGTCATGCACACCTCTGGTGGTAAGTTGTATGGTGTAACTATCACTGGACAATATGAATATGGTTATGCAGATAGACTAAATGGTGTGAAACTAACAATCAGTGTAAAAGCCAAGTTTGACATTTCACGACTCAGTTATAAAATTAGGATAACTACGATTGAAATACTTCTATGCTTCTTCGTTCGATGGATGACTCAAGATATGTGATACACTTGCTTTGTTTTGATGTCATCGTATATACTTTGATGACGCATGGAATTGTATAGTCTCTACAAAAGCAGAGTTAATGACAAATATAATAGATGCTTGTGTGGCACATCCTTTTGTTTGCATTATTTTTTTACTGTGTGACTTGAACTTAGGTGTTCCATAAAATTTATGTTCAATATCCTATGTGTGGTCCTTGTAGCATAATATATAATCATTGACACATCACTTTTTTTTTAGAGCTCAAACTTAGCTTTAACACCAACTTCTTTGTTTATATAAGTCTTTAAAAAACTAAGTTTTCCATGGGTTTGTATATTTCAGTAGCCCTACAAATTGATTAAAGTATTCACGTGGATTATTAAATTCATCTTTAATACATAGCATTCTTATGGCCATAGAAAACTTAAAGTGGCTCATGCATCCTTCCTATAATGGTTATTGTACTACCTTTAGTAGGTCATAGAAATTTTGTGCTTCTTTATTATGCGGCTCCTTCTCCATAAGAAACTCCTCTTACAACATCATAAACCATTTTTTTAAAATTTTTTTTATATTCACCTAAAAGGCATGCATGACTCGGCAACAATGTCAGCATCAACATGTGGCTCAAACTCATCATGTGAAGTATATAACCAATAATTTGAAAATCCCTACAATACAAGTCTACTTTGCCTTCATCAGGCATTTAGAAAGCCTAATTCTTGTGTGTAGCACATGGACATCAAAACTTTTTGTGGTGTTTGTATTTGAAGCCTTAGGGAGACTACATAGATTTTAGGGGATACTTATTGAAATGACTGTGTATGACATTAAGGAATGTAATATTATCTCAAAAGATAATAACATCGCTATATAATAGACTTAATCATCTAATAATGACTCTTAAAATAGATGTGTCTACATATACCAGAGATTTTTTCTCTACCTTATATGGATGAAGTAAAGCATGGTTTATTTTATGCTCAGTTTTTTTAGTTCTTTATGAAGGCAATCCCTATAGTTAATTACATCTTAGTAAATGAGGATTTCATAAGAATACTTGTTGACCTCACTTTTGGAGTGAGGATTGACTCATCTTATCTAGACACTAAGATCTTTTTAGTCATAGGATACTTCTAGTGACTAAGTGAACACTAAAGTTAAGCTTAGAGACTTAGGGAAGTTAGCCTTAGACTTAGGCTATACCTTAAGACTAAGAGAAACTACCTATCCTATGGCCTAACCCAAGACTTATAACTATCCACTCATCCAAATCCAACATCTAATCAGTACAATCAACCCTAATTGAATCCCATTTCATATCCAAGCTCCAAGCCAAAATGATTTAAACCTAAACCCATCCTTATGCCATAACCCCATCCTATGGACTTAACCCAAAGTTTCCTCAACCAAACCAAATCTATTTTTTTTTTCATAAAACACTCCAACCCTTCAAATCATAATTTCAAACTCTTCCAAAATCTGCAATCAAACCAAATCAATTCAATCAACCCAAGCTTGCCCATTTAGACCCAAAATATCCAAATGAGTTAAAATCCAATTAAACCCAAAGCAATTACAACCAAAGCCATCAATCAACCGTTAAACTCAATTCAACTCAATTCAACCCAAATCGACTCAATTAACCCACTTGGTTCACTTGACCCAAAGTGTCCTAAATGACTCTTTTGAGCTAAACTTCAATCCAACCCAAATTGGATTAAATAACCCATTCAATACCTCCTACAATGATTTTGATCATCCTTGATTGATCAATTGCAATCAATTGAGTCAAACCAAGCTAATTTGATCACTTGACCCAAGTTGACCTAATTAGCCTACATTAACTTAATTGAATCAAACTTCATTCCAAAATTAAATGATTAAAACCAATGATTTCTATCAACCTCAACTTGATCATTAAATATGACTTGACCATCAATTGAGCCAAACCAAGTCCAGTTGGCCCTTTGACCTAAGTTGACCCAATTTGACTAATAGGGCCAAATTGGACCAAATCAAATCTTACATCAAATTGATTACAACCAATGACTCAAATCCATCATAAGTTAATTTTTGAACATGATCAAACCTTGATTGAATTTAATTTGACCAAGTCAACCCAATTGGCCTATTTAGACCAAATTGACCTAAAGGGTCAAATTGGTCTAAATCATCCCTAAATCTAAATTGAATGAAATCAATACCTACAATCATATTCAAATCATTAATTGAACCTAAATCAACAGCTAACTCAAGCTAATTTGGTCAATTTGATCAAATTGGTCAACTTAGCCCATTTGACCCATATGAACCCATATGAGTCAAATTCAAATCCAACCAAAATAAAATCAAACTAATTGATTCCAACCATCTCAAATCATCATTTAAACTTATCACAACCCTTAATTTGACATAATTTGACTAATTGGTCAAACTAATCCAACCTAACCCAATTTGACCTATAAGATCAAATTAAGCCAAACCCAACCAAACCAAGCCCAAACCCAATAAAATTTGGCATGACCCATCCTTAAGTCACCATGGGTCAGCCCAAATCAAACCCAACCCATTTCAAACCTGAATTGACCTAATACCCATTGGGTAATGCTCTCCAAATGGGACAAAACTCATATTTGGGTGGTCTAACCAACCCATTTTCATTTGACAGCCTCCCTAAGCTTGTTTTGGATCCTTGGACCACTAGCTAGCTTGACCCAAGGCTGGTTGTGCTAGACATGGTCAAGGGAGGTGATCTAACCCTTACATTCCCATTGGCACACCTAGGGGAAGGAGGACAAGCCTTGCCAGCCCACCAGGCCTTCACCCACTTAAGTTGAGCCACCTCAACTTCCCACTGACGTCTCCGCCCACCTGCGTTGGCCAGACAACTACCAAATGTGAGCAAACCTGAGCCATCTAATTTTATGTGGAGGAGACTATACTCCTTCACATCTCATTCCAACACACATCAGAGCATTCAGAGAGCTTGAGAGTGAGGAGATGAGCTTCTCGAGTGCTTCCCCGAGTTCCTTGGGCCTTCCCATCACCAACGCCAAACCAAGGCTCATTTCTGTCGAACCTCACCTAACCTTCACCAATTCTAAATTAACTTCACTCACACCTTTCTCGCTCCAACAATCAAGAACGAATCAATTCTTGATCGATTTGAGCACTGAAGATCGTCCTTAGGCTAACTCTGGTGGCATTTGGTCCATAGAGTCGCCGGTGAGGAGGCATTACACCAACTTCTTAATAGGGCTTCGTCTATTCAAGATGAAGCTACCTCGGTCGATAGACTGCCGATCTTGAGCTTTGGCAAGATAAACTCTAGCAAATCATAAAAAATCCAATAGGAGTTGGTATTTTATGAAGGAAATTATGTTTTTGTGTGAATTCCATAATAGGATCCCTCTAGATCCCCTTCTTGAAGCTTTTGGAGTCGATCCCGACGCCTCACGAGCTCCGGTGAGCTCAAATCAAGTAGAGGAGGTTGGACGGTGTCTATCTTCTATCGCTCAGGGGATGATGGACCATCCACCATCTATTCCACGTGATTAGAATGGACAACCATGATTTAATCCACTAGAAATTTGATTTAATTCCCTGAAGAACTGTGTGATTAATCCCCGATCCGATCCAGATTAGATGGGATGAATGCGATCTAGATCCAGAAACGCGTCATTGTTTAAGTGACTTATCTAGTGGTCCATGTGGAAAGCATCGCCATGTCAGCTACTTGCACGATGCCGACAGGATTAGGGATTAATTAGGGATTAAAATATATTTAATTGCTATGAAATTTCAAAAAATCGCAATTAATTGTAGAAAATTCTAAAAAAATACACATAAACTCATTTTAGAAAGGTTAAAGAGAGGAAATTTTAATAAAAATGATTCCATTAGAATTTGAAAAGTGAACATAACTTAATTAGGGTTTGAATGTTTCATTAATTAGCTTAATTAAGCCTTAATCACTTGGGAAATTAATCTCAAACTTGAAGGATTGATTTAATGGGATGTCATGTGCCTCCAATAATTTTCTTAGGATTTATTGGTTAGGTAATTAGGAGATTTTAAAATTCAAATCTTAATTACTCTCTTAATTAATTTAATGATTATTTAAAACTCTAAACATTAAAAATTGATTAATTAAACTTCATTAATCACTAATTAATAGTGAGATGATGGGCGAAGTGATTATGACCTCTTTCCTAATTATTTTCTCAAACTCATTTCATTAAAGATGATTAATTAATTCAAAGTTTAATGAAGAAATTAATTAAGCAATTAATAATGAAGATTAGTGAAATTAAAATGCCAATCACTTCAGATGATTAACATTAAATTGGTGGGTTCCTCTTTATGTGTTTAATAATATAAAGACTTTTAAGAAAATTATGATTAACCCAAATTATGATTAACCCATGGGTGTAGGAAAATTATAAAAATACTTAATTAGATTCCTTAACCTAATTAATGCTTAAGCATGAGCCTATTGCATTAGGTCTTTTAGGAGCATTGCAATTTTAATTTCTCATTTGCATATCATTTGAGGCTCATGAATAAGCAGTTAATTAAATTAAAGAGACATATGAAAGGGTAATTAAATGAATTTTTTAATGGTTCAAACTTATTTAATTCATAAAATTCATGTAATTAATTCTTCTTAAACATATTAAATCATCAACTTGGGATGAGATAAAAACAATAAATTTTCCTCCTTTTTAAGTTTAATTAAAATTGAAAATCTAATTTAATAAGAAGTTTTGGTTTTCTATAAATAATTTTATTTAATGTGATTATCCATAGGAGTTAATATAGCTGAATGAGTTATGTGGCAATGTTTCATTCCTTTTCAATCAATATAAATATTGTATATCATGTGGTATCATGCATTCATGCTTTCAAAAAAAAAAAATGAAATTTACCTATGTAAAGTTGCATGTGTTGGATTAATCTTAGTATATGTGTGGTTAATCTTAGTATATGTGTGGCTATTATCACTAATAAATCTCAAAATTATTTTCAAAATTATAAATTAACAATGAAAAGTTAGAGTGATATTAGCTATGAATACTTATATATGATTTGGATGTATTTATAGCTTAAGCATGTTAAAGTGTTTACTTTATCATTTTGATTTCATGTATGGGTTTACATATGTTTGAATGCTAATAAGTATATAGTCTGTACATCGAGAATATGAGACTTTAAGTAGCCTCATGGAGGTCATTTGACTACCTCACTTCCCTGGTTAACAAAGTCACGTACTTATTTAATTTCATTCTTATGTATAGTTGTACTAGAATTTGGATAGAGCTTTACTTTACATGTATAAATAATTCAATCAAAATATAATATTTTGCATTATTTTTATTTCTATGAATGTGTATACATTCATATGTATTTAAGAAAAGTAAGTATATAATTTGTACATCAAGGGAATATGAGGCTTTAAGTAGCCCCATGAGGGTCATTTGATTACCTCACTTTCCTGGTTTAATAATGATATGTACTTGCTTAAAACTTTTATATATGTGTATGTGTATTTAGCAAATGAATGAAAATTCCTTTTTCTATTAAAAATATGTGCATTCATAATCATTTAAATGTGCCAAAAATGTATTGTATGTGTAGGTATATTAAGTCCTAAATCATATGCATGTTATGGGTGATGAAAAGGAATAGTTTAACATTATCTATGTAATGAGAATTCAATTACAATAATCTTAAGATATCTTTCATATTGAATAAGATTTCTTAAGGTTAACCAAAACTTTGGATAAATAAAACATATAATAAATCATTCACTAAAAAAACTAAATCATAAAAAAAGTGTTTTTAGAAAATAACTTAAAGTAGGGATGAAGGAGGTTAAGCCTCTTTCTTCTCATTACAATACATTGGTGCTAAGTGAATATCAAATGAAACAACTAAAACACAAATAAAATTTCCAAACCTCTAAACAACTTAAAATGAAACCACCCATCATGTTAAATTAAACATTTTTCCAAACTTAGAAAAATTACAATTTCAATGCCTAGCTAAGACATACCACACTAAGCCTATGCACACACATTGGAATGCTAAGTCACCACCTCTAACTTTAGGTTATAACTGTGTATGCATGATGTTGTATTTTTGTGATGTAATATTTTAGACTAGATGTTAGGAATGTAGATCATA
Source organism: Cymbidium sinense (assembly GCA_021442155.1). NCBI lineage: Eukaryota > Viridiplantae > Streptophyta > Magnoliopsida > Asparagales > Orchidaceae > Cymbidium > Cymbidium sinense. The sequence continues at coordinate 38,457,471 of CM038225.1, forward strand.
AATTGGATGTTAGGCCGTTGTTAGCCTAATATTATTTTATGTAGGGGATTGTACTTAAGGGGCTGCTAAAAATAAATATAAGTACTTTGCTTGCAGGCTGCTTATGCCCTTGAGAATAATCCATATTAGGATAGATGGGCTTGGTTACCCATGTGCAGGCTGCTAAGTTCAAATTATAAATTATAATTACTTGGGTTTGTTTGTATGTTTGACTAACATCTGTTTTACAAGTGTAGTTAGATTTATTTTTTCAAAAATTCTAATTTTATAATAGGAATTAGGATTAGTGATATTGGGTTTAGGATGACTAGTGGCTAGAAGACATAGTCCCTGGGTGCCCTGATGCCTTGAAGCAAAGAAAATCAAAAGAAAGAGGAATGAAGAAAAAGAGAAGAATGAAGAGTGCAGACCCCCATAGCACGTATTCAATTTCAATTGTAATTTTATTTTGTAATCTAGGTTGTATAAGGGCAGAGCTCGGCTACCCAATTTTTCTTTTTTCTGGGGTGTATGGCAGCACCCGGTTCGGCCTTTTATTCTTTCACTGAATCAAAATATGTTTGATTGATGTTTTGTTTAGATTGCGCAATAGAATTGCATATTTTTCATAGTTTCTTCAGATTAATGTTTGGATGTGTGGCTTGAATGTGGTTGGCTCTTAGAATAAAATTATTTTTTCTATCCCAAATTAATAACTCATAACTAAACTTTAAAATGACTTTTAACCTCACTCTGAAGCCTAAGATATAACCAAGATAATTAAAAATTTTAGCAACTTCTTAGCTGAATGTTGAATGTTTAATATCATGCATATCATATTATACCACTTTTGTAAAATGTGACCTCCATTCTTGCACTTTAGGGAATACTTGACCAATGAGAGCACCCCCCTCATGATAGAGATTCACGTACTTTCTCTTCTAATTTGGCCAATAACCAAATTTCATCATTCATTTAGACATAAGAAATTTCAAAGCCATTGTCCAAAATATTATGTTAAAATTGCATAAAAATTTGTAAAATGTTGCATTTAGCTCAAGTCATGATTTCATACCAAACATGATCTAGTCTCTTAGAAAGTGAGTTTATGACTCTAGTCTCTTTATTAAATTAAATAACAACTTAGCCATCTTACACAACCAAAAGACTAGCCAACATGGTTTTGAATCCTAGGAGGTGTTAGCTGACGACCACTCCAAGCGTTGTAACTCCAGAAGAGTTGGACAGGTTTATCCTCCTTGTGGAGATAGACCCTCATATGCCCTTTGTGCTTAGATTTAGGTCACGCTCTTAGCTTGTGCTAAGGCACCCTAGATTAAGGATATGAGGTTGTTTGTTTCCTTTGGTCTATGAGCATAAATATTCACCTGTTAAGTATTTTCACAATCTTGTGTTGGTGAATTATAAGCTGTATCAACAACAACAATAACAAGCCTTTATTCCACTAAGTGGGGTCGGCTACATGAATCCTTCGCCTACATTGTGTCATATTGTGTCAAATTCTCATTTAATTCAAGTATACTAAGGTTACTTTTTATACATCTTAACCAAGCCTTTTTAGGTCTACCTCTACCTTTGTTATCATAAGGCAAATCTAATTGCATCTACTCTTCTAACCGGGTCATTGGACGGCCAATGCTTTATGTGGCCAAACCATCTAAGGCAACTCTTTCTAATTTTATCTGCCACTGAAGCTACTCCAACTTATTCCTGAACATACTCATTTCACATTTTATCTCTAAGAGTAATGCCACTCATCCACCTGAGCATCCTCATCTCTGTAACACTTAACTTAGTCTTATGCTTCTATTTTATTGGCTAACATTCTGTACCATAAGTCATTACAGGTCTTACCACCATCTTATAAAATTTTTCTTTAAGTTTAAGTGGAACTTTTCTATCACACAACAGACCAGATGCATTCCTCCACTTCAACCATCCAACTTAAATTCTACTAATAACATCTCCATCTATTTTACCATCATTTTGAAAAATAGAACCTAAATATATGAATCACTCACTCTTATTAATGACTTGTTCACCTAATGTCACAACACTACCACTAGAACTTCTACAACTAAAATTACACTCAATATATTCAGTTTTAGATCTACTTAAACGAAAACCTTTAGACTCTAATGTTGACCTCCATAATTCAAGTTTCTCTTGGACTCCCTCTAGTCTTATCAACAAGAAGAATGTCATCAAAAGCATACATCAAGGTACATCTTCTTCTTAAATGCATAGTAAGAACATCCATAACTAAATAAAAAAAAAAGGGCTTAAAGCTGATCTATGTTGTAATCCAACTGAAATAGAAAAATATTTTGTCAATCCTCCTTGTGTTTGGACACAAGTAATAGCTCTAGTATACATAACCTTAATGATATGAATATAACCAATATTAACTCCTTTTTTTTTTCTACAACTCTCCATAGAACATCTCTTGAAACTTTATCATAAGATTTCTCTAAATAAATAAATATCATATGTAGATCCTCCTTACTTTCTCTATACTTCTCCATCAAACCTCTTAACAAATGTATAACATCCATAATAGATCTACCTAGCATGAAACCAAACTGATTGTGAAAAACTCTTGTATCACATTGTAACCTATGCTCAATTACTCTCTCCCATAATTTTAATGTATGACACATTAACTTAATTTCTCTACAATTTGCACACTCTTATGCATCGCCTTTATTCTTAAATATAGGAACCAACAAACTCTTTCTCCACTCATCTGACATCTTTTTAGTCTTTAAAATAACATTAAAAAGATTTAGAAGCCAAGAAATTCCTTGATCTCCTAAACATTTCCACACTTCTATTGGAATATCATTAGGTCATACTATTTTTCCACATTTCAATTTCTTTAAAGCTTCTCTAACTTTAGATTTACTAATACACAATAACAATAAAATTCTCTATTTTTGTTTAGGATATTAAGGTTACTAAAATCAATCATACTTTCAGATCCTTATTGAAAAGTTTATCAAAATACCTGATTCACCTATTTTCAATATCCTTTTCTAAGAAAAGTACTTTATTATTTTCATCCTTAATGCACCTCACTTGAACTAGGTCTTTACTTCTCCTATCTCTTTGGTTGGCTAACTTATATGTACATCCTTCACCTTCTTTAGTATCTAATCTATTGTATAAATCACTAAAATCTAAATTTTTTGTATCATATATTACTTTCTTAGAATCTCTATAGGTCACTTTATATCTTTCCCAATTCTCTGAGTTTTTACTTCTAAATAAAATTTTATAACAATGCTTCTTATTTCTTATCTTTTCTTGCACACTCTGACTCCACCACCAACTATTTTTATTAAAAGATGCTTTTCTTTTTGATTCTCCAAGCACATTTTTATCAACTTGCTTAATTTCACTTGTTACTTTTTCCCACATAACATTAGCTTCCTTATGAACATCCCAAATTTTAAGCTCTTGTAGCTTGCTCTTAAAAATATTTTTATTTGTGTTCTTTAAGTGTCCCCATCCTAGATAATAATTTGATTTAGTTTTCTCTTACAATCTTTCATATTAAAATCTAAAACTAACAATCGATGTTGGGTACTTAAACTTTCACTTGGAATGACCTTACAATCTTTACAATCTAAACGATCTATTTTTCTTATTAGAAAATCATCAATTTGTGTTTTACTAAATTCATTTTATAAGTAATAATATGTTCATCACTTTTCTTATATAAAGTATTAACAACTACAAAATCATAAGCTAAAGTAAAATTTAATATAGTCCTACCTTCTTCATTAGTCACTCCAAATCCATAACCACCATGAATAGTTTTAAAATCTTCTACCACTCTGCCAACATGTCCATTTAAATTCCGTTTAATAAATACTTTTTCGTCAAGAGGTATCTTTTGTATTAAGCTTTCTAATTCATTCCAATTTTTTTTTGAGCTTACATATAACATTGATAATCTTAGTATCAACAATAATCTTTAAAGCTATAATTCTATCTCCACATTTATTAATATATATAACGTTATCCTTCAAAATTTTATCTATAATCACACCTACACCATTTCTACTTTGACTTCTACTTGAATACCAAAGTTTAAAACCTAAACTATCAATCTCCTTGGCCTTCTCCCCAACCCATTTAGTTTCTTGAGCACATAAAATATTTTTTCTTTCTATGAACCATAATATCTATTAATTCTATTAATTTACCTATAAGAGTACCTATATTCCAAGATCCTAACCTAATTTTAGTTTCATAGACTAACTTGTTTTCCCACATCCGTCCATAATGTGGGAACCCTTGCTTATTTAACACTGCACGATGTAGCGGCGCATTTTTTCCGTATTCAAGCCATATAGTGTGTCACTTCCAGGGGACGCCCTAGCATTAACGATGATTTAAAGAATTCATGTCATGATTATTTCGACAAGTTTTACGTTGGCTGTCAACTATATATCGCAACCCTCCACTTTTCACATCCAGACATAGGATCGACAAAGTTAGTGTTAATAAGCTCTATCATTCTAATAAAATTTCAACTCAAACTAAAGTAAATCATCCCCTTTAAAAGCATAAAGCCTCACCATAGGATAGATTAGAGTGCTCACTAGGATTCTTAGCATCATGAGCACCCCCTACTTATCTTCATTTGGAATTCAAAATAATCTTTCCAATTGAACATTCCCAATCAATTTTGCAAAATACCCTATCCTTTGATAGTCTAACCTTGAAATCTTTGGAGATAATTGATTGACTACTTTAATCGAAAGTATTCTTAGAAAATCTCATTTCTTAGGATGTAATTAACTATGGAAGCTTGCCTCTATAAGTAACTAAAGAATCCTACATAAAATAAATTATGTTTTACTTTTTCATGTAAAGTAGGAGAAATATCTCTAGCATATTCGAAGACCCATCTACCTTAGGAGTTCTTATTAGGTGATTATGTCCATTATAGGGTGATGTTTCCATATTTCGAGATGGTATATCATACCTCAATGTCATACCCAATTACTTTAATAAGCACCCCTAAAATCTGTGCGGTGTTCACACGACTCCAAATTAAAACATCACAATACTCTCGATTAAAGTTGTCAAATTATAACTCCAAAGATTTAAAGCTTTGATATCAAAAGATTGGTGATTATTGAAAGACCAAGCAGGAAAACTCAAAATAGGAAGAGTCCTTAATAGATTCTAAAGGAAGATGAGTAGAAAATGCTCATGATAATATGAAGCCTAGTGAGCACTTCAGTTTATTCTAAAGTGAGGCTTTATAATTTTAAGAAAGCAAAATTATATTTATTTGAGTTAATATTTAATTAAAAAGCTAAAACTTAGATTTCAACAACACAAGATTGTGAAAATGCTCAAGAGGTGACGACTTACACCCATAACAAATAATAAATAAGCGGTCTTTGAACCTATATCTAAAGTGCTCTAACATTAACTAACAGCTTAACCAAATTCTACTATGAGAAGTGGTATTTATTAGTTCACTTTCACTAGAGAGAGTGAACCGATCCTGACTCTTCTGGACTTACAACCACCTATAGTGGCTAATTTAGAGTCGTGTGGATACCATGCAGATCTTAGGAGGTACTTATTGAATTGATAGAGTACGACATTAATGTATGATATACTATCTTTAAAAATAGAAACATCACCCAATAATGAACCTAATCATCTAATAAAGACTCCTAAGGCATGATGGGTCTTCGAATACACCAGAGATATTTTCCTTATTTTATATGAAAAAATAAAGTAGGGTTTATTTTAATCCAGGCACTTTAGTTCCCTATGGAGGCAGACCTCCGTAGTTAATTACATCACAGAAAATAAGATTTCTTAAGAGTACTCTTAATTAAAGCAATTGATTATTATCTACAAAGATTTTATGGTTAAGACTTCAATAAATTAGCTATTTGGAAAATCAAATAGGATTGTTCAATTGGAAACACTTATTTTGGAAGCTAAAGAAAAATAAGTAAGAAGTACTCATGATACTAGAAATCCTAGTGAGCACTCTAACCTATAATATAGTGATTCTTTATATGTTTGATAGTGAGAAGATTTATTTTATTTATGTTAAAATTTTATTAGATTGTTAGGGTTTATAATCCATCAACATAAGATTATGGAAATGCCTAAGAGGTAAGGATTTATGCTCGTAGCCCAAAGAAAATAAGCAACCTCAAATTTTAAATCTAGTGAGCTTTAACACAAGCTAGAGAATGAACTAAATCTAAGCGGAAAGAGGGACATAAGAGTCTACCTCCACAAGAGAGGATAAACTTGTCCGACTCTTCTAGACTTACAACCTCCTAGAGTGGCCATCAGCTAACACCTCTTACAATTCAAAACCATGCAGTCTGGTCTTATGAGATTGCAAGATAGTTAGACTTGTTATTTACTTTGGGAAGAAACTAAAGTCTTAAACCCACTCCCTAAGAGACTAGAACATGAGTGATATGAGTATATGACTTAGTCTAAATGCAAGACTTTATAAATTTTATTTTATTTTGACACATTCATTTGGATAAAGGCTTTGGGATTATTATCCCTAAATGCATGATGAAATATAGTTATTGGCCAAATCAAAAGAGAAACAAGGTGAATATCCACCATAAGGGGTTGCTTTCATAGGCCAAGCGGTCCCTAAAGTGCAAGAATAGAGACCCTCATTTTACAAGAGTGATTTAATGTGATATGCATGATGTTGGATATATAACATACAATAAAAAGGTTATTAAATCTTTCAATTATCTTATTTAGAGCCTAAGCTTTATGATGAAGTTATGAGTTATCTTAAAAATTTAATTATAAGTGATTAGTTTGGGTAAAAAATTTAATTTTATTCTAAGAGCCTACCACATCCAAACATATAATCGTCAATCATGAAAAAACTATGAAGAATGTGCCATCCTATAATGAAATCTAAACATAACATCAATCAAACATGAATAAATTCCATAAGAGAATAAAAGGTAAGTGCGACTGGGTGCTGCCATACACCTCGAAAAAGAGAAAATATGAGTAGTTGAGCTCTACCCTTATACAACATGGAATATAAAAGAATAATTATAAATCTTGAAAACATCATGGGTCTTCATTCTTCATTCTTTTGATTTGATTTGCTCCAAGTCATCATAGGAACCCCAAGACTAAGCCCTCTAGCCCGCTCATCCTAATCCCCATAACATTAATCCTAAATCCTATCATAAAATTATATTTTTAGGAAAAGTAAGTCTAACTACATCTATAAAATAGAGGTTAGCCAAACATACATACAATCCCAAGCAGTTATATTTCATAAATTGGACTTAGTGCCCTATGCATGGGTAACCAAGCCCACCTGTCCTAATATGGATTATGCTTAGGGGCATAAGCAACCTGCAAATATAGCATTTATATTTACTTTTAGGCGGCCCCTTCAGCACAATCCCCTATATAAAATATGATTAGGCTAACAATAGCCTACATCTAGTCTACGAGTCATACACCCTTACATCGAGTCTAAAATATTACATCATAAAATAAAATATAACATCACAAATACACCATCCTAACTTAGGACTAGAATGGTGGCCAAACTATAGTATGTGTGCTAAGGCTTTGTGTGGTATGTCTTAACTAAGCATTAGTGTTATGATTCTCTAACTTTGAAAATTTTTTAAGTTAATATGATGGTTGGTTTCATTTCAAGTTGTTTAGATGATTTATGAATTTTAGTTTATATTTGTTTTGTTTCATTTGATTTACACTTAGTATCTAAGTGTTGTAAAGAGAGGAAAGAAGCTTACCCACTTTCATCCCTACCTTAAACCTTTTTCTAAAGCACATTAATATGGTTTAGCTTTCTTTAGTCAATGGATTATTAAATATTTTATTAATCATAAGTTTAGGATAACTTTAAATAATCCTATTCAATACAAAAGATATCTTAAGATTAATATGGTTGAATTATAATCACATAGAATATGTTGAATCATTCCTTTCCATCACCCATAACATGTATATGATTTAACACTTGGCATACCTATACATATAATATATTTTAGCATACTTAAATGATTATGAATGCATATATGCTTAATGGAAAATGAGATTTGTATTCTCTAATCAAATACATATACATATGTATAAAAGATGCAAGTAAGTACGTGCCATTATTAACCAAAGAAGTGAGATAATCAAATGACCTCCTTGGGACTACTTAAAGTCTCATATTCCCGGGATGACCAGACTATATACTTGCTATCTTAAATACACATAAATGTATATACGATCATAAATATAAAAATCATGAAAGAGATTTATATTTTATTTGATTAAATTATTTATACATATAAATTAAAGCTCTATCCAAATTCTAATATAAATACACATAAAATAAAATTAAACAAATACGTGCCTTTGTTAACTAGGGAAGTGAGATAATCAAATGACCTCTATGGGACTACTTAAAGCCTCATATTCTTTGGATGTCCAGACTATATACTTGCTATCTTAAATACACATAAATGTATATATGATCATAAAGATGAAAATCATGCAAGAGATTTATATTTCATTTGATTAAATTATTCATACATGTAAATTGAAGCTCTATCCAAATTCTAATACAAATACACATAGGAATGAAATTAAACAAGTACGTGCTTTTGTTAACCAGGAAAGTGAGATAATCAAATGACCTCTTTGGGGCTACTTAAAGCTTCATATTCACGGGATGTCGGTATATACTTGTTATCATTCAAATATATATAAATTCATATATGAATATAGGAAAGAAAGCACTATCTCTACATGTTATGCATTTTGATATATTCAAGTGGTTATAGGCGCATGTATTTTTAATAAAAAAGAATATTTTTATTCTCTAATTAAGTACACGTAGATATGTGTAAAAGATGTAAGCAAGTACGTGCTATTATTTAAACCAGGGAAGTGAGGTAATCAAATGACCTCCTTGGGGCTACTTAAAGCCTTGTATTCCTGGGATGTCCAGCTATATACTTATTATCTTAAATACATATGAATGTATATACAATTAGGAGAATAGAAATCATTCAAAAAGATATATTTCTTTTGATTGAATTATTTATACATATGAGTTAAAGCTCTATCCAAATTCTAATAAAAATATACATAAGAGTGAAATTAAATAAGTGTGTGCCTTTGTTAACCAGGTAAGTGAGGTAATCAAATAACCTCCTTGGGGCTACTTAAAGTCTCATATTTTTGGGATGTCCAGGTTATATACTTATTAACATTCAAACCCATGTAAATCTATATATGAGCTTAAGAAAGAGAGCTTCACATCCACATGCTTAAGCTATAAACAGATGCAAATCCTATATGTATTCATAACTACTATCATTCCAAATATTGTTATCAATTTATAATCTTTAAAAATAAATTTAGATTTACTAGTGATAATAGTCACACACATGAAATTAAGCTAACACATGCAAGCTTACATAAATAAATTTCATTTGATTCATTTGAATTTTAAAAATAAACATGAATGCATGAGATCATATGACATACAACATTTAAAGTGATTGAAAAGGAATAGTCAAACATAACCATATGATTCATTCAACTACACTAACTCCTAAGGAGATAACAACAACAATAACAAGCCTTAATCCCACTAGGTGGGGTCATGAATCCTTCATCTCCATTGTGTCCTATTATGTGTCAAATTCTCATTTAATTCAAGTATACTAAGATCATTTTTTATACATCTTAACCAAGTCTTTTTAGGTCTGCCTCTACCTTTCTTAACATAAGATAAACCTAATGCATCTACTCTCCTAATCGGGTCATCGGACGATCAACGCTTTATGTGGACAAACCATCTAAGGCGACTCTCCCTAATCTTATCTACCACTGGAGCTACTCCAACTTTTTCCTGAACATACTCATTTTGCATTCTATCTCTAAGAGTAAGCCACTCATCCACCTGAGCATCCTCATCTCTGTAATACTTAACTTAGTATTATGCTTCTCTTTTATTGGCCAACTTTCTGCACCATAAGACATTATAGGTCTTACCACCATCTTATAAAATTTTCCCTTAAGTTTAAGTGGAACTTTTCTATCACATAATAGGCCGATGCATTCCTCTCTTCAACCATCCAACTTGAATTCTACTAATAACATCTCCATCTATTTCACCATCATTTTGAATAATAGAGCCTAAATATCTCAATCACTCACTCTTATTAATGACTTGATCACCTAAAGTCACAACACTATCACTAAAACTTCTACAACTAAAATTACACTCCATATTCTTAATTTTAGATCTACTTAAATGAAAACCTTTAGACTCTAAAGTTGACTTCCATAATTCAAGTTTCTGTTGGACTCCCTCTCTAGTCTTATCAACAAGAAGAATGTCATCAGCAAAAAGCATACACCAAGGTACATCTTCTTGTAAATGCCTTGTAAGAACATACATAACTAAAGTAAAAAATATAAGGGCTTAATGTTGATCCTTGATGTAATCTAACTGAAATAGGAAAATATTTTTTCAATCCTCCTTGTGTTTGGACACAAGTAACAGCTCTAGTATACATATCCTTAATGACTTGAATATAACCAATATTAACTCCTTTCTGTTCTAGAACTATCCAAAGAACATCTCTTGAGACTTTATCATAAGCTTTCTCTAAATCAATAAATATCATATGTAGATCCTTCTTACTTTCTCTATGCTTCTCCATCAAACCTCTTAACAAATGTATAGCATCCATAGTAGATCTACGGCATGAAACCAAAGATTGTGAGAAACTTTGTATCACATCGTAACCTATGCTCAATTACTCTCTCCCATAATTTTAATGTATGACACATTAACTTAATTCCTCTATAATTTGTACACTCTTATGCATCACCTTTATTCTTAAATATAGGAACCAACAAACTCTTTCTCCACTCATCTGACATCTTTTTAGTCTTTAAAATAATAGTAAAAAGATTTGTAAGCCAATAAATTCCTTGATCTCCTAAACATTTCAACACATCTATTGGAATATTATTCGATCCTACTACTTTTCCACATTTCATTTTCTTTAAAGCTTCACTAACTTCGGTTACTAATCTGACGATAAAATTAAATTCTCTATTTATTTAGGGTATTAAGGTTGCTAAAATCAATCATTACTTTCAGATCCTTCATTGAAAAGTTTATCAAAATACCTCATCCACCTATTTTCAATATCTTTTCTAAGGAAAGCACATTATTATTTTCATCCTTAATACCCCCTCACTTATATGTCTTTACTTCTCCTATCTCTTTGGTTGGCTAACTTATACATACATCTTTCACCTTCTTTGGTATCTAATCTATTGTATAAATCACTAAAAGCTAAATTTTTTGCATCATATATTGCTTTCTTAGAATCTCTACAGGTCACTTTATATCTTTCCCAATTCTCTGAATTTTTACATATAAACCAAGTTTTATAACAATGCTTCTTATTTCTTATCTTTTCTCACACACTCTGACTCCACCACTAATTATTCTTATTAAAAGAAGCTTTTCCTTTTGATTCTCCAAGCACATCTTTAGCAACTTGCTTAATTTCTCTTGATATTTTTTCCCACATAACGTTAGCTTCCTTATGAACACTAACTCCTAAGGACAATCACATTAAATAAAATCACTTAAGGAAAATTAAAGCTTCTTACTAATTTTGATTTTGGATTTTAATTAAACTTAAAGAAGAAAAATTATTTATTATTTTAGTCCTATTCCTAAGTTGATAATCATAATCGGTTTAAGGAAAGCTAATTAGTTGTAGTTTATGAATTAATTAAGTTAGAACATTAATCAAATCACTTAATTACCCTTCCTATGCTTATTTATTTTGATTAATCATTTAATCGTGAGCCAAAAAAAAATGAACATGGATAAAATAAATTTTAATGCTCCTAAAGGACCTAATGCAATTGACTCATGATTATAGATTAATTAAGCTAAAGAACCTAATTAGGTATTTTTATATTTTTCCCACACTTATGGGTTAATCATAATTTTCTTAAGGGTTTTAATTTGACTGTTAAAGATGAAAAGGAACCTTTAGTTTGATTGTTAATTATCTGAAGTGATTAATATTTTAATTTGATTTGATTTTATCATTAATGAATGAATTAATTCCTTAATCAAATCTCACATTATTTAATTCACTTTAATATAATGAAGTTTGGAAAAGTAATAGGAAAGAGGTCATGGCTATTTTCCTCATCCATTCACTATTAATTCATGATTAAAGGGTTTCAATTGATGAATTTTTTACTATTTAGAATATTAATCAATTATTAAATTAATTAGAAAGGTAATTAAGCTTTGCATTCCAAGTTCCCTTAATTATTTGACCAATCAATTTCAATAAAATCATGAGAGGTAGAGGTCATCAAATTAAACAATCAAGCCAAGTTTGAGATTAATTTTTCAAGTAATTAGGGCTTAATTAAGTAATTTAGTAAACTATTGAAACCCTAATTAACCTTAATTACTATTCAAAATAAAATAAAATTATTTTTAATAAACTCTCATTTATTTAGTCTTTCCAATGAGCATTTATTTATATATTTTGAATTTTTTTATAATTAGTTATGAATTTATGAAGTTTTAGCCATTAAAATAAATTTTTAAGCCTAGTTAACCCCTAATCCCATTGGCACCATGCAGACTGCTGATGTGGTAGCACTTTTCATGTGGCACTGTAGGGTTGGCCACTTAAACCCATCTGAGGTGGCGGTGCTGGATGATGCGCTTTCATCCCTACCGTTCGATCTAAGATCGGACTGTGGGGATTAATCCCATAGTTCTTAAGGGGATAAATCAGATTTAATCTAATGAATAATCTCGATCGTTTGTTCCAATCATGTGGAAATGACGGTGGATTATTCATCATCCCCTAAGTGACGGAAGATAGATATTATCTGGCTTCTTCCGTTGGATCCGAGCTCATCGGAGCTCGTGAGACATTAAAATTGATCCCAAAATGTTCACGGAGGAGATCTAAATAGATCATAGGGTGGGATTCACATGAAATCAAACTTTTCTTCACAAAGGCCCAAAAAAATTGAAGAAACATCGGTTTGTCTGAATTTAGCTCACTTGAGCTCAGGACTGATGGCAAACTGTTCAAGGTAGTTTCATCTTTAAGAGATGAAGCCCTACTGAGAAGATTGCACCTTACCTCCTCCCAGGTTATTGTATAGACCAATCACCGCTAGAATCCTCACTAGAGTTGGTCTAGGAGTGGTCTCCGGTGGTCAAATCGATTGGGGAAAGATTCGTTTCACCTCACCAGAGTTTGGTGAACGTGTGGGTGAAGTTAATTTGGAATTGGTTGAGATTTGGTGGAGTTGGACGGAGTTAGGCCTCGAGATCACTCGGTTTCATCATCTTCGATGATGGGGAGGCTCATGCAGATGCTCATGGAGTTCATCTTGAGTGGCTCGTGCTCTCTGATGGCTCAATCTGTGGAATTGAATGGGATGAGGGGGAGTATACCCCCTCCTCCCCAAGATCGGACAGTTTGGATGGTTTCTGCCATTTGCAGTCATTCGATTGTCATAGGCAGTCAGAGGTGGCAGGAGAGAGCTAAGGTGGCTCGTTGGGGGTGAGGGTCTTAAGTGGGCGCCATGTCCTTTCTCCCTTGGTGAACCAATGAAGGGTGGGTTAGCCTTGATCCATGACTGACCCAACTAGCTTTAGGTCAGGTCAGCCAATGGTCAAGGGTTCATTTTGAGCTTAGGATGGCTGCCAAGTGCAAAGGAGAGGTGTTGATCACCTAGAAATGGATTTTATCCTATGTGGAGGGATTTACCCAATGGATAATGGGTCAATTTGAGTTTAATTTTGGCTGTTTTAGATTTAGGCTGACCCAAGGATGAGTCATGCCAAGTTTCAGTAGGTTTGGGCTTATATTTGAATGGGTTTGGCTCAATTTGACCCACACAGGTCAAATTGGCCTTTGTCAGTTGGTCAATTGGTAGTCAAACTAAGGCTTGAGACAAGTTCAAATGAGTATTTAGAATATTTTGGTTCAATTGATTTAGTTTAATTTGGCTTGGATTTGATTTTGATACATTTGAAGTCATATGAGTCGAATAGGCTAAGTTGACTAATTTGGTCAAATTGGCCAAATTGGCTTGGGTTAGTATTGATTAGGGTTTGATTAATCATTTGAAGATGATTGTAGGCTTTGATTCCAGTCAATTTGGATTTAGGAATGATTTAGGCCAAATTGACCATTTAGGTCAATTTGGGCTAAATGGGTCAATTGGGGTTAATTCGTCAATTATATTCAATCAAGGCTTTGATCATGTTCACTAATCAATTTGGAATGAATTTAAGTTGTTGGTTTGAATCAATTTGGATTAGATTTTGATTTGACCCAATTTGACCTTTTAGGTCAAATTGGGTTAACTTGGGTTAAGAGGCTAATTGGATTTATTTTGGGCTTAATTGATGGTCAAGTCATGTTTAAAAATTGATTTTAGATTGGTATGAACCATTGGTTTCAATTGATTTGGAATAGGATGAGATTTGGTTCATATAGGCTCATGCAGGCTAATTGAGTTAACTTGATCAAGTGACCAAGTTGATTTAGTTTGACCCAATTGATTGCAATTGATCACTCAAGGATGATCAATGAACATTGTAGGAGAATTTGGATGGGTTGATTCAATCCAATTTGGGTTAGATTCAAGATTGGCTCAAATGGGTCATTTAGGTCACTTTGGGTTAAGTGAATCTAAATGGGCCAATTGGCTTGATTGAATTTGATTTATGGTAATTGGGCTATCCAAGATGATCATCAATCACCATGGAGAAGATTTGAAGGTTGATTCAATCCAATTTGAGGATTGGAGTTTGGTTCAATTTGATCAAATTGGTCACCTTGGTTAAGTGGACCAATTAGGCTAATTGAATTGGATTTGATTTGATTGAGTAGTTTGATGATTGATTTAGAATTAATTGGTAGCTTTGATTGCAATTGATATGGGTTTAATTGAACTTTGGCTCACTTGGATACTTTAGGTCAAATGGGTTATGTAGATGGATTGAATTGATTTTGACTTGATTGATTTGATGGTAGATTTTGATAGAACTTGGGATGATGATCGAAGGGTTGAATTGATTTTGAGATAATCAATTGAGTTAGGTTTGATTAAAAGAATTTTGGCTAAGTTCATAGGATTGAATCATGGGCTTAGGTAGATTTGATCATGGGTTTCAATCATTTGGTTTGGAATTTGAATATGAATTGAGATTGGGATCGATTGTGTTGATTTGAGGTTGGATTTTGGCTAAGGAGGTAGGCATGGGTTTGGTTTAAACCATAGAATCGATAGGTTACCTTAGACCCTAAGGCTAATCCTCATAAGTCTCTAGATTTGGGTTAAGTATTCACTTAGTCACTAGAAGCGTATGACTAAGAAGATCTTAGTGTCTAGAAGACTCCTAGATCTAAGATGAGAAGATTAAATTCTCATTCCAAAAGTGAGATAAAAAATAGTTAACATCTCTTATGATTCAAAATCATGTAGATCCGTCTTATATAATTGCAAGATAGCTTGACTATTATTATTAAAAAAAGAATCTAGAGTCCAAACTTACTCCAGAAATTAGATCATGTTTGGTGTGAAGATTATGACTTAGACTAATGCAATAAAATTTGTAAATTTTATTTCATTTTGACTCGGTATTATAGACTCAATCTTGGAAGAGCTTATTTCTAAATTCATGATGAAATTGAGTTGTGGGCTAGATCATTGAGAATGAGTGTTCTCCATCATAAGGGACTGCTCTCAAAAGTCAAGTCTTCTCTCTTATTATATAAAAATGGAGACCCCCTATTTATAAGGAAGAAACAAGATGAATGCATGATGTTGGAACATACAACCATATAGTTAGGGGGTTGCTAAATTTTTTATTTTTTTGATTAAAATCCCAAGGTTTAAAGTGAGATTAAGAGTTGTTAAGATTTAGTTAAATTTATTTAGTTAGAGTAAACAATTTAATTTCATAAATAGCCTATTATATCTAGGTCATACAACGAACAAATAAATTTTAAAAAAATTTATGAAAAGCATGTCATTTTTATTGTACAATCAATATAAATACATCAAATAAATCATCATCAATTAAAGAATAAAAGAATAATACTACCAGGTACTGCCATATACCCTAAAAATAAAATTGGGTTGTTGAGCTCTACCCTTATACAACCAAGATTACAATTAAATTATAAATGAAAATAAATGTATGAGGTCTTCAATTCTTTATCTTCACTTCATTGATTTGGGTACTCCAGGCATCATAGGGCCACCTAGGTGTAAGCTTTGTAACCACTGCTCATCCTAAACCTCATGAAACTAATCCTAAGCCTATTACAAAATTACATTTTATTAAAAATAAATCTAACTACACCTAGAAAATATAAGTTAGCTAAACACATATTTACATCAAATAATTATATTTCATACATTAGGGCTTAACACACCGCCTTTGGTCACCAAGCCCATTTTCCCTAATGGATTATATTTTGGAATTTAAGCAGTGCCTGCAAGCAGGAGGCATCTATATATCTTTTTATTATAGCAGTCCCTTAAGCACAATCTCTTACAAAAATATCATTAGTCTAATATGGCCTTAACATCTAGACTATGCAGATACAATCCTAACATCGAGTCTAAAATACTACATCATAAATAAAATATCACATCATGATAATAAACACCAGCCTAACTTAAGAATAGAGTTAGTGACGTAGCACTCTAATGTAAGTGCTATGGCTTACTGTGATATGTCATAATTAGACTTTAATGTTGAAGCTCTCTAATGATGAGTGTTTAAGTCTCTTATTAAAGATGATTGCACTATACATGGTTAATGATTTTAGATAGACTTTTAATTTCATTTGGGTTTCATTTTAACTTAGAATTTTAAAGAGAGAAAAGAGGAGATCCACCTTAATCCCTAACCTTAGGTTGAATATAGAAGGTGAATTTTATGACTTTTAATTATCTTAATGAAATGTTACATATTTTCTTATTACATGTTTAAATTTATTTAAGGGATTTTATCTAACTATAAAAACATCTTAAGATTAATAAAATCAAATCATAGCTAATTTAGTTGCATTTTCTTTACTTTGCTTCATCATCCCTTAATATTCATTTATTTAAATAAGTATTTAATTGAATAATTATATATATATATATTATTTGAGCATCCCACACTTAATGCATGAATGAATTAATGTATTTTTTCTTATGATCATGTAATGCATGAATGTTGTAGAAGAAATTTACTTAATTAAATCTTATATATATGAATATATATTAATACATTGAATTTATACACATACATGCCATTCTTAAACCAAAGGTAATCAAAGACTCCTTGGGACTAAAAGTTTAGCACTCTAGAATGTAAATTATATACTTGTTAATTCATATACATATGCATACATATATGGACATAAGGATCGAATCATGAAAATTCTAAGATGCTTTAGATTTATAGGCAAAAATAATTTAACTTTCATATGTAGTTCACTACAAATCTCAAGGTACGTGTTGTTGTTATACCACAAATCTCCTTTGGATGAGTCCTATGACCTCGGTTTCTAGACTATATACCTTTTAGATTGTAGTTCATACATATAGGATCTAAATTTATATTTAATAAACACTTTTAATTTATTAAGAAAATAATTTGAGATTTATTTGTGATAATAGCTACAGTATTTAATTCAAATGTATGCAATTAAATGAAAATTTTTTATTTATTTTTGAAACATTATTACATGAAATATATGAAAGATAAATTTATAAATGATTGAAGGAAAATAAATAAACTTTACTAAATAACCTATTTGAAATTATTAAGCCCAAAGGTCATTCATATAAAGATAAGTACCTTTAAGCCTAATCATTTTTTTTAAAGATTAGTTTTTGGAATGTGAATTACTTAATCCTAATGAGAAGAGAAAATTATTAAGCTTAAACTTTGGCCATCTCTATTCATTAAGTGATTTAAAAATAGTTTAAGTTATTTTTATGAATTAATTATTTAATCAATTAATCCTAAAAGATCCCACAAATTCAATTAAGCTCTAAATATAAGTGCATAAACATAAAACAATCATGTCCTAAAAGTTTATTGCAATTGGGCTAATAATTAAAGTTTACTAAATTAATAAACTTTACTAAATAAATGATTGAAGAAAAATAAATAAACTTTACTAAATAACTCATTCGAAATTATTAAGCCCTATGATCATTCATATAAAGATAAGTACCTTCAAGCATAATCAATATTTTTTAAGGATTAGTTTTTGGAATGTGAATTACTTAATCCTAATGAAGCGAAAATTAAGCTTAACCTTTGGCCATCTCTGTTCATTGAGTGATATAAAAATAGTTTAAGTGATTTTATGAATTAATTAAGATTAATTATTTAATCAATTAAGCCTAAAAGAGCCCACAAATTCAATTAAGCTCTAAATATAAGTGCATAAACATGCACAATTCTAATTAAAATTGGGCTTATAATTAAAGTTTAGTTAAGGAAATGGGAAAACCACCAAAATCATCAATTATACTCAAAATACAAATTAATTGAGGATTTTGATTCATTGTAACCTCTTTGTTAGCACAAAGAGGATTTTATTAAAGTTTTGGAGATCCACACTACTTACTATGATTTTTCTAAGTCTCGGGTTAATTAATAATTTAATTAATTAAATAAAAGTCCTTGGCGGTGTGATTTTGAAAAAAGTTAAAACCAAATGTCTTAATTAATTTTGTTATCACCCTTATTGTCTTAATACATAACTAAGTTTTATAATTAACTTTTTTTCATTTATAAAATTACTAAATGCACAAAATGACTAATTGGGTTAATTTAATTAGCCCTTTAAGTCCAAACAGTCAAATTGGGTCAACTTAGTTAATTGGCTAAATTGAATCTAATAGGTAAAGTTAGGTTTGAAATCAATTGGTTTTGGTCAATGTCTTGTAATAACTTGGCTTGAGTTTGAGGATTATATTTGGCTTAGAGGTCAATTGAGTTTAGATAGGTGGTCCTACCTAACCTAAGTCGAGGTCTAACCTTAGGGTTGAGCTTATGAGTCTTTTATGCTTAGGGTTGGTGTTCACCTAGCCACTAAAAGTGTCTTAGCTTGAGAAATACCCTAGTGCTAGATGGATCCTAGGTATAAGGAGATTATCGTTAAGAAGGAAGTTGAGATGCCACGTGTATAAAATGATCAACACCATTCAAGAGTTCTTTAGTTAATCCTTTTCTGCTCAAATGTAATCTATTGTACATCTTGATCGGTCGCTACAGATATCCATCTCAATTGAAAAGTATGAGAATTCAATCAATAATCTATCACAATTATATAAGTATTAATGATTGCATAATCAATACCAAATTCCATGTAACGTCCTAAGTGTATAATTCGTTCACTACAAATTGTTTTACGTCTTCTAGGTAGTTAGTTGTAGTAGCATATACTTATCAAATTCCTTTTTTCACAAAACCGAAACTGAACACATGTTGTGAAAGTTATATAAATTCATAAAAAATTTGTTAATTATATACTTAATAATTTTATGCATTAAATTAATTGAAACATACATAACAAAAAAATATTAAAATAAAATTTACAAAAATATATATAAAACCTAACATGTGCAATTATAGAGCTACACACAAATAAATATTTTAAACTAAGATTTTTCAAATTCAAATAAATTTGGATAAGATTTAACCTAAAAATAACAAAAATCTCTCACAAACCAATGGATAAATCTTTAAAAAATAGTGATAGGAAGAAGAGATCGAGGTTTACCTTCGATTCCACAGAGAAAATAGATGCATTTCTGATACAAATCGGTAAGCCCTAGGTCATTTCCTATCGTTGGCCACATGCGTGGGGAGAGAGAGAGAGAGAGAGGAAATGGCCATGGGGAAGGGTTTCGTCACCATATTATTAATGATTTTTGATGAATTTTTCATTGAAGAATCCACTGGAAATCGTTATGATGAATTATTCTGCCAAAAAATAACTCGGTCGGAAATCATTTCGGTTGAAACATTCATCGATAAATCAACCGGTAATTTTCAATAGAAAAGTCAGAAAATTTTGTTGGAAATCAATAGTTTTTTTATAGTGTTAACTCAATTGGGTCAATTTAGATCATTTGGTTAACTTGAGTGTGATTGATTTATGTATTGAATTACATATAGACTCATTTAATTGCTAATTAAATGTGATCAATTTATAATAAAGGTGATTTGACTTCAACTTGGGCCCTAGATTGACTCAAATTAAATTTAGTTTAACTTCTCTAATTTTAGAGTTGACTAGACATATATAAATAGATTCTAATGATCAATTTATTCATAATCATATTAGAAATATCTCAGAGTTGCATGTTTGGGGTTATTTGTCAATTTGTCTAAGAATGCTGATCACTTAAACATTGATCTAAAATAAGGCAAGGACACCTAGAAACCTTGGACTTAAACCAAAAGTCAAATTTTTTGAATTATATTTTAAGAATGATCAAGCTAATCTTTAGAATTTTATGATCAATTATATAAATAATTAACTTGATGAGATATAATAGTTACTTTGATTCGCTACTTACATCTACTCAAGAATAATTGAGTTTAAGTAATAAAAGAGGTCTACTGTATGGCTAGCTAAAGTCAAATCTGTAAGACCGAAAAGATCTACAATTGATCCTCTTATATTAGTTAAGTATGAACATTTATTACATATTAAAAAAAGCTTGAAGATAAGCCAATCATTATAATATTTTTAATGTAATTAGCAAAACCCCCCCCCTTTATATCATTTTTTTACAAACTTTTTTTAATTATTTTTTGTCATTAATCTTGCAAGGACCTCAGGGCTTGCCTTGATTTGATTCTTTAATGAGTATCAAACCTTTTAGAAAATTATCTGAAAATAGGTTTGTCTTTCTTATGATATATTTACAAGTTGCTCTTGGCATTTCATAAATTTTGATATTTTTTCTTTACAAAAATTTTAAAGCTTGGTGGCTAGCATGTATTGATTCTTTAAAAAGTTACTTAGATAAATAACTAAATTATTTTCTTATATTAAGAATAGTTATTCTAATCATTATAATTTGTCTATATTTCTTCATTTTTTATTTTTCCATCCATAATAATTGTATATTTTTTTTTCTTCCACTTCATTTTTTTTATCATGCAAGCAATACCATGCCAACTTACCATACACTTATCATGGAGTTTCATAAAGAAGAGAAGAATGATGTAGGATATGTATGATTGTATTAAAACTATTCATTTATAACAAGCTTCCCACTTATCATGGACCTTCCTCTTGTCTCCTTAACTTCCATGAAGGTTCCAATCCAAGAAAAAAAAAAGGGTATGAATAATGATTTGAAGTTTAAGATTCAATTAAGTTTTAATTTTGAGCAATTTATAAATGGAATCAAGTAATCAATCAATCAAAAAAAAAAAAGTCTTGAATTTCACAAACAAATGAAGTTGCCATCTCTTACAAGGAATTTATATATTTCTTTTATTTCATAAAATTATATTGGAGTTGCTACAAATAGTAATAGCATTGTGGTAGAGTGCTCAAGTGCTTAGAAATTATGTTTATGGATCCATTTCTTGGTGATAGCTTTAAGGATCTTTATGTGTTATAGTAGCTTGGTGGCTTCTTCATCCATTTAGAATTATTTGGTGAGAACTTAGACCTTTATTTGTGATTTCTTGAAGTATTTTTTTGAGAGAAATCAAGATATCTCTTCTTCATATTTAACTCGATCGAATATAGATTTCAATTTTGATTGATCTATAAACACTAATGCTATAATTATTTATCTCCCCATAAAATTATAAAGTCCTTCCCATACTCTTTTACATAAGATCTAACCATTATATTGCAATAAATTAATAAATAAATAGATTAAAGATGATGCTTTTAATAGCTTGTTAAACCAAAAATACTTATTGAAGGTGAATTTATTTTCTTTCTTTAATAATATAAAAATAAAATATTATTATTTGAGAAGAGTTGAGTGCATAGTTTTAAAATCAAAACTAACATGTCAAGCTAATTAATTTTATTTTTAGTCAAATTTATTTTCTAACTTCAAATATTTAATAGCATTATAGAACTCTTTGAAGTAACCTAGAAAGTATATTAAATTTCTTAAATTAAATTATATTTTATTCAGTTAAAAACCCATAAACAGTCCTACTTAAGCAATCTAACTCTGATAATTATTAATTACTTATATATTAATATAAGTATGAGCACATGGCTTCTATTAAAAAACCTTTGATCTGTTTAAATTATAAGATTCTCCAACGCTTTAAGTTAACTACTTAGGAAAATTAGTATTTTATTTACTGTTTTTAGAGTTAATTCAAATAACAATATCAACTTTAATAAAAATTAAATAATATTATATGAAATATTTATTTCAATCAACATTTAACTAATATTTTATTCAATAATAAAAAATATTTTGAAATATCGTCATTAAATATTAATCAGAATAAATTTTAAAATTTTAATTTTTTTTAGGTTTTATAATTTATAATTTATTATTTTAAATCAGATTCAAAAAATTTATAATCATTTGTATTAAAATTTTGATAAAATATGTTAATTATTGTTTCAATAATAATAAAAAAATTCTCAAAACCTCCTACGGGGCTCCAACGGAGACAAAAGCCTCAGAACCTGAGCTCCCTCCAGCTCCCGACGTCCCTCAAAACCAATCTTTTCTTTCTTGTCTGCCATTAAAAACCCCAGCATTAATATATGCGAAATAAATCCCTCCGTAGTCCACCTTCAGTCCCTACTCATCACCTCACTCTTTTACCTGCGTCTCCCTGATGCAAAATAATCTCTGACCTCGATCCCCTTGTTCTTGATCTATTTCGACGCTCTCAGCTCTTCTTCTTCTTCTTTCTCAACTGCTCCCATTTCTTGTTGGCCTTCACTATCCAACACAATCTCATTCAAATTTCTTGCACTGAAATGGGCTGATCTCCTCTGCTACAAAGTCGATTTCTTGTGACTCCTTTTTCCATAACCGGTTCTTCCATACGGTTAGCTTCTCTGCTCGCTGTCCACCTGGGTTGGCCATCTCTGTTTCAGGTCTTGTATTCTGAATGAAAACCAGCTGTCCCAGCTCCTCTGCTTCCTTTCGTACCCTAAAGACGCTACCTTTTCAGTTAATCGTACTCTTCCGTTCTCTCTTTCACTGTTCTGCTCTGTTTCTGTTTCACGGAAACAGCTTAAAGCCCAGCTCTTCGTCTCCCCCTTCTCACCTTCAAAAACATCAACCTTCTCTCAAAATGATAACGGCGGCTGACTTCTATCATGTCCTCACTGCTGTGGTTCCTCTTTATGTCGCCATGATCCTCGCTTACGGTTCTCAAGTGGTGGAAGATCTTCACACCGGACCAGTGCTCCGGCATCAATCGCTTCGTCGCTCTTTTCGCCGTTCCATTACTCTCCTTCCACTTCATATCCAGCAACAACCCTTACGCTATGAACTTCCGCTTCATCGCCGCCGATACTCTGCAGAAACTCATCGTCCTCAGTGCTCTCACTTAATCTCAGCCGCCGCGGCTGCCTTGAGTGGGCCATCACTCTCTTCTCCCTCTCCACTCTCCCCAACACTCTCGTCATGGGCATCCCTCTTCTCAAAGGAATGTACGGCCGGACTCCGGCAGCCTGATGGTTCAGATTGTTGTTCTCCAGTGTATCATTTGGTACACTCTCATGCTCTTCTTGTTTGAGTACAGGGAGCTCGGCTTCTCATCGCCGAGCAGTTCCCGGACACAGCCGGATCCATTATCTCTTTCCGTGTTGACTCTGACATTATATCTTTGGACGGAAAAGAGCCGCTTCAGACCGAGGCAGAGGTTGGAGAAGACGGTAAGCTCCATGTAACAGTTCGCAAGTCAACGAGCTCGCGCTCTGAGATCTTTTCCCGGCGTTCCCATGGTATGAACTCGGTTACTCCCCGGCCGTCTAATCTCACAAACGCTGAGATTTACTCTCTGCAATCTTCTCGGAATCCAACGCCGAGGGGCTCCAGCTTCAACCACACGGACTTTTACTCCATGGTGAATGGTAAGAATTTAGCCGGTGTTAGCCCTCGGCATTCCAATTTCGGAAGCTTGGGTTTTGATGAAGAAGCGCCGGCCACTAGGGTCAATGGTGTGCCTGCGGCGTATCCTGCTCCCCCAGCTAGCGGGATATTCTCGCCAGTGGGGGCTAGGAAGAAGGGGAACGCCTGCGAGGGGGGAAAAGACTTGCATATGTTTGTTTGGAGCTCAAGTGCGTCGCCGGTGTCAGAGGGCGGCATCCATGTCTTTCGCGGCGGAGAATTCGCCGGCGAGCACGCCAGAGTGGCACAATTAAACGACCATCGCCATCAAAAAGGTTTGCACTTCTACAAGATCTCAGCTTGTGTTGTCCCATCTGTCTGTGGACCCAATGCTGTCTCTTAACTCCTATTGCTTTGAATTTTTGTCTGTTGTTTTTGGTCATCTTGTCTCTTTAGCACAGTTTTACAGACAAATCTTTTTCAAAATTGAAATTTTTTTGTTTGTGTTGATAGCAGATGTAAATGATGCTTATAATGAGTATGGCAGAGAAGATTTCAGCTTCAGAAACCAACCGATCGCTCAAGGTGTTGATGCATTAGATCGAGATGCTCCGAGCTTGTCTAAATTGGGATCAAACTCTACCACAGAGTTGCACCCAAAGTCCGGAGCTGACGGGGAGTTGAAGCCTGCGGCAATGCCGCCAACCAGTGTTATGACCAGGCTAATTCTGATAATGGTCTGGAGGAAACTCATCAGAAATCCCAATACCTACTCCAGTCTTATTGGCCTTATTTGGTCCTTGGTTTCCTTCAGGTTGTCATCCATGAATAATAAACCAAACACTCATGTTATATATATTCTCTGCTTGTTTAACAACAGATAGTAAATCTGTGATTTTTATGACGGATAGATGGGAGATTGAGATGCCGGCCATTATTGCCCGATCGATATCGATACTCTCTGATGCAGGGCTTGGGATGGCGATGTTTAGCCTTGGTAGATATCTCTACAAGATAGGATTTTGGCTCTGAAACCTTTGTTTACAGAAGGGTTTATTGTTTCTTTGGTTATTGTAGGATTGTTCATGGCTTTGCAGCCGAGGATTATTGCATGTGGCAATGGAATTGCTTCATTCGCTATGGTGGTTCGATTCGTGGCCCTGCGGTGATGGCGGCAGCATCGATTGCTGTCGGGCTTAGAGGAGTGCTCCTGCATATTGCTATAGTGCAGGTACTGATGGTTTAGAAGAATGCTTGTGTTTCTGAGGTGACTTTTGGTAATTTAGGATGAAATGAAAGTTGTTAGATTAATTGTTTTATGATTTATTTTTTTTTTAAATTTTGTTGGTTTTTATATAGTTTT
Source organism: Cymbidium sinense (assembly GCA_021442155.1). Classification (NCBI taxonomy): domain Eukaryota; kingdom Viridiplantae; phylum Streptophyta; class Magnoliopsida; order Asparagales; family Orchidaceae; genus Cymbidium; species Cymbidium sinense. The sequence continues at coordinate 38,483,020 of CM038225.1, forward strand.
TTAATATTTTTGCAGTCTGCTCTACCACAAGGGATTGTTCCTTTTGTCTTTGCAAAGGAGTATAATGTGCATCCTGACATACTGAGTACCGGGTTTGAACTTGGAATCCTTTTCATCTTGCATTTTAGGCCTTGGGCCTGTTCTTTTCTTTTATTTTTTTTTAATTTTTTTCCTTAACTGATACGATTTAAATGTGAAAAATATTTTTAAGTTTATAACTTTATGAGCATTTTTTGTCTGATTTTTGTATTTATTTGAACATATTGATTAAACTTGTGGAAGAACGCCTTTCTATGCTAAGAGTTTGATGATAAAACAACTTAGTGATGGCTTCTTTTTTTAAGAACAATATAAAATTACATCTCTAAGTTACATCAAAGGTAATTGTAGGGTTCATTTGGGTACTGTTTTCATAATTTTGTTTTTGGAAAGTTGCCATAGTATTTTAAAATTTGTGGTGACAAACTGTTTTTTACAATATTTCCTTATTTTTCATAGAAAGTCTCTTTTCTAATTTTTTTCAATATTTCCTTATTTTTCATATAACATATAGCAATTTTCATAGATAATTATAGTCGCCCCACATAAACAGTTAAGGTCTGTTTAGGATAGTTGTAGTTGTCTGAAAAAGTGATGATAGAGGTGCTGTAAAAGAAGCTGATAGTTGAAAAAACTGTTGTGGGCATACATAATTTTTTATTTTTAAGAAGTCAAGCAGTAGTTTTATAGTTGCCACCGCAGGGAGCCAGTTCAGGTAAAAAAATGTAACTTTTTCATCATAGATCTCTCAAAACGCATCTAAAACACAGCCTGAACGTAATATCCAAATGACATTGTGGTGCAGTGCAGCATTACACTGCAGTGCTATCGCCATCCCAAACGTCCCCTTAATCTTGTCTATAAATGCGTACTCAAATACATTTAGGAAGGACTCACACTAATATACAAGTCAATTTGTTCGATCAATTGAGTAGAAAGTTTTCTCTCCAATGAGGAGATTAGGTTCTAAATACACACACTAACCCCTAATATCTAATTTAGTTGTTACTATATAGTGTCTGTAAAACTATTTGTTAAGACTATTGCATTGTATTTTTTTTCTATATCAAAATTTTGCATTGGTGCTTAGTCTTTGATTAAGAAAAAGGGAATTCTTCTAAGATTTGTGAGTTAGTAACATTTATCCATTTCTTAATTCGAACTATATATATGTGTATTGCCAATGAAAAATTTCTTGGCATTTGTATATTTCTTGCAGGGTTATATTTGGCATGCTTATTGCTCTCCCAATCACACTGATCTACTACATATTACTGGGACTCTGAAGCAGAAGAAGAAAAAACTGCGGTATTGAAGATGAACACCAATCAGTGAAAAACGATCTACTTTTTTGTTTTTATTTGTATTTTTTTTCAGATCTCTTCTGTATTAGTTTATTTTTGACTAATCTGACTGAAGTAGGCCGAGCTGTTAACTCTTCTGTTTCTGATAACTTTAGTATAGCTCTGGAACTGGCTGATTGTAAGACCTTATTGTTGTCAATTGAAAGGGAGGCCTCAAAAGGGTTTGAGTTTACAGAGTTTTTTTTTTTTCATTCTGTTGTATCACTGATGCATTTCATGGAGTTTTAGTTTACAATTCTGCTGCCTGTTCTGAAATTTTTATGCTGTTGAGTGGAAGAAAACAAGAAGAAAAGGAACAAACATGAAACCAAAGGCTAAATAATAATAATACAACAACAACAACAAGTCTTAATCCCACTAGGTGGGGCAGCTACATGAATCTTTCGTCTCCATTGTGTCCTATTATGTGTCAAATTCTCATTTAATTCAAGTATATTAAGATCATTTTTTATACATCTTAACTAAGTCTTTTTAGGTCTACCTCTATCTTTCTTAACATAAGGTAAATATAATGCATCTACTCTCCTAATCGGACATCTGACGCTTTATGTGCCAAACCATCTAAGGTGACTCTCCCTAATCTTATCTATCACCGGAGCTACTCCAACTTTTTCCTAACATACTCATTTTGCATTATATCTCTAAGAGTAAAGTCCACTCATCCACTTGAGCATCCTCATCTGTAACACTTAGTCTTATGCTTCTTTTTTATTGGCCAAATTCGCACCATAAGTCATTATTGAGGTCTTACCACCATCTTATAAAATTTTCCCTTAAGTTTAAGTGGAACTTTTCTATCACATAATAGGCGGATGCATTCCTCCACTTCAACCATCCAACTTGAATTCTACTAATAACATCTCCATCTATTTCACCATCATTTTGAACAATAGAGCCTAAATATAGATAAACTCACTCTTATTAATGACTTGATCACTAAAGTCACAACACTATCACTAAAACTTCTACAACTAAAATTACACTCCATATATTCAGTTTTAGATCTACTTAAAGCGAAACCTTTAGACTCTAAAGTTGACCTCCATAATTCAAGTTTTTGTTGGACTCCCTCTCTAGTCTTATCAACAAGAAGAATGTCATCGACAAAAGCATACACCAAGGTACATCTTCTTGTAAATGCCTAAGAACATCCATAACTAAAGTAAAAGATAAGGGCTTAATGTTGATCCTTGATGTAATCCAAGCTGAAATAGGAAAATATTGTCAATCCTCCTTGTGTTTGGACACAAGTAACTCTAGTATACATATCCTTAATGACTTGAATATACAATATTAACTCCTTTGTTCTAGAACTCTCCAAAGAACATCTCTTGAGACTTTATCATAAGCTTTCTCTAAATCAATAAATATCATATGTAGATCCTTCTTACTTTCTCTATGCTTCTCCATCAAACCTCTTAACAAATGTATAGCATCCATAGTAGATCTACGGCATGAAACCAAGCGATTGAGAAACTTCGTATCACATCGTATATGCTCAATTACTCTCTCCCATAATTTTAATGTATGACACATTAACTTAATTCTCTATAATTTGCATACTCTTGTGCATCACCTTTATTCTTAAATAAAGGAACCAACAAACTCTTTCTCCACTCATCGACATCTTTTAGTCTTTAAAATAACATTAAAAGATTTGTAAGCCAAGAAATTCTTGATCTCTAAACATTTCACATCTATTGGAATATTATCGATCCTCTTGCTTTTCCACATTTCATTTTTTTTTAAAGCTTCACTAACTATTTACTATGACTATAGAAATGAAATTCTATTTTGTTTAGGGTATTAAGGTTGCTAAAATCAATCGTACTTTCAGATCCTTCATTGAAAAGTTTATCAAAATACCTCATCCACTTATTTTAAATATCTTTTTCTAAGAAAAGCACTTTATTATTTTCATCCTTAATACCTCACACTATGTCTTTTACTTCTCCTATCTCTTTGGTTGGCTAACTTATACATATATCTTTCACCTTCTTTGGTATCTAATCTATTGTATAAATCACTAAAAGTTAAATTTTTTGCATCATATATTGCTTTCTTAGAATCTCTACAGGCCACTTTATATCTTTCCCAATTTTCTGAGTTTTTACATCTAAACTAAGTTTTATAATAATGCTTCTTATTTCTTATCTTTTCTTGCACACTCTGACTCCACCACCAACTATTCTTATTAAAAGAAGCTTTTCCTTTTGATTCTCCAAGCACATCTTTAGCAACTTGTTTAATTTCATTTGATATTTTTTCCACATAAGTTAGCTTCCTTATGAACATCCCAAATTCTAATTTCTTGTAGCTTGCTCTTAAAATATTTTTATTTGTGTTCTTTAAGTGTCCTAATCCTAGGACAATAATTTAGTTTATTTTTTTTCTCTTACAACCTTTCATCTTAAAATCTAAAATTAATAATCGATGTTGGGTACTTAAAATTTTACTTGGAATGACCTTACAATCTTTACAATCTAAACGATCTATTTTTCTTATCAAAAATAATCAATCTGTTTTACTAGATCCATTTTATAAGTAATAATATGTTCATCTCTTTTCTTAAATAAAGTATTAGCAACTACAAAATCATAAGCTAAGGCAAAATCTAATATAGTCCTACCTTCTTCATTAGTCACTCCAAAATCATAACCACCATGAATACTTTTAAAATCTTCTATCGCTCTACCAATATGTCCATTTAAATCTCTCCCAATAAATATTTTTTCTTCAAGATATATCTTTTGTATTAATCCCTCTAATTCATTACAAAAATTTTTTTTTGAGCTTACCTCCAAACTTACTTGAGGAGCATAGACACTTATAACATTGATAATCTTAGTATCAACAATAATCTTTAAACTATAATTCTATCTCACATCTATTAATACTTATAACATTATCCTTCAAACTTTTATCTATAATCATCTACACCATTTCTAGTTCGACTTTTACCGAATACCAAAGTTTAAAACCTAAATTATCAATCTCCTTGGCCTTCTCACCAACCCATTTAGTTTCTTGAACACATAAAATATTTATCTTTCTATGAACTATAATATATTAATTCCATTAATTTACGTAAGAGTACCTATATTTCAAGATCTTAACCTAATTCTAGTTTCATGGACTAATTTTTTTGCCCATCCATAATGTGAGAACTCTTGCTTATTTTGCACCGGGTAGATGTGGCTCTAGCTATTTTTTATTTGTATTCAAATACAAGCTTCAGGGATGCCCTAGCATTAACACAATGATTTAAAGGATTTATGTCATGATTATTTCGACAAATTTTAAGCTGCTGTAACTTTCTTTCAGTTTATCCAAACACATCTTTAAAGATCCCATTTAATGTGTTATCTGTTTTCTGTGTTTCTTAATTTTAGATCGAATCTAGATGGAGGATGTATCTTGAACTGTATTTAAAAGTATTAGTCGCGCATCAAGAGTTATTCAAAGCTATTAAGCAATAGAAGAATCTCTCTTGAGAGGATAAATATATTTTGAGATTTTTTATAAATCAATCATCTACTTTATATATATATATATATATATATATATATATATATATATATATATATATATATATATATATATATATATATATATATATATATATATATATATAATTTAAATATTTATTTAATTTTTTATTTAATATTAAATTCACCATTATATCACCAAACAAATATTAAATTTAAGAGTGTGATTTGAGGTGTAGGTATAATTTTCAAAAGACAGATAAAATATTAGATACGATATTATCCAGTGATTTCGTCCTCATTTGATGATGATTTTAGATCTGGTTTTAGGTTTTTTATAAGCGCAAGCTTCTATAGTTAATTATCTCTCTCAACAAGTGAGAACTTTGGATTAAGGTTAGTCGTTCGATCGCTAAATGCGTAGCATATAGTAGCATCATGTAGAGTTTTAGAATTTAGATTATGGAACTTATCATTTCAGCTTAAACCGGATGGTTGGAGAAATGATAATGTGCCCGATTTAGATCTCATGGTTTCATCATTTAGTCCTCTAGTCTACTTAGTAAATGATCAAACTTGAGAAAGATCCTCATCAGCAACACATGGGTTACGTCATCCAATAAATCATTGTGATTTTTTAGAATTTTGATTTAATATCGCCTTCTGTTTGTTTGTACAAAGAGTTGCAGATCCGATGACGAAGAATGCATTTTGATTTAGATAGTAGTTTAGAACATTACTTGCTTAGTTTCTTGTTGAGTTTTATAATTCTCTCTTGATTAAGTTCGATACATCACTTTTGATAAATTATGTCAATTTGTGTTTATTATTTTCATACTTATTGTTAGCATAGAATCACCTCCATATTCATGAGAGTTAAATCTAATTTGGATTCATCCCTAGACTTTAAGTTTATTGCGGGTTTGTTATGAGTTTAGTATTAGTTTCCCCAAATTTCAATTAAAGCTTGTTTAATTTTGAGTAATTTGCAAGAAAAGAAAACTCACTTATTACTTCAATTTAAACTATAAATTGAGTTTTAGTTTAATATTAGTTAAATTTACATGCATTTTAAATAAATATTTTTTTCTTGATTTAACATTTATTTTCATATTTATCATATATTCTTTTGTTTGACTTAAATTTAGGTAATTCTCATTTGAATTTGTTTAAGTTTTGAATTTTAGTCTAAATTCGGCTCTTCTCTGTAGCATCGTATTTTGCTTTTCGATGCATGAGCATGTGAGTAGTGTTTTGCCACAAGAATTTTTTTTTTTTATCTCGTTTCTTGGCGTATACCTCGATAAAAAAAGACATACAATCTGATATATATTCATCCCTCTTTTTCTAAGTAAAAATTAGACAAAATTTGAAACGTTTATTGCATCGAGCTTTAAATTCTTCGACTTGATGGCGTATGTGGTGTCGACACTATAGCCGTCTTCATGCACCCACTACGCCCTAATGGACATTAGTTGGGTCTTGAAACATGTAGGAAAAAATGCAAGCACAAATATTTTGTATACACATAATATATATATTTTTCTCGTCTGATCGGTGGCGGTCGGTATTTTAAGTCTGATCGATTTTCTCATCACTCGATGAATGTGACAAGTTTTTCAAATCATATTAAAACTTATCAAGGCTGCCATTTGCCATGCAGTCATAAACAAGAAAAAAACTTCACTTTTGGTAGAACATTCAATCAATCTAAGCAAATTTTGATGTTGAACGTTGCTTATAAGCTTCATTTCACCCAGAAAGCTTGCTTTAACATTCTTTGATTGAGTTATTACTTCTTCACATTAATTATTTTGCCATTTTTAAGTGTGCCCTTGTACACTTGACCAAATCTTCTTTCTCTACATTTTCTGCTGATAAGAAAGGTCAAGAGACTTCATGAGAGGAACTACAATCATCAGCTTTTGACTCTTCAGCTGCAGCTTTTTCATGTTTTAAAGGAAGAATTTCATCACCATTTATTTCTGCTGAGCGTCGGGATGGAACTCCTCTTGACATAACTTCCGGCTTATGACAGATCAAACAACGACCTTGTAATGCGAAGGAGATCTGCGGTTTGGTGAGGGTTCACATCAGGACTGCAAGAGAGAGGGGATCAATCTGCAGTGACGAGAAGGATCGAGAGAAAGACAGAATTTCTGTTTTGCTCCAATTCAGAGAGAAAGTGGATCTGTTCGGCCGAGGGGAAGGGATAATATTGTCTTCGATCCTCCATTAGCGATCTCCGGCAGCTTCTTCGGTGATCGATGGTTAGAATCGGACAGCGAGAAAGGAAGAGGACGAAGCGCGCTAGTAAGAAAAGCGGTGAGGGCTGTTGCGATGAGACCGACGGTCAGAATTAGTCAACACCAGTTTCAAGCGGCGCTATGGCCATGACGGAGGCGTGTAGCGCAGGGGACAGCGCCAGCGAGCTGGGGAAAAATGGACATGGCGGTCGAAGCAAGCTTTTCCAAGAGCAGTTTCCAGCGGAGATGGCATGATTTGCCGACTCGTGGGGGAAGATCTTTACGGCCACTGCCGTCGCCGCTGTGCATTCGCGCAGTGGAATGAACGTGAAAGGGTTGAAACCGGAAAAATCTTCTTCTGTGCGAGAGTCTTGGATCTCCTTTTTTTTTTTTGCTCTGTCTCTCTTTTCGTCTCATTATCGAGAAGATAGAGGAAGAGAGGGAACCAGTAGAGAACGAGAGGGAAAATAAAAAAAGCGGGAGCAGTTTCTTGCAGTTGAGAAAAAATAAATTAATAAACTTCTCTCTCTCTTTTTTTTTTTTATCTAAGTTAAACATAATTAACTTTATATCGTATTTCTGAAAATTTTTAATTAATTTTAGGATAAATCAATTATTAAAATTATGTCTAACACGGCACATGATTTTCAATTTTTTTTGTACATCTCGATTGCATTGAGATTTATGAGAAACTTTTACCGAAATCAAACCCATATAATGTGTCTTAGGTAATTTGAAGTTCAGATTAAACACAAATAATTTCATGATTGGATTGGTTAATTCATTAGACAAATTTTAGCTCAAAATGTGCGTTATCACTTTCAACCGATTTTCAATTGTCCAATTGACGCTTGTTTGATAGATTTCGATGTTTTGAAGCTAATGACGCAATAAATTTTGTGAATGAAGATTTTGGTTTTCAGTCTCCGCCTCGATATGTCGGTACATTTGACGATTCTTGATTGGTTGATTATCAAGTTATATAATATTTATATTCGATTCGGCGTTAAACGCGATAGTCGTTCGTCGAGGTCATTTGAGTTGATTTTGATGGCGTCGCATTTCCGATTTGCATTGTCAAATAGACATTAGCAGCTCATCCGATTTGAGTCATTTTCTAATTTCGATGTTTTGAAGTCTAATCATCAATTTGAATGGAGGTCGTTACGATATTGCTTCGTTAGATTTTGCAATATTTATATTTCGATCAATTTCGGCGTTATGAGCATCAAATGTTAACTCGATCGTGGTCGTTCGATCATTTTCAGTGATGTACAATGCATTTTGAGCCATGACTTGCGCACTGTCACCTCCGGAGTCCGTCAAATTCAACTTGTGGCCTTGTCTTGATTTATGACATATATGTGGAGGTCAACAAATGCCCTCCAACAAATGTGATTCGGGTGGAGTCACGTTTGTTGGACCACGAACTTGGATCATTTTAGCTTATTGTACTAGTTTTGATAAGATTTGTCATTAGTATTTTTATTACATAAATGGCTGCTTGATCGATTTATCGACTTATAGAGTTCTTATACCATCTACTATAACATGGCTTTGAAGATTTATTTCTTTATGTCATTCTGATTTGAGCCTCCTCCATCCTAGCTTCATGCTTGGTTGGGTTTGATGGAGGAATTGGTCTTATTTTGATGAAGGACTTAGCTAGTTTATTCTGCTTGGTCGGTTTGAAATTCCTTCGTCTAGCTTTAAGCTTCGAACTTGAAGGAATGACGATTTGTCCATATTGATTTGTAGAATGCGCCATGAATCACAGCTGCTTTAATGATTCATTTAAGGGTGCATCTAAATGACCCATTCGACTTATCTAGGTTAATGTTGAGTTATTTTAACGTATGCTTTAGAATAATCATGAAATTCTAGTTATTGGCCGGTTTGAACTATGAAATTGCTTCCTTGGTCCTGTGCTTTGACTTGATGAGGAGATTGAGTTTGATCTGTGCTTTGAGCTTGATCAGATCATTTGAGAATAAATTAAGATATTACCCTATGGGCAATATATAGATTGATTTAAGGAAGCTCTGAATTGAACGTTTCCTCAAATTGTCTTGATCTATCGATCAAGTAGAAATATCTCTTGGATCTTGGTTATTTGTAATCACTAAGCTGGATCTAGTTTGAGATTGAACAACCATCATTGACGGGGCTCTTTCAAACTCTTATGGTGAGGAGAGTATCAAGAACCCTCCACATTTTAACTTATTGAGTTCGACCTTTAGAACTACTGTCTTCAACTTAAGGCTGGGCATGTGATTTGGTCATTAGAACTAACGGGGCTTTTTTGCGCCTTTTCTTTGCGCTTGTTAAGTGAGGAGAGTGTCAGTAACTCAGCTAATTGTGGGCTTGTTGAGGTCGACCTTTAGACCCATCCGTGTCGTAGACTTTAGGATGTAGAAGTTGATATTTCTCCAACTTAATTGATTGAAATCTCCAAAATTGAGAGTTCTTCTGACTTGACCTCCAGAATTTGGCAAATTTGAGAGATAAATTTTTTGATATTTAGGGTTGTCTTTTCATGCGTATAAATATATTCTTTTTGTTCCTACAAGAACATGTAACTTAACAATGATAATTATAGATATATTCAGGGATTTTGGCGTAACATTCGATGTCAACCTGAATCAAAATATATTTGAGAATCTTGTCTTATGGCACGATGTCAACTCAAATAAATTTAATATAAACTAAAAAAATGTCATATATTGCAGGGGGAATTCTAAAGTATATTTAGGAGAATTTTCAAGATGAAATTACACAAATATACTAATATTTGAATTCTATAAAAGATTTTAACATATAACATTGATTTCATCCATAGAAATCTAAAATGCCCCTATGTAACAGGGAAATTTAACAGAAAAGGTTTTCATATGGGTGGTATATTTATTTGGGGATCTTGGCAAGAACGCGATGTCACCTAAATAGATATTCTAAAAAAAATATTCCCCTTGGGATTTCTATTGTACCTCGAGAATGTATTTATCATGTATAATACTTTTTCAAGTATCGACCATTAATTGGTAGCATTGATTTTTCACTTTTTAGGTCAATGAGTTAGTATACCCCTCCTTGATATACTTTCTCAATGATAAAAGGGCCTTCTCAATTAGGCTCAAATTTACTACCAAATTTTGATTGAGAATAATCTTCTCAAGACCAATTCTCCTTTTGAAATGTTGAGGTCGCATGTCAAAAGCCCTAGACATCTTTGCTCAGTAGAATTCTAAATTTCGTTAAACTTAGAGCATAACTTTGTCAAGCACATCATGCTCTTCCATCCGTAGACGGACATTCTCATCTTGAGTGAGATTGTATTGAATGACTACTCAAAGTGAAAGTAATTCAACTTCAAGTGGCAAGACTATTTCATCTCCAAATACTAGCGCATAAGGAGTGGATTTTGTGGGAGTATAGTCTAGATGTCACGCTGTTGTCTATTTGTAAGGGAATTTCACTTTGAGATTTTGGCCTCCAAATTTTCTCACCTATTTGTCGAGACCTTTTGACGGTGGATTCTTGGACATGTGGTCCAAGTGTCACACCTCGATGCTCACCATGCGAGACTTGAATTAGTCGACATCTTGCCAGAATTATAGGAGAAGGTATCTTTGAAAGAGCAACTCTAGCCTCCCTGATGACAGTACATTGATATTTTTTTTCATCACTCATTTCTTTTTAGCAATTTTGAGAACTCGATGCACTCTTGCATATACAATTTCTAGTTTCATCATTGGAGAAGTTGGAACCTGACGTTGTCGGATCTAGAAGGACTGTTCGATTTGACCAGTAGAGATGTTCCGCTTTACCCATCTTAAGCTGTGAAACCTGTTATGGGTTGGAAGGCTCGCTCGGTTTCACAAATTCACTGCTTGAACCATGACCGCTGAGCATGCGCTCAAGATTTCTCTCTCGATGTCTGTTAGCTTGCTGATAAAGAAGCTTCACGCCACTTCTTCCTCAAGCTCCCATATTTGTTTTCCTTTTTATCGGGTCCTTTCGGCGGCAGATTCCCGAACATGCGGTTCAAGTGTCATGCCCCGATGTTCACTGTGCATGAATTGCTTATAACGGTCTTGAGCTCTTACTACCACTAATTGTAGTTTTTATCGTGGAGCATTTTTGGCTTTTTTGATAATTGACATTTGATACCTCTCCTTCATAAGATATTTTTTCTTAACAACCTACAGAATTCTATGTGCTCAAGTATATAGAGTTTCATGTTATTTTTTTAAAAAGGTTGAAGTCGACCACCGAGCCCAAAAATACTTAATATCACCAAGAGATATTCCTTTTCACCCATCTCAAAATTTTAAATTTATTGTGGGTAGAAATACTCTTTTCGGTTGTAAGGTTGGTTGTATCTTGTGATTGAGATAACATTCTTTGAGCTCATGATTTAGTGTTTCTTCTCCTTTTCTTACTGATTTTCCTCGAGAAGAGGAGACTTGATGTCATACCTTCCTAGTGCGAAAGGTTCAGCTGTTGGCGCATTCATAGGTATGACTGAAACTTTCTGCCCAGTGAAGGTTCTCTTCATGATTGACACCTCAAAATGAATCAATCTTTTAAGTACAAAGGTTCTCTTTTGAGGAACCTCAATGTAAAGTAGTGTTCTTGTCCTCCTCCATTTTACTAGGTTGGTGTATCTGATTATGGATGAGTGGAGGATTATTTGCGGCGGTGATGGTGGAAGTCACCAAATTAAATAGTAACTCAACATCTGCGTATTGATAAAAGTCTTGCTAGACGGATATTGGCTCTGCAAATGCATAGTAATGTGCTTCTAAAGATCCAGCATAGAATTAGACATAAGGATGATTGATTTTTAGTTTTAATGATGATTGTTTCTAAATTTCACTTTTTATCATATGCTCCCACTATAGCTCAAATTAACTAGCAGAAGATGGAAAGAGAAACCTATCCCCTGGAGTCGCCGTCTGGGCTTGAAAATTTGCGACCTCTCAATATTGAATTGAAGAGAGTGATTTGAGGGTAATGTGAAGGCTGGTAGATAGTAATAGATAAGATTTGCAGGAGACTCTTCATTTGGTGAGGACTTTAGATGTTCCGAGGTTTCTAAAGCAAACTCATATTTAATTACCCCTCTCAACAAGTGAGAGAGAACTTTCGATTAAGGCTAGTCGTTTGATCGCTAAATGCGTAGTGTATAGTAACAACATGTACAGTTTTAGAATTTAGATTATGAAATTTATCATTTCAGCTTAAATTGGATGGTTGGAGAAATGATAATGTGCCCGATCTAGATCCATCAGTTTATCGCCCAAAATCCCGTGAAGAGGTAGTCGAACAGCTGGAAGGATCTCATCAGCTCACGGGTTACCGTCCCAAGAAATCCTTACTGATTTTATAAATTTTGATTTCAATATCTTCAAGCATGCCACAAAGAGTTGCGGTCCGTGGCGAAGAAGATATTTTGATTTAGATTGTAATTCTGTAACATTACACACTTAGTTCTTTTGTTGGTTTTGTAATTCTTCCACTTGATTATGTTCAATCATACACACTTTTGATTTATGGGTGTTTATTACTTTAGCTCTACTCTTTTATTAATAACAATCATCTCCATATTAGTATGAGAGTTATTAAATTTGGATTCATCCCTAGATTTTAAATTTATTGCGAGTTTGTTATGAGTTTAGTATTAGTCTCTTTAAATTCTAATTAAAGCTTGTTTAATTTTGAAAAATTTGCAAGAAAAAAGAACTCATTACTTCAATTTAAGTCATAGAGAATTGTAATTAGAGTTTGTGAGTTTAATATTAGCCTCCTCAAATTTCACTTGCATTTTAAATGAGTGTTCAATTCTTTCCAAAATTTTCTTTAAAGGCTCCCCTCTATTTCTCCTTGATTTAACATTTATCTTCATATTTATCATATATTCTTTTGTTTAACTTAAATTAGGTAATTCTCATTTGAATTTATTTAAGTCCTGAATTTTAGCTTAAATTTTGGTAGCCTCCCGACATCATCCCCAGTGGTCGTGAATTTTGGCTTACTCGTCGCCTGGTGAAGATACGAGTGGTGTCTTCGACACCACAACCGATTTTATCTCATCGCTTCTCGACGTAGAGACGCGTGACGAAATAGCATATATATTATCACATTCATCAATTTAAAGACGAAATTTAGATAAAATTTAAATGCGGTTTAGACTTCTCGTGCCGCGATGAGCATCGCGAGAAGCGTAGCATGACAAACGTCGCCCTGCTCTCACTCACACCCTAATGGGCATTAGCGGGTCTTAAAACCTGCGGGAAAAAATCTGAGCACAAATATTTGATACACATAATATATTTTTTCTCATGCCTGATGCGAGCGTGATTGTTTAACACCTCACCGATTTCATCTTGTCAGCGCGATGAGTGTCTCATATTCAAACCATATTAAAATGCTGCCATTTGCCATGTACTCATAAACAAGAAAAAAACTCATCACTTTTGGTAGAACAGCCAAATAATCTAAGCAAATTATGATGATGAACGTTGCTTATAAGCTTCATTTCACTCAGAAAGCTTTTCACATTCTTTAATTGAGTCATTGCCAACTTCTTCACAGTAATTATTTTGCCATTTTTAAGTGTGCCCTTGTACACTTGATCAAATCCTATTTCTCTATATTTTCTGTTCATAAGAAATGTCAAGAGACTTCATGAGAGGAACTACAGTCATCAGCTTTTGACTCTTCAGCTGCAGCTTTTTCATGTTTTAAAGGAAGAATTTCATCACCAATTATTTCTGCTGAGGGTCGGGATGGAACTCCTCTTGACATAACCACCGGCTTATGACAGATAAAACAAACGACCTTGTAGTGCGAAGGAGATCTGCGGTTTGGTGAGGGTTCACATCAAGACTGCAAGAGAGAGGGGATCAATCGCTTGGCCATCTGCAGTGGCGAGAAGGATCGAGAGAACTACAAAGAATTTTTGTTTTGCTCCAATTCAGAGAGAAAGTCGATCTGTTCAGCCGAGGGGAAGGGATACTGTTGTCTTCGATCCTCCATTGGCGATCTCCGGCAGCTTCTTCGGTGATCGATGGTTAGAATCGGACAGCGAGAAAGGAAGAGGACGAAGCGCGCTAGTAAGAAAAGCGTGGAGGGCTGTTGCGATGAGAGCGACGGTGAAAATTAGTCAACACCAGTTTCAAGCGGCGCTATGGCCGCGACGGAGGCGTGTAGCGCAGGGGACAGCGCCGGCGGGATGGAGAAAAATGGACATGGACATCGAAGCAAGAAGCCTTTCCAAGAGCAGTTTCCAGCGGAGATGGCATGATTTGCCGACTCGTGGGAGAAGATCTTTACGGCCACTGCCATCGCCGCTGTGCATTCGCGCAGTGGAATGAACGTGAATGGGTTGAAACCAGAAAAATCTTCTTCTGTGCGAGTCTTGGATCTAAAGAAGAAAATTTTAAAATAAATATGATTTAAAATATAATTAATAATTTAAGTATCTTAAAAATAAAATTAAAATATAGGTATAATTGTTCATTTAACGAGCGATTTATTTGCCACTTGAATAAATGTTAATCGCCTAAACTATTTACTTATATATTTAGATACATAAATTTAAAATAACTTTTATAAAATAACTTATTAGATAAATGGACGATTATATCTATATTTAAATTTTATTTTTAAAATACTTAAATTATTAATTATATTTAAAATTATAAAATTTCTTTTTTTTTTTGTTCTGTTCCTCTTTTTGTCTCATTATCGAGAAGACTGAGGAAGAGAGGGAATCAGTAGAGAACGATAGAGTGGAAAAATAAAAAAAAGGGAGCAATTTCTTACGATCGAGAAAAATCAAATTAATAAATTTCTCTAATTAACTTCATATCGTATTTCTGAAAATTCTTAATTAATTTTAGGATAAATCAATTATTAGAATTATGTCTAATCAAGTTTAAAATAAACAGATGATTTTCATTTTTTTTATCTTGATTGTATTGAGATTTATGCAGAAACTTGTTGAAATCAAAATATGTCGTTTTTGGTAAAATTCATTTCGATGGAGGCAATTTATTTGGCGTCGAAGATTGATCAATTTTGGCTCAAATATACGCGCATCACCGCTTTATTTTTGATATGAGCACAATTGGGCTTTAGATTTGATGTTTTTTAACCGCAATCAATTTCATGACGGAATCGTTTGGTTTTGCGTGCATCTCAATCTCGATATAATGTATATGTGTGTTGATGGTTAGATCGGTTGATCATCAAGTTTGCGATATTTATATTCACCGCTTCAATCTCGCGATGGATTCGTCGATGGAGGTTGCGATTTTGACGTCGTATTTCGCCTCGATTTGGCGTTGTAATTCAAATCATTTCACATTTTATTACCGATTTCGTGAATGAATAGTCTCATTTGATGTTTTGATGTTTCGAAGACTTTTGGTGAACAGAGGTTGTTACGCAGCGTTATTCCTCGAGCCCTCCTACCCGCGATGACTCGATAGCGACACTTTCAATTGCTCGTTAGATTTTCAATATCTGTGATCAATCTCGACGTTATTAGCAACGCGACGTTGTCGAGGTCGTTTACCATTTTCGACGCATGATATTTTGAGCTGACTTTGCGACCAAGAGAGTCCGGAATTCAACTTGCTTTTATGACATATATGTGGAGGTCAACAATTAATTGATTCATGTATTTATGTGTCATGATTAGATCTTTGGTAATTTTTTCAAAAAAAAAAAAAGAAAGAGAAATATAGGTTAAGTTTTTGTCATGACTTTAATATTTGAATGTTAATTCGAAAAATTGATGTTGAAGATGGTTGATTTGTAAATATATAAGAATTAAGAGGTTGTGCATGTAAAAATTTATATATATATATATATATATATATATATATATATATATTCATTTAATTCATTCTCTCTCTCTCTCTCTAAAAGGTTTGATTAATTTCTTGTTGTAATTTATATGAGAGATCTTTTTGGTTTTTTGTTTCAAATTAATGATTATATTGTTGTCTATAATAATGTTCAATGTATTCTAATGAATAATTTTGAATCTAATATTTTTTTAAGATGTATGAAAGATGGCTCAAAAGCTAGGAATCAAACTCTTTAATAGCCAAGGAAGGTGATTGTTTTTTTTTTACAAAAAGTTGGTCTTTTTTTGCTTGGGAGTTAATAATAATTAAGACACCATCTATGCATTATTGTCTGTTCTCATCTCTTCGACTCCTTTTAAGATAACTTTCATTTTAATGGACTACTATGGAGACTCTATTAGTACACTCAACTAAGTAATGTTCTCTTTTTATAATTATGAAGAAACTATAGCTTAACTTCATGATGTTACTATTGGATTTTTGCATGAAAATCTCATTTTTAGTTCACCATATTTCAAATGACATTTAGTAATATTATAAAAAGCCACTCTTCATTACCTTAAAGAAGCACTCTTGAGGAGCTCCTCAAGGATTTCTCTAGGGGGCATCATTCAATCATTTGAAGGAATAATTTATCATATGATTTGTGCATGTGTAGAACTCATTTTAGAACTCAAGCTTTATTTGAAGATGAGATAAAACCAAAATTGAAATACTATGATGGCTTGTTATTTACTATTAAAGTGATATGTTGGAAATTTGAAATTTTAAGTTAGTTATCATGCAAGCTGCACTTAATAAATATCTTCTTGAAGGCCTATTTCACTGTGCCTTATGGATGAAGGCATCCAGATCATTGACTAATTTACTTGAACTCATGAATAATTATATCAATGTTAAGATGTATATGTGGGTCTTCAAAGACTTGAAGCTTATACCTAGAAGCTTAAGGAACATCATCATCATTCTCAATATATACGATAAAAGTTGAATGAACATCTTAATAAGTCAATTGTAAAGCCACATTTTTGTAAGTTTAATGGCTTAAGAAGTTTGAAAGAGTTTCAATTCTCATGAACTCTCAAAGAAGGAGACAACATACATTAGTTCATGTCCCTAACAAATTCCTCTAATTTCATGTTGTTGTGATCAAAATTGCTGCTCATGTAGCTAATATACTTAATGCTAAATGGTCATAACCTTTGATGAAGGATTATCAATAGTTATGCAATGTCATTGAAGTTGTCATCCAGGCTAGAATTTAAGAAAAATTCATTATTATTAACCTTTGATGACATTTAGGTATGGTGTTAGACAAGAGTGAAACTATTTAGTATGGCAAACTCCACATTATTGGTGTCATTCCAATGATTCGTGATAGGGCTAAAGATCGAAGCTTCAAATAAGTCAAAATGATTGAAATTGGGAGATATCTTCATTGTGCTTATGCTATTTATTAATGTATCAAGCACAATATCAAATTCTCACCTTTTTTAGCCAATGCATAGAGTGATTTGTAGAGTGACTATTGTACTCAAGAGAGAGGATGAATTGATATTTAAAAATTAATAAATTAATTAAAAAATTATGATGCAAAATAAATAGAAATAATTTTAAATTAAAACTTAATCACATAACATATCATAAAAGTAAATAATCAAGTGGAAGAAAATAAAAATAAAGAGAGATAGTTGGCATAAAATTTTTTATGTGGCTTGACTAATCCCTATGTCTATTCCTAGCCAATCTTTGCCAAGAATTATATTAACTAATATCTTAAACAATTACAAATACATATTTTTCTTCATTGGATGAGTATGACTCTAACCTACAATATAATCTAATAAAAAATATTAAAAATAATCTAATTTAGAACAATGAAAGATCTCATATTTTTTAATAAATTTTCAACACAAATGGTGATATTACAATTTTCTTAAAATGATCACCCTACAATTTAACTAATTTTTTTTTTACTAAAATTACTAATGATAAGCTTGGAAGTATGGATAAAATAAATTTAAATTTATAAAAAAAATATGACATTTTATATAAATTTTAATTTATATAATAATGCAAGTAAAAGATTTATGGTAAAAAGATACTTAAAATTGTTTTTGTAATAACAAATTTCTAATTTTAGCAATGTTGTAAAATTTAATTTGATGCATCTATAAGATATAAATTTTTATTTAAGTACAAAAGAATGAATTTAGCAGATATTCAATTTTAATTTTACCAAATACTTAAGTTAATTTTTGTAAAATTCATCATATATCTAAATAAATTTCAAAGGTTTAAATAGATTTCAACAAAATTATAAATAGATTTGAACAAGTTTTCAAAATAGATTATAACAAGGATTTAAATGGATCCCTATAAGTATTTTACATAAAATGATGTATGGATTCAAAAGAATATAGATCTAAAATTAAATTGAATTCAAACAAGAATTTGAACATGAAATGTTGTAGGAATAAATCAAATAGATTTTCAATTAAATAGAGCTTACTCAAAGAAGATGAAGATGATTTTTAAGGATGAACACAATAAAATCC
Organism: Cymbidium sinense; assembly: GCA_021442155.1. Lineage (NCBI taxonomy): Eukaryota > Viridiplantae > Streptophyta > Magnoliopsida > Asparagales > Orchidaceae > Cymbidium > Cymbidium sinense. The sequence goes on from CM038225.1 coordinate 38,501,597, forward strand.
TCTTGATTAAAGTCTTCTATAATGCTTGATTTATCTGAGATTTTCAAGAAGAAAACAAAAATTTTGCTAGAGTAGCTATGTAAGTTTTTTTTTTGGATGGGATTGAGAGGATTAAAGGAAGGAGCTAGTTTTGGAGGGATTCACACATGTAAATCAATCAATGCAATGATTCAAATGGACATAATAAAATAGAGCTGATTTTGTTATTTTAAACTATATTATTGTTGCGTGCTAGAAAATTAGTTGCGGTAGAGTAAAAGTTTACGCCTTAGCTTTGTTGCAGAGTCCAGCACACACACATATTTTTGAAGAATTAATAATAAAACTCTAAAATTTTATGCTAAAAATCTCAAAAGAGGGAAAAAAAAAACTAGGCTAAGAAAATCTTCCACTATCTATTCTGAGTACAAAATTTTTCCGATAACGGGATTAATTGTATATATGAGAAGACAATGGGAATCAAATTAACAATAGCTATATAACTATGGTTAGAGTATAACAGTTGTTAGTGGTAATAGATGATGGTGAAAACAGCGGTGGCCAATGACGGATTGATCGGCAGTGGTGATACCGGAGAGATAGACGATGGTCGATGGCGGTACCGACGATGGTAGTCGGCGGCGGTGACTGACGATGGTGGTCGGCGATAATGACCATGACGATTGATGGTGGTGGCCAATGGTAGCGGTGGTCGGTGGCAGCGGCAGTGAAATTGATTGGCAGCCGCGTCCAGGTCAGCGAGATAACCGGCGGCGATGGTAGCAGTGATAACGCAACAGTGGTTGGTGACAACTCAGCAGCATCGTGATGATAGCAGCAGTGGTTGATCCGATGATGGTGGTGGGTAATTGCCGACGGAGAGTATAGAGTAATCAGCAATAGCAACCGGATGGTGGTAATATAGCCACGTAGTAATCCACGGGATGACCGGTAGATGGTTGACAGTGATAGCCGTCAGTAATACCAGCAACGATGGATTGCAACTTCAGCGGCGGTGGCCGGCGGCTGATGGATTGCAAACTTCAGCGGCAGTGCCGGCGGCAGTGGTCGTGATGATGACCGCCAGCAGTGGTTGATTTCCCATGATTGATGGTGGTAGCTCGGCGGCGGTATGGCGGTGTAGCGCAAGCCGCCGATGGTCACATGCGACCATGTAATCAGCGTATGAACGACGATGATGAGTAATGGCTCGTAATCCCGGCAGTGGTTAGCGCGGCAGCAGTGGCAAACAACGATGGTTAGCGATAATGACCAGCAGCAGTGGTTGATGACCATGATGATCAATGGTGGTGGTGGACGGCCGAGCCCCGAGCGGTGGTCAGCAGTCCGCATCGGTAATCTAATAGGGATAGCCGGTGCGATGGTTCGGTGATGACCGTTAATAATGGCAGCAGTGTTTAGCGAAAACCCGGCGGCGATTGGCAACGACGAGAATACGATAGCGGCGGCCGACAGCCGGCGATGGTTGGCAACGGAGATGGTTGGCCCGTACATGATTATCTTGGAGGATTCTCAAGCTTTGAGCTCTCTCTTCTCTTTAACTTTCTCTCCTCGTGAAGAATGAGGGTTATTTATATATTAGAGGTGGTGTTTATGAATGCAAAATCGAACCACTCCACTCCATGACGCTCAAAATGATTCCTTTGATCATTTGATGTATTTTAAGCATTTGAATATGAATGAAGTTAAATTATGAGATCTTAGGCTTATTAGATCCACTAAGACGCCGATTTGACTATAAACACTCTATGTTTAAGAGCTATTTAGGGATTTGATATTCCAAAGTTTATAATGATATTTTAAGTGCTCTACTTCTTTCAACTTAGGATCGTTTTTGTTGAGATTAGTGCTTCAATTAGTAGTATTTTAAGTGTCATATCAATTATAAAATCTGATTGGGTTACTGTCTTAGCATCCATATCAACAGTAAATGATTGACTGAAGTCGAGCAGCATGAACAACGGAGGAATTAATAATAGCGAGGATTAGCTTGAGGTCGATAATGGAGGGCTTGTGTGGTAGCAGGTGCCTGATGAAACGCCTCCTTCTGCAGTATTCAGTCATGGCGTGAATTTAATTTAGATTGGGGTTGACGACATTGGCATGAAGCCATTGTGTGGGTTAGATTTCTAATCCTTAGAATGAGAAAAGAGACACTTGGATTGTTCGAGGTGAAAATGGTTATCGATAGGAAATTAAAATCTATAATAAAATGTTTTGTATGATCAAAAATTGTATGGCTATATTATAACTTTGTATAAGCAGAAAGGTATTTAGATCCATAATGTTTGTAACCATGTGAGAAAGGGGACATATTACTAAGGGAACTGTCATCGGCTAGAAGAGCTTAACGGATGTCAGAGTAGGGAGAGAGGTGGAGATAATTTGTACCATTGTTATGTGCTTTTATACCATTTTTTAATTGATAGTTTGCACGCCGTAATTCTGCTTCATAGAAATTTGTATAACTAGGTGCAATTTGATTTAAATCTCGTTTATTGATTGACCATTAAGTTGGATCATTAAAAAGGAAAAGGTTTGACTCTGCTTGACTAATAGAGAAAGTAAGCTATAGGTATATATATGAGGCAACATATTGCAACTCTTTGTAGAAGCAAAAAATGTCAATAGAATATTAATTACAAGTAGTTATTGAAAGAGTCCCACTGATCAGTGGAGGGGTTAGGATAATAAATGATATTTTTTTGATAATTTTTATTTTTTAAACTATATTGAGGGCATTGAGAGGAGTGTCTAAGTTAACATTGAATTTTGCTAGGGTAGTTTGATTCTAAGAAATGATATATAACTTATTAGGGGTTCTACTATTATAGGAAAAAAAATTAAAGGTCAAACTAATCACATTTTTCATAATACGTAGCGAGAGATTTTAAGAATATAATGCTCACACTCAAATCTCTAATTGATATAAAGATCTGCTTTTGCTTGAGGGTGAGCAAATGCCCACACTCAAATTCTTTTTCTCTTAAGAAAAAGATAATATTTTTGCATTTTACTCGCATACAATTTATATTTTATGCAATCAATTCCTCCTAAAAAAATCAATTTAACCCATTACACTCAAATGATTACTTAATTAATTAAAATAAAAGTTCATAAGTAATCTTGCTCACTTATATTTTCTATAAATTTGATGATATTATTTTACTAATTATTTATATTTTTCTCTAAAAATAGTAATTTTATGTATTTTATTTTTTAATTATATATTATTTAAAAAATTTTGCCCACCCTAAAATGAAGAGCTAGTTCCACCCTCAGTTTCTCTCATTTGCCTTTCTTTAAAAGAAATTATTATATGTATAATCTGAACTGTCCAAATTATTATGTATTAATCATATATTATTATGTTTATAATATTGATATGAACCCATATCCAACAAAAGAAAGCAGGACCAAGGATTTCTGTCCTCCCAAATATTAAACACCAGAGAATTAATTAAGAAGAAGAATATAAGACCAATATAAGCAATGGTACAACAATAGGGAGAGATGAATAAATCCAGTATAAACAAGATAATATCTCCAAGACAGAGAGAAAATATAACGATAAAACTTTAAACTTGCGATGATCACAGCGGTCAGCGCCAAGACAAATAACATTCAACGACATACCTCAAAACTCTGCAGCGAGCCGCAATAACCAAAATACACAGTACCGAGCAAGAAAGCAGCGAAATATTACAAGTTAAAAGCTTGAATCAAAGAAAGAAGGATAGTATAAATAGATCGGAGGAGAAAGAAAAATGATGAAAATTTATCTCAAGAATAGCCTCCTTTCTGTCTGCTTCCTTCTTCTTCCACAGTAGTTCCGGTGGATCCTCTTGGAAGGTCTCTCCTCCGAAATCACCGGCGATCTTCCTCTTCCTCTCTTCCCCTTTTCTCTGAGCAAGTCGACTCGGCTCAGGAACTAACAAAGAATAAGGCAAGTGATAGGTTAGGGTAATTCAAAAGCGGCATCCAATCGAATCGACCACGCGATTATCGATCGAGGGCCCTTCAATTCGAGAGATCAATGCAAAACCACGGAATCCACTCAATCCGAAGAATTCACGCATGATCAAGAAATAGATCCGAGGCGGTCGGACATCATCAAGGCAATCAGCGGCTTACAAGCGGCGCAGAAAGACCAATCAATCCAGCATCCAGCGGGCGTTAAAAGGCGCAGATCCAAGGGATCAGAAGGCAGCCGGGTTCCAACACTCAAACTGAGTCAACTCAGAGGTGAATCAAGCTCAAAGTTTCACCCAACAGACATTGGGGGATGCGAGAACGAAATTAGCGCGAAATATTCCGCAGTTCATTATGATCAATTTACAATTAATCGGGATCTCAGCTGTAATTACAGAAATTAAACTCTATCATTGGTGCTCTTGTTGAGAGACACCTACAACAATGGCTGCCAGCACAAGAAACAATGCCAAAACACTTGAAGCATGTGTTGCAGTTGAACAACAATGAGCGATGACCTCAATCACTGGCATTGAATAAAATATCAAAGAGATTGACATCAATAGAAAAGCGGGTTAGAAAAAGCGACCTCAAAGCGGTATGTGATGCATCCCTTTATGAATCCTATTCTCCAAACATACCACATACACACACACCCATATCAATGCCTCTTAAAATAGATATGCCCATTTAAGGAGAAGACCACGAGGATGGCTCTTGAAAGCGAGCGTTTTTTTTTATTCTAACTCCTCGGATCGAAATTTTTAATAGCCTCAATATACATGGATGGACTGCTTTGGTATCAATGGATGCAAGTAAATAAACAATTGCATTCTTGGCCACAATTTAAAGAACAAGTTATGAGATTTGGCCCATCTTTATTCGAGATTTAAGAGGTGAATCAAACTCACATTACACCCAACACCGATATGAATCGGTGATGATGTAACAATGCCAAGAAACTACAAGATCACCAACCTCCATTAAAACAACAAGCAATCATATCGCCTCCTCCCACAAACCAATCAACAACAACAAATCAAATAACAATGATTCAGGACTAACGCACACAAATGGAAGAAGAAGAAAGAAAGGATTGTGTTTCAATTGTGAGGAGAAGGACCATAAAGAGCATATATATGTAAGTCCAAGTTATTGGCATTAGTTTGTCGATGATGAACACTCTACATGATAATCGGTGACGATGGGTGCAAGAAGAAAGCGAGCAACAAGCTTCATGTATCAACCATTCAATCCAGGATAAGACAGGACACATAAGTACCTAATTATAAAATAGTCTAAATAGTTATCAATAAAGTAGAATTAGCCATAGATATATAAATCGAGATATAGCCAATTCCATAAAGCGAACCGGGTGGAATCGAGCGAGAATCAACTCAAATCTCAACCAACGGACCAATTGGCATTGATCCGGACATAACTCGAGCGAAACAAGCTCCCCGATATCAAATAAAGGGCCACAAAAGAATACTACTTCCAAATTGCTACTTTCATAATCGTGGGAGGAAAGTATCAATATAAGATTCGAGAAAAGATTCAAGAAAGCAGCAAATTTTCAATTTTGACCTTGAGGACAAGGTCGGTGTGAGGGAGTAATGATATGAACCCATATCCCAAGCCAAAAGCGAAGAAGGCCGGATAGGCTAAAGGATTTCACAAGTCCTCCCAAATATTAAACACTAACAGAGAATTAATTACAGCAAGAATGAAGAATATAAGAAAATAAGACCAATATAACAGTTGGTACAAACAACAGTGGTAGGATGAATAAATCCAGCTATAAACAAGATAATATCTCCAAGATAGACAGAGAAAATACATATAACAGTAAAGAACTTCCCAATAAACAGATATTCGGAATTCAGAAGTGAAGCACTACAATAATCAAAAAGAACAAATGCTCGATAACAAGATAACTCTCTGCATCATACCTCAAAAGCCAGAGCTCAAAATAAACCAAACAGAAATTACGGCCAGAAGCATAGCACAATAATAGACTAATAGAATCAAGAAGTGCATGATTACGACAGAGGCGTAAGCGTGCATTACAAGTTAAAGAAAGCACAATCCAAGGAGAAAGGATAGTATAAATAGAGATCAGAGGAGAAAGAAAAAATGATGAAAATTTATCTCAAGAATAGCCTCCTCCTCTCTGTTTCCTTCTTCTTCCCTGAAGTAGTTCCACGGTGGATCCTCACTGGAAGGTCTCTCCTCCGGCGAAATCGGCGATCTTCCTCGGCTTCCCTCTCTTCCCCCTGTTTCTCTCTGGAGCAAGTCGACGGCTCGAACGTCGAACGAAACCCTGAAACAGAAAGAATAAGGCAAGTGATAGGTTAGGGTAATTCAAAAGCGATCCAACGATCCGATAATCGCAATTATCGATCAAGGGTTCAATTCGAGATCAACGCAAAACCAACATCGGAATCCACTCAATGGAAGAATTCCCAGATGATCAAGAAAGTCAAGGGCGGTGGACATCAAGGCAATCCAACGCTTACAAGCGGCAAGAAAGACAATCCAGTGCTCCAGCATCGGCCGTGTTAAAAGCGATCCAAGGGATCGCAGGTTCCAACACTCAAGTCAACTTCAGGTGAATCAAGCTCAAAGTTTCACCCACCCAATTGGGACGAGAACCGTGCCCAAAGCGAAATATTCACGCAAGTTCACGTATCGATCAATTTACAATTAATCAGGATCTGTACGAAATTAAACTCTATCAAATATATATTCTTTTATCTATATAATAATATATAGCCATTACAGCCAATTCAAATGATCTATACTTCACATGTAATAATCTCTTTTTTTATTTCCATCTTTACAAGATTTGTATCTTCTGCGTTGTGAAATTAACCCTCGAGTTTCAATTTCTACCTACTCCACACTATTTTTCTTCTTCAGTACCTCTATCAGAGTTCAAATGTCAGTGTCGTCACTCTCCAGCTAATCCATCTATGCTCATCACTCACCAACAACATCCCGTTCGCTAGCATAATCATCCCCGTGATCTCAGGTATTTACTTCTTTTTCAACAAAATTTTTTATCGTGTTCCTCTTCTCTACTTCTCCTTCATCTCCTTCGCCTCCTCATCTCCTATCTCCCTGAAATCAACCCTAGGGTTTTGAGCTCTCGTCTGAAGTGCTGTAATAAGGCCCGTTTTACTGTTGTTACTATGGTGCTCAATACTACAAAATTCTTTATGTGCAGCTGCTGTTTCCAAAACCAATTGCTGATGTCTTATTTTCCCTTTACTGTCTGATATGTATTGTTGTATTGTTACCAGCCCAAACCTAAAGAAAGGAAACTTACAGTCGGACGAATTGCTATTCACAGCAATTCAAAGAAGAAAAATAGCAATTCAGCTGCTTTCTTGAGGAAAAGAGAAGGGATAGACTGATAATAACCTATAAAAAGAAGTTGATTCAAGTACTTATAATGCCATGAACCAACCAAGACTAAGAAATTGATTCAATTATTTATAGCTTTAAATTAGCACAATCATTTCCAATGGATGATCACAGCAATGCTTTTATTTTTTGCTGAAGTTTTCTAGCTTTTGTTCAGCGGTAACTTGTATTTGTGATTTCTAAAATTATATTTTAGTCATTTTATTCAATAACAGTTTTTTTTTTTTTTTTTTTTTCACATTTAGGGTTTATTTAGAGCAACTACAATGATATGAAAACTCAATGATAAAGTTGCTGCAAATAAAATTGGTATCTAAGAAGCTATAACGAGTATTGCAAATTTTTTTTATTTAAAAAAGTCAGACTACAACTTTCTAGTAACTATCGCTTTCTACCAAATCAGGTTGGAAAATACAACTCCTCGATATAATTTTTTCAAAACATAATTTCCTAAACGTCACCTATGATGCTATTCGGACCACACTATTGGTAGAAAGCGGCCCAAAACACAGCCTTAGTTTGATGTTTAATTTGATGTAGAACTACAATAAGTAATTTATTTTTTTCAATCGTATTTCGAATATGTTTTTACTTTAATTTAGTTGGTATTTCATTTTTAGTTTTTTTAGTTTTAATCATATATTTTTTTTTACTTCTAGGAAATTATTTGATCATTTTATTCCATAGTAGCTATTTTTTGCAATATTAATGAATATTTCCACTTTGTCATTTTTTTTGTAGCTAGCTTATAATAGACAAGAATTTGATGCATAAATTTAGATCAAGCAAATAATATTATAAGGGCTTAAAAGAGTTTGTTGAAATGGCTTTTGATAAAGTAGTGATAATCAAAATATATGCCTTAAGCAAGAAGTGTAAGAATGGAAAATGGGTCACAAGAAAAGTTGTACAAGATCATTTGATCATTGATGGGTTTATGAGTTTGATGCATAAGTTTAGATCAAGTAAATAACAGTATAAGGGCTTAAAAGAGTTTGTTGAAATGGATTTTAATAAAGTAGTGATAATCAAAATATATGCCTTGGGAAAAAGTGTAAGAATGGAAAAAGGGTCACAAGAAAAGTTGTACAAGATCATTTGATCATTGATGGGCTTATGAGTTTGATGCATAAGTTTAGATCAAGCAAAGAATACTATAAGCGCTTAAAAGAGCCTGTTGAAATGGCTTTTAATAAAATAGTGATAATCAAAATATATGCCTTAAGCAAGAAGTGTAAGAATGGAAAATGGGTTTCAAAAAAAGTTGTACAAGATCATTTGATCATTGATGGGTTTATGAGAGGCTACACAGTGTGGGTTGCACATAGGAAAAGTTCTTCATTTGATCAAAATACTTTTCAATAACATCATATTTTTTTCCGGACAAATGACATGCATGATTTGGTATTATGATAATTTTCATATTAGTGAAAAACCCCTTATGAAAGAGCCTAAGAAGAATGCAAAGATCTTATGTATAAATTGTGAGAAGAAGCTAAAAAATCATTATATTTAGAGTGTAAAGAGTCTCAAAGCTATCATTTATCATAAATGTATTTCATCTTATGTGTCATATTAATTGTCTAATAAACTATCCATAATGTTACTTAAGTTATTGAGGTGTGCTTTTGTAGATGTTATAAAGCACTGCCCAAGTCTTTTTATCAAGTGCAAAAGGTAGTTGTGATATTAAGATTAACATGTAAAAAAATTGACGCATGTCCAAATAATTACTTTATCTATTAGAAAGAGTATGAGGAGGACATAATTTTTCATATGCGAAAAACATGAGATAAAAACTTGGATGAAGATAATGATGAAGGATCATCTATGAAAGATAAGACGACTCTTATAAAAGTTTCAATGTATTTTTCTTTAGGTAAAGCTTTTGAAATTATTCTTTTCATCTAAAACATCATCCATAAGATGATAAAAAGAGGGACATATTAAAGATGCCTTTATAACACATCATATAGATTATGCGATAAACACTTTTGATCAAAAGCATAAAAAATTTTCTTTAGACCTTAAAAATATTTTACTTGGTTCACCATTAGATTGATTTAGTCTTTTTGAAACTATCAGTGTAGCTCATAGCACATGGACAATATAACTTACCTCCATAAATGTACATGAAATAACCATTTTTATTTTTAGCGCAACTTATTCTTGGCTCATCATCACTTGCTAATAAATTTGATGTTTACTTACAACCTTTGATTTATAAATTAAAAGAGTTAAATGAACGAGCTAACTACTAATGATGCATGATATAAACAAAATTTTTAAAATCATGTTGCACTTTTATAAACCTCGAGTGACATATTCACTTAGGCATATATATTTTTTTGTTTGGAATACAAGAGATGAATTAGTATGCCCAATTTATCACAAACATACATGTGTAAAGTACTTATTTAATAATCACAAAGAGTGTTATATGAGCCATCGCTAATTCGTGAATGATGATCATCCATATACAAATGATCTTCTAATGGCAATGAAGAATATGAAAAGTTTTTGAAACCTATGTAAGTGAAAAATGTAATATATTATAGTTTTTAAAGCTTGTGTTTATAATATTCGCTTTTGCAATTATAATTTCTTAATTTATATGTAATCTCAAAGATATTATGTTTTCAAAATAGAATGTTCAATTATAAATGGATTTATTAGCAAAGCATAAAATTATTTTGTGCTTATTGTTACAAAAAAAAAAAAAAGTTAGGATATTAGAAATTGTCATTTAAATAACTTAAAATGCTAGTTTTTTTTTGTTTCTCTTTATTGGGATACTTACAAACATCATTAAAAGTATCTTAATACATTTTAGTCATTTAAAGATAGTTTATATGCTAATGATAAGAGATTATTATTAATATTTTATGGACACTTAATTTTTGTCTTTATGTATTAATATTATGATAAAAGTAAGTGTCACAAAGGTGATTTGTGTTAGAGCGATATAAGCATTCCAATAAGCAATAACTTATAGAGTGGGATGATATTTGAACACTTGCATAATGTATCTTATGATTTATAAGAATCAAAGACAATACCTTATATTCTTAAAAAAAAGCATTTACATAAATACCACATAATTTTTATACGTTTACCTATCTAATACTTATATTTTGATATTTCCATGCACAACACTCAAATTTTTAACATCACATCAAAAAATACTACTATTATTTTTTTTAAATAAATAAATAAATAAATAAATAAATATATATATATTTGCATGAATAAAGTGCTAGAATTATAAATATTAAACCTAAAGTGTTATATATGTAAATACATATGAATTGTGCTATATGTATGTAAATTTTCAATTTTCTAGCTTAGAAATGATCTTATAAAAAAATAACACAGAAATAAATAAATAAATAAATAAATAAATAAATATATATATATATATATATATATATATATATATATATATATATATATATATATATATATATATATATATATATATATAAATATAATCAAGTACGATGAAGTTAAAGCATGTATATAATCAAATTAAATGACTAATAAGATGAGTCCAAAATACTAGAATGTCAAATCGAGCAAATGAGCTCAAATCAAGCCCAAAGTACATATGAAAACTTTTAAATAACATGGATGATCAAATGACTAAATTTGTGACAATAATAGCTGCTCAATGAGACGAATCAGCCTAAGATCACTCAAACCAATGTCATTTGAACGCCAAATCACCAAAAAACTATCTATGATCAAATGAATCGACAGTGATGAAATGTTTTAAGATTTTGGCTACTATAACCAAAATATCTCTCCTATGAATAGGACCCATTCTTGTTATGATAAGGAAGAAGAAGTTAGAGACAAACTTGAGAAATGAGAGAGCAAGTTCAAGTTCGTCATCACCACTTTGTCATCGACGCCATATTGTCTTGTCAAGCCACTAATAATGTTCTCAACCACCGCTGCATATTGTTTCATGAAAATTCTCATTATCGCTTTCAACATACAACATTGTAATCCGTTATCGAAAAACTTAAACTTTATAAGCGGATATATAGTGGACCATTTTATTAGTCATTTTTCCCCTATTTCTAGGATTTTACGTAAAAATGAGTTTTATTCTTTTAATTATCTTTGTTTGTGCTGCATTTACATACAAGCTAAGGCGTGAAGTTATATTCTACCACAACTGATTTTTTGGCACACAACAGTTTAACGCCGTCTGTGGGAAATATTCTCTTTACATCTTCACAATGGTTGACAATATGACTTCAAGTTGGGAACAACACCATTTATGTGATGGAGAAAATTCCACTTCAAAATAACACATGAAAAATGAAGAAACATCAACCGATCCTTTTTTATTTTGGGGCAACCCTAATCTCAAAAGATCATCCAAATTAACGTTATGGATATCTAATTGATTATTAGTCCAAGAAGCAAGTCAATGATGGGGAGTAATTTCAACATTGTAAAGAGAGAGAGAGAGAGAGAGAGAGAGAGAGAGAGAGAGAGAGAGAGAGAGAAAGAGAGAGAGAGATATATATATTCTTCAGCACAGAACAACTTAGGGATTTCTTTTTGCATAGAAATTTTTCTAAGCTCAGCTCCCACTCTCCCGACCTTCCTCCTGAGATTTGCTAAATCTTGGGCATTAAAATTGAGAATATATGCATGAGGTATTTCTTCGCATTCTTGAACTTTAATGAATTTAAGATTTTCTCTGTTGTTCACCCATGTCGATAACATTTGAAACATTTAGTTCTTTAAAGGAAAGGAGCATGTTTTACCGGTATTTGTATATGTTTTGCATAATGCATCTCTCAAATTTCATGATGGTACATATTTTCAAAAACAAATGCTTGTCATATGTTTAGTATATCTCATTGTAGGATGTTTGATGCTATTTCATGAAGGATTTGATGAAATCTAGGGCCTATTTAGATATAATATGTTCAGTCGATGGCATTATAATTTATTTGTAGGTTGCTTGATGGTATTATTTGTTTGCATGTGTACTCTATACTCTCAGGAGAGTACAACCCATTTTGTCATATTTTTTTAAAGATTTCTAACACTGTTTGGATATAATATGTTCAGTACATAGCATTACAATCAGATTGAATGGTTATTGGTTGGGTTTTAGGATTATTTTACATGTGTACTCTTTGTACTCTATTAAGAGTACACCCCATTTTCTTATTTTTTCAGCTTTTAAACCATATTTGTAGAGAATATATTTATTAGATTCCATTAGAAGTAATTTGTAGGTTGATTGGTTAGTTTTGGGGTCAGATTTGCATATGTACTCTTTGTACTCTCATTTTGTCATTTTTTTTAGTTTCTTTGGCTTGTTTGGAGAGAATATGTTTATTAGATTCTATTAGAAGTAATTTGGAGGCTGATTGATTAGTTTTTAGGGGAGATTTATATCTGTACTTTCTGTACTCACATGAGAGTACATAGCATTTTCTCATTTTTTTTTTCTAATTTCTTTGGCCTGTTTAGAGAAATATGTTTATTAGATTTCATTAAGTAATTTGGAGATTGGTTGATTTGATTTGTATGTACTCTCTATACTCTCATGAGAGTACACATTTTCTTATTTTTTTTCAATTTTTTTGGCATGTTTGGAGAGACTATGTTTATTGATTCATTAAGAAATTGAGGTTGATTTGATTTTAAGAGAGATACATCTCTGCATTCTCATACTCTCATGAGAGTAGAAAGTATTTTCTAATTTTTTTTCAGTTTCTTTGGCCTAATTGGAGAGAATATGTTTATTATGTTCCATTAGAAGTAATTTGGAGGCTCATTGGTTGGTTTTGGGGTCAGATTTGCATGTGTGAGTACATAGTATTTTCTTATTTTCTTTTCTGTTTGGAGAGAATATTTTATATATTCAATTTGGAGGCTGATTGGTTAGATTTATGAAGAGATTTGCATCTGTACTCTTTGTACTCTCATGAGAGTACATACTATTTTCTCATTTTTTTTTCTAATTTCTTTGGCCTGTTTGGAGAGAATATATTTATTAGATTCTATAGAAGATTTAATTTGGAGGCTGGTTGTTATTTTTGGGGTTAGATTTATATGTGTACTCTCTGTACTCTCATGAGAGTACATCCCATTTTCTCTTTTTTTCAGTTTCTTTGGCCTATTTGCAGAGAATATGTTTATTAAATTCCACTAGAAATAATTTGGAGGCTGATTGATTAGTTTTGGGGTTAGATTTATATGTACACTCTCTATACTCTCATGAGAGTATATCCCATTTTTCTCATTTTTTTTCTATATTTTTTGGCCTGCTTGGAGAGAATATGTTTATTAGATTCCATTAGAAGCAATTTGGAGGTCGATTTTGGAGGCGATTTGTATGTGTGTGTACTCATCTCATGAGAGTACATACATTCTCATTTTTTTCTAATTTCTTGGCCTATTTGGAGAGAATATGTTATTACATTCTATTAAAGTAATTTGGAGGTCGATTGGTTTGGGAGATTTGTACTCTGCATTACTCTCATGAGAGTACATACCATTTTTTTTTTTTTCTAATTTTGTCAGCCTGTTTGGAGAGATTATATTTATTAGATTCCATTAGAAGTAATTTGGAGGTTGATTGGTTAGTTTTGGAGGCAGATTTGCATATGTACTCTCTGTACTCTCATGAGAGTACATACCAATTTCATATTTTTTTCCTAATTTTGTGGCATGTTCGGAGAGACTAAGTTTGTTTGATTCCATTAGAAGTAATTTAGAGGCTGATTGGTTGGTTTTGGGGGCATATTTACATGTATACTCTTTGTACTCTCATGAGAGTACACCCCATTTTCTGATATTTTTCTAATTTTTTTGGCATGTTTAGAGAGAAATTGTGTACTAGATTCCATTAGAAGTAATTTGGAGGGTGATTGGTTAGTTTTGGAGGTAGATTTACATGTATACTCTCTGTACTCTCATAAGAGTACAAAGCATTTTCATATTTTTTTCAATTTTTTTGGCCTATTTAGAGAGAATATGTTTATTACATTCCATTAAAAGTAATTTGGAGTTGGTTAGTTTAGGGTGATTTGTATTTGTACTCTCATGAGAGTATGAGTATTTTTACATTTTTCTATATTTTTGGCCTATTTGGAGAGAATTATGTATACAAAGCAATTTGAGGTCGATTGGTTGGTTTTGGAGGCAGATTTGCATATGTACTCTCTGTATTCTCATGAGAGTACAGAGCATTTTCATATTTTTTTCTAATTTTTTTGGCCTATTTGGAAAGAATATGTTTATTAGATTCCATTAATAATTGGGTGAATTGGTTTGGAGGATATTAATGTGTACTCTGTACTCTCATGAGAGTACAAAGTATTTTCACATTTTTGTCCAATATTTTTGACCTATTTAGAGAGAATATATTTATTAGATTCCATTAGAAGCAATTTGAAGGCTGATTAGTTGGTTTTGGAAGCAGATTTGCATGTGTACTCTTTGTACTCTCATAAGAGTACATACCATTTTCTCATTTGTTTTTAGATTTTTTTTGTCTGTTTGGAGAGAATATATTTATTACATTTCATTAGAACTAATTTGGAGGCTGATTGGTTAGTTTTAGAGGTAGATTGACATGCGTACTCTTTGTACTCTAATGAGAGTACAGAGCATTTTCAAATTTTTATTCAGTGTTTTTGGCATATTTGGAGAGAATATGTTTATTAGATTCCATTATAAATAATTTGGAGGTTATTTGGTTAGTTTTGGAGGCAGGTTAACATATTTACTCTCTGTACTCTCATGAGAGTACAAACCATTTTCTCATTTGTTTCTAGATTTTTTGGCCTGTTTGGGGAGAATATATTTATTACATTCCATTAGAAGCAATTTGGAGGTCGAATTGGAGGTAGATTGTTACTCTCTATACTCTCATGAGATTACAGAGCATTTTCACATTTTTGTCCAATATTTTTGGCCTATTTGGAGAGAATATGTTTATTAGATTCTATTAGAAGTAATTTGGAGGCTGATTGATTGGTTTTGAAAGTAGATTGACATGTATACTCTCTGTACTCTCATAAGAATACAAATCATTTTCTCATTTATTTCCATATTTTTTGGCCTGTTTGGAGAGAATATGTTTATTACATTCCATTAGAAGTAATTTGGAGGCTAATTGACATGTATACTCTTTGTACTCTCATGAGAGTACAGAGCATTTTTCATATTTTTTTCCAGTATTTTTGGCCTATTTGGAGAGAATATATTTATTAGATTCTATTAGAAATAATTTGGAGGCTGATTGGTTGATTTTGGACACAGATTGACATGTGTACTCTCATGAGAGTACAAACCATTTTCTCATTTGTTTCCAAATTTTTTGTCCTATTTAGAGAGAATATGTTTATTACATTCTATTAAAGCAATTTGGAGGCAGATTGACATGTGTACTCTCTGTACTCTCATGAGAGTACATAGCATTTTTATTTTTTTAGCCAATATTTTTGGCCTATTTGGAGAGAATATGTTTATTAGATTCCATTAAGCAATTTGATTGGTTGGTTTTGGAGAATAATATGCACTCTCTGTACTCTCATGAGTACAGATCATTTTCTCATTTTTTTCAAATTTTTTTGTTTTTGGAGAGAATATATTTATTACATTCTATTAGAAGTAATTTGGAGGTCGATTGGTTGGTTTTGAGAGAGTTATGTGTATACTCTATGTACTCTCATGATAGTACAGAGCATTTTCACATTTTTTTCCAGTGTTTTTGGCCTATTTGGAAAATATATGTTTATTACATACCATTTGAAGCAATTTGGAAGCAGATGGGTGGTTTTTTTTAGTAGATTTGCTTGTGTACTTTTGTACTCTCTTGAGAGTACAGACCATTTTCACATTTTTTAAAGATTATTTGGCATGTTTGGAGAAAATATATTTACTACATAGCAGTTGAAGCAACTTGGAGGAAGATGGGTGAGTTTTTGATTTTTGTATTTTGTACTCTGAGAGTACATATTTTCTCATTTTTTTAGCTATTACTCCCTGGTTTTAGTGGTCTTGTATTTTTCTCCATTGTCGATAATGTTCTCATTAATTGAATTTTCATTTTGAAGTTTAACATGTCTAGGAAAAGGATAACTTCCAGATGCAGGCCTACCACCATTAGAGTGGTGTTCAATAATATTTTAGCACGCTTTACTGATGATGTTATTGATATTTTAAGGAGGTTTCATTTGCATCAATTTATTAGACTGCATAAAATTCAGCAAGACTCAGTTGCCATCACTTCAATCCTATCTTGCTAGAATATAGAGAAGCAAGCATTCTTTTTTGGTGGCCAATGCATTCCTTTCACCCCCAATGAAGTTGCATTAATTGTAAGGATGCCAAATAGAGGGGAGAAGGTCATATGATAGAAATTCCCACTATCAAAGTTCAGCTAAGTGGACTTTAAGAATAAACTTGAGAATTTGGATCGCTTCAAGTGGGTAGCTTGTACATATATTTTTTACTTTCAAATATTTTTATTATAACCTGAGTGGCATCGAATTGATTGCCTATGCTGATGACATAGACAATTTTACTGAGTACAATTGGGCAGAAGCCATTTGGGCATTTCTGGTTTCATAATTTAAGGGTATTATATCAAAGATTCGGACACAAAAGGCACCCGGGTACATGAGTGGCTTTGTCACTCTTCTATTGGTATGTTCTACATTTTCAGATATGTATTATTTGATGCATTAAAGTTAACTTATATAAATATTCATTGTAGATTTGGCCGGTAGAGCACATAGGCATCATAAGGCTTCCCTTTCCTTCTGCAAAGCCACATATGTTATGATGGCCAAAAATAAAGTTTACAGATGACTCCTTCACTGGTTTGGGAGGACACCAGGTGACACAAAATAATTTCACTTTATTTATATTAGAATGTATTTATTCATATTATAAGGCATCATATTTTCTTATCGGTGTAACACATGTTTGCCTTTTATTTGAGGACATATAAGAAGAGGAGACCTAGCTCCTTGAAACATTGCCCCTACCCAGTAGAAAACCCATGTCAAGCCTGATAGCATTCTCATTCCAAGTCCAATCAATGCAGCCCCTACTGAATCTCCATATGTCTCTCCTCGATATTCTCCCCCTTACAATGTATTTAGCCTGCCCTCTACTAGTGCCCATTTAGAAAGCTTTGCGGTAGAGAGGATACTTGCAAGTTTCAGGGCCCTGGGAGAGAGAGAGTATCATCTTTCAAAGCATCAATAACCAAGAGAATTAATGGAATTGATTTTGTGATGAGGCGTGGCCGGGCTAGGTCCCAACATCAGAAGGGGGAAGCTCCATGGAGGCATCACAGGGGGAATCTCTTGAGGAAGCTATCAGGGGCAACACTATGAGGAGAAGCTTCCTGGAGGCTACCACAGGGAGGCTCTGGGAGCTACCAGGCTCCCGGAGGCTACCATGGGGGGAGGCTCCTGTGGAGGCTACCAGAGTGGCTTCCCCTATGGAGACTTTCACCGGGGAAGCCCTTATGGAGGCTTCCACTGGGGAAACCCCTGTGGAGGCCACCACAAGGGAAGCTCCTATGGAGGCTTCCACTGCACATGAAGATGTTGTACAGCCTTTACTCGACAACATTGAGCGTGGTTTGAAGGCTCGACAGATGAGGAAGAGGAAAGCTATATCTTTCCCCTTCACACAAGCATACATGAAGTCATGATGTAAAATAACTCCAATGGTAGCCTCCACTCAAGTGAGCAAAAGACAGAAGAGGTATTACTTTACTTTCTTTTTAATTTAACCTAATAGTAGTTGATTTCACTAATTTTTTTTGTAGGTTAGCAAAGATGCTCCAATATCAGTGGTTGAACCATCAACTACTATCGTGGTGGTTGAGGAGCATCAGGCCGAGGTATGCATCATCTTAGTAGATTAAGCTTTAATTCACAATGAATCTAGCTCTTCATCATTAACTTTCATCATCACTATTTCTTAGCATGAGGCACAACATCATATTATGGACTTCTCATCAAGAGATGTCCCGCCTAAGCTAATGTCGCAACTCATTGACACCTCTGCTCCGATTCAAGAGAAGTAAGTCATTTTTCATTCAACTCTTTATACATAAAATCACCTATTCATTTAATTAGGCTCACATTCTCATATTTCTCACATGCAGGGTGATTTTATTGCGGGGAATATCATCATCACGAGGGATTGATGAGTTGCTATATAAGATCGATTCACACAGTCACTTCACCTTTTACCGGCCAAGTACTGCTATGTCCTAGGCTATCCCCTATTGTATGTTTCATGCCCGACTGTAAGTTACTCCATAGAACTTTGGGTAATATGATCCATTCATAGTTTAGATAGTTAGAAGCCACTAATTATAAACTTTATCTTCACTTTTTATAGAGTTATGCTAAATATGGCCTACAAAAGGAAAGCAAAATGTTCATCCAACATGTCACTGCAGATAGTGTATCAAGGGCTGAGCTACTCTTACATCTAGTTAAAAATAATCGATTGGACACTCTGAGCATAAAGGGGCTTGGTATTTTTATGATTCATTGCCAAACCCAACTCATAAGGCCATTCTTCCCGAGATTGTAAGAATTATTCTCATTCTTTTATTTTGTGCCTACTTATTGACTATATTTCTTTATTTAGATCAAATTACTTGTCAAGATCAGCTTCAGAGTGATCTCACAAATGGCCAATCAAATGATGAGTGGCTACCACCAAGAAAATAGTGTCGACTGCGTGATGTTTGTTTGCAAATATATGGAGGCACCAATCAAACCTCTGGACTCAAACACCGATTGGCCAAAGAAGATGAATTGCTTGTGGTCGAAGTTCGCTTATCTTCTATTTGGGTATGAAAATTAATTTGATAAATGTACAATTGAAGTTTGATATGTTGGAAATCAATTATTTTGAAAAGTATTGGTGGTGTGTTTGGATGCCATTAGAAGTTACTATTTCTACTTTTAAATGCTTTAGAGATAACATGTTCAAGTAGATGCCATGTTTAGTGATAACATGTGTGATGCTTTAGGACTTTTCATATTTCTTCATCCCTTTAACTGCTTTGGAAATAATATATTTAGTAGATTCTTATAAGCCATTTGGTTGCTTGATGCTTGTTGGTTTGATTTGTATGTGTACTTTGTACACTCATGAGTACAAAATATTTCATTTGTTTTCACATTATTGATGTTGGAGAGATAGTTTAATGATTCCATTCTGTGTAGTTAGAGTCATTATATTTTTTTTTTATAATTGTAGGTACTCTATACTCCCTAAGAGAACACACTATTTCTTCATTTTTACTTTTTGCTGTTTGGAGAAAAAATATTTATGACATATCATTTGAAGCAATTTGGAGGCTGATGGGTTACTTTTTTGAGCTATTTTCCATCTGCACTCTCTATACTCTCATGAGAGTACACACTAATTTCATAATTTTTTTCTAGCTTTTTTGGTCTTTTTGGAAAGAATATATTTACTAGATTCCATTACAGGTTGATTGGAGACTAAATATTAGCCTTTTTATTTCATAGGTGTACTCTTGTACTCTTGAGTATACTATTTACTCAATTTTTCACTTATTTTGGCTGTTAGAGAATATATTTTACTACAAACCATTTGAAGTAATTTGGAGGTGATGTGTTACTTTTTTATTTTGTACTGATTCTCTATACTCCAGAGAGTAACCAATTTCACATTTTTTTTCAGTTTTTTTTGCTTTTTGGAATATATTTACTAGATTCCAGCTGATTGAGCTGAATATTAGCTTTTGAGTTTTTTGTACTTCCCAGATTCTAAGAGCACACTATTTACTCAATTTTTTCAATTATTTGGAGAATATGTTTACAAATCATTTGAAATAATTTGGAGGCTGTTGGGTTACCTTTTTGAGTAGTTTTGTATCTGTACTTTATGTACTCTCATGATAGTACATACCAATTTTACATTTTTTTTGATCTTTGGTCATTTGAAAGAATATATTACTATTCCATTCGTTGATTGACAATATTAGCCTTTGAGCTATTTCAGTGTAATTCTGTCTCTTGAGAGTACGACTATTTCCTCAATTTTTCAATTTATTCTATCTGTTTGGAGAGAATATGTTTACTACAAATCATTTAAAGCAATTTGGAGGCTGTTGGGTTACCTTTTTGAGCTTTTATTCATCTATGCTTTCTGTACTCTAATGAGAGTACATACCAATTTCACATTTTTTTTCAGCTTTTTTGGTTTGTTTGGAAAAAAAATATATTTATTAGATTCCATTACAGGTTGATTGGAGCCTGAATATTAGCCTTTTAAGTTTTCAGTGTACTCTATACTCTGAGAGTAGACTATTTCTCAATTTTTTTCACTTATTTGCTGCTTTGGAGAGAATATGTTTACAAACCATTTGAGCAATTTGGAGGTCATGGGTTACTTTTTGTTTGTATCTATACTTTTGTACTCTCATGAGAGTATACCAATTCATTTTTCACTTTTTTGGTATGTTTGGAAAATATATTTTAGATTCCATTACGTTGATGGAGCTAATATTAACTTTTTGTTATTTTGTAGATACTCTGACTCTCTTGAGAGTACAGATTATTTCCTCTTTTTTTTTTTCAATTTTTCTACCCTGTTTGGAGAGAATATATTTACTACAAATCATTTGAAGCAATTTGGAGGCTGTTAGGTTACCTTTTTAAGTATTTTGTATATGTACTCTCTGTACTCTCTTGAGACTATAAACTAATTTCACATTTTTTTCTAGCTTTTTTGGTCTATTTGAAAAGAATATATTATTAGATTCCATTCGTTGATTCTTAATATTAACCTTTTGAGCTTTTTTCTCACTCTCCCAAGAGTACTATTTCTCAATTTTTTCACTATTTTCCCTGCTTTGAGGAAAAATGTTTATACATACCATTTGAAGCAATTTGAGGTCGATGGGTTACTTTTTGAGCTATTTTGCATCTGTATCAGACTCATGAGTAGTATTTTATATTTTTTTCCACTTTTGGCCTGTTTGGAAAGAAATATTAATATTCATTACGTTGATTGGAGTTAATATTAGCTTTTGAGCTATTTTGTGTATACTCTCTGTACTCTGAGAGTACATTAATTTTAAATTTTCTCCGCTTTGGAGAGAATATGTTTATTAATTCCATCACATTTGAGCATGAATTTTATTTTTTATCATGAGTACTACCTCATGAGTACATATTATCTAATTTTTCATTTTTTTGTTTGGAGAAAAATATTTAATAGATTCCATTACAGTTGTTTAAGAATATTATTTTTGTTCTCATGAGAGATGATTATTTCATCTATTTTTCAATTTTTCTAGCCTATTGGAGAGAATATGTTTATTACATTCCATTGCTATTTGAGCTTGAATTTTAGCTTTATCATGCAGACTAGACTCTCATGAGAGTACATATTATTTTCTCAATTTTGTCAATTTTTTTGGCATATTTGGAGAAAATATGTTTAATAAATTCCATTACAAGTTATTTGGAGCATGAATATTAGCTTTTTTAAAAATGTACTATTTCTAAGATAAAAAATTTAATTGAATATATCAAAGTTATATATTATGTTATGAAATATAGTAATTTAATTTATTATTTTTATTCATAAATAACTAATATGATTTTATAATAGCTAAAAAAATATCAAATAAATATAAAAAAAAATCTAAATAATCTAAAATGATTTAAATATTCAAAATAAATTTTGAAAGTGACTTAATCAAACAAATAATGATATTAAGCTCAAATAATAGTTTTCTTGCTTATAAAGTGTATTTATTGATCTAAATAGCTTTTTTTAATAGTTGGCTTAGTTTTAGTTTTCTTAAATTGTATATTTTGCACAATTGTCTACTTTGATAAGCGACTATTTCTATTTATGAAATGCTAGTTCAACCTTAACCTAAGATTGACCCAATTCGAATATTGTTAACTCAAATCGAACCTATTTATTAAATCATTAGAACACCTCAACTAGATTTTGAGAATCAACCACATCAAGAGTTACATGATTTCTTTTAATTTTTTTTAATTTTTTTTAATTTTGTACATGTGACTAATCATGTAGCCTAAATCTATAAATAAAGGATCAAAGATCGATACGAAGTTACACAATTCAATATACTCTCTCTCTCTCTCAAAAAATTATTTAATGTGAGTTCAATGACAGCCTGGATTCAATATCATCACTTACATAATTAAGCCATCATCATCATCTACCTAAAAATTGAAACAAAGGAATTATAAATTACCCAATTTATTGCAGAAGAATGTGTAAGAATGAAGAACTAACACATTTTATTTTCATCTGACATATCACACATTGTTATAAACGCCTGAGAAAATATTAGACATATAACATAAAAATGAAATTTAAAACATAATGATTTGATATATTTAAAGAACATTTTTCATGAAAAAAATATCCAAATTGATTGAAATAATGCTTTCATCTCACTATTGAGCAGTTGGAACACATTGTACAATCTCCATAGAGAAATAAACAAGCAATAAAAAAAAATAATCCAAACAATGTAAGGACCTTCAAGACACTGCACCTTGCATTGATGTCGCATCAACCATTCAAAATATACATATAATCAAATTAAAGAAAGATAAAAAATTGCCTATGTTATCGATGATTCATAGCTTTTTTTCCCTCATCAACACCAACCAAGAATGAGTAATCCATGACATCAATGGACAAAGCAAGACAAAATAAAACAAAGTAAATAAATAAATGTTGAGGAAGAAACAAGCAAAAAAAAAAACATGGAATAGAAGGAAATTGCTTATTAATCAATTTATTTAACATGATTCTCATCTTCCTTGCTTCACAAATTAATGAATTAATTATAATACAAAATAATAGAAAAATCATCACACAAAATCATTACTAAATGATACTTGATTATATCAAACCAGATGCATTAATAAACCATTATTCTCATTCACATACATAATGCTACAAATTGAAAGTAGAAAGGAGAAGCACAACATATTTACATGGAACAAACCGATTTAAGAAGCACAAGCAGTAGCTTAAAAGCTACAGAAAGTATTGTTACAAAGCGATAGCAATGTCTCCTAACTTATTCATTTTGGCATCATAATTATTACATCTACTTATTGCTCTAAATTAACCTTCATCAAGCACATAAACTAATAGGCTAATGGGTAATGACCACCTGTCTATGGGCATTGAAGTGATTTAGCTACTTCTCATGCTCTCTTGTAGCTTTCGCACAACATCTAATTCAGATCATTTAATTACATTCGGTTTCAAAAGCTTAATTATATCTAGATTTTTTAGAAATCTTAAAAGAAACGAGGAGAAATTATAGATATAATGACTCATTCATAAATTAATCTTCTTAAAGTTTAAAAAAAAGAAATTGGACCTTTAGTTGAGCTTAGTAGTAATTATTTAGCCTTGACTTTGGAGATAATTTCCGAGTGCCAAAAAAAAGTGCGTGACTCTAATGAAGTCTTCCTCAGCAATCCCTAGATGTGAGTCTTTGGTGTACTGTGTTAAGTAAAAGAAACTCATCAAGGAATCTCTTTACTCTTACAGAAATAATTGTAATGACATAATTATGATTGTAATTGATATTAAAGTATGTATAGTCGAAGAACACACAACTAAATGATATCATGCATTAAAATGTTTCACTGTAATGATATCCATCATCAGCTTAGTGTACCCTTCAGCTGATATTGATTATTGAGCTTGAGTTAAATTCCTAGAATAGAACACCATATTAATTAATGATATGTAACATGGTGATGGGTTTTCCATGCATACCTCACGAAAAACAATGCATAGATAATGGTGTTGCAAGGGGTGACTCTACACCCCTTTCAGTTGTTCTTTGGTCTATAACAACAAAAAATAGGATAGTTTAAAGTTTAAAAGCAATATTTAAATACTATAACTTCAGAGGTAAATAGAAAATTACTCTTGGCTTTCTTGGTTCTCTCCCAATATCCTTAAGCCTTTGCATTTGAAACACCCTTTTGCTTAACTGGATCCTTTAAAACATTTCCTTTATTTCTTGTGGTTGACTTCTTCTTCTTTTGTTCTACGGAGGTGAATTTCCACATATAAATTCGACATTATTAGATAGTTTTTTTAAGGATCAAGCATATACTCCTCGTATCTTATTTTACCATGTGCTTATTTGATATGCATATCGATGATGTGGTTAGAAAATAATTCCAGTTTCATTTCCATCATTACCTTGCACATCTTTTAAGTTCTTGTAAGCACTATCAAAGTAGATATCCCTATTTGCTATGATTGACCATCGCATGAGAAGAAACTTATCAGGAATCGCAATATCTTCCCGACTAAGAACTTCGGATGCTGGGCACAAGTAATCTCATCATTTCAAATTTTTTTACAAGTTACATTTAGGCATGTCTTGTAAATGGAATGATCCATATTTTGGAAACATATTTATTATCCAAGTTTCTCACCAAATACTCCATGGGATTGTCATTTGACACATTTCTTTGCTAATCCTCCAACTCCATGCAAAATTCTTCCTCAAATATTGTATAAAGCTTTCTTGTGTAAAACATCTTGTTTGAGTGGATTGGTCTTATAGAATAATTGTTGTTGCACTTGAAATCTTCATCATGTTCATTCCAGTCATGTGTCCCTTCTCTCAATCCAAGAAATAATCGTGATTGAACTTGTTGGTTTAGAGATTCCATGACATACATTATTGTGGACTCACTACATTGACAAGATTCTCATAAAATGAGTCTTTGTAGAATCGTGGATCACTTGCATCTAATTTTATAAAGCTCGACAACCAAGCATGATCTGCAAATTTCCTCATCTAGCATAGTAGAGCTTGCTCAAACTCTTCCCATGAGTCACACTTGGTCATGCATGTATAGAATAGACTTTACCTTATCTTATTACTATTAAAGTAATGTACCTTGAAGGAGCTTTCTTGAAATATGCCATTGGCACAACCTATGGAGTATCGATAATGCAATTTGATAGCTCTCATTTTACGATCTTGATCGGTGAATATTATTAGGATGCACATCACTCATAGAAATATTTTGAATAGCCATGTGAATGACTCAATTGCCTCTATTGATAGAAAGGCTACTCCAAATAAGACATTTTTTTTAGTGAGGATTCACTCCAATTATAGGGGCACAAATAAGATTATATTTATTGAGTCGATAGCTTATATCAAAAATTATGACATCCCCAAAACAATCATATTTTATCCTTGACATGCCATTGCTGTGACTCATCAACTTGGACATCCCATGCAAACATCCCATCCTCCGCTTGTCTTTCCTTGAACTGTTGTATTAATGCATTCTATCACCATTCACAATCCTCGATCTTTTCTCTTTTGGGATGAAATTGAAAGCATCTCTTTTTATGAAGCCAATATTCTCCACGCCGCTAACTTTCTCACTTAGATAGCTAAACACATCAATTGCTCTAATTCTGGCCTTTGTCATTGTCTTCAACACAGCTGCCTTCTCATCGTTGATGCTTCTGTATGATATAAGAAGATGTAGGTCACCCGGCTTTGCCAATGAATGATTATGACTTTCTATATATTTTTTAACCTTCCAATTCTCATCTAAATCAATAGAAAATCTAATCATGGTAAGACACTCTCCTTGTATCTATTTTACGGAATTTGATTTGATTTAGATTGGCGACTTTCTTTACTTGTTTTTGCATATAAAAATCCTTTGATTTAATTTCTTGAGTTTGACTAATAAATATGATCCTTCCTAACAGTTTGATGTGCATAATCATGTGCATCATTTCATTGTGAAGAGTGGTCTTAGGAGTTTTTTCCATATTTGGGTCATTAGACATCACAGCTTCATCATGCTCATTTATCTCATTCATTCACAAACACAAATATGTCACATGCAAAAAAAGCTAGAAGAAAATGAGAAAATGGGGTGTACTCTGAGTAGATACATCCCAAAACCAACAAATCGACCTCCAAATTGCTTGTGAAATCTATTAAACATATTCTCTCAAATAGGCCAAAAAGCTGAAAAAGAAAATGGGGTGTACTCTCATGAGAATACAGAGAGTACACATGCAAATATCTCTAAAATAACCAATCGACCTCCTTCTTGGAATCTAATAAACATATTCTCTCCAAAACCAAAAAATTGAAAAAAAATTAGAAAATGGGGTATCTCATGAGAGTATAGAGAATGGATCAAATATTCCCAAACTAACCAAGACCTCACATTGTTTCTAATAGAATCTATTAAATATATTCTCTATAAACAGGCCAACAAAATTAGAAAAAAATGAAAAAATGAGATGTACTCTCATGAGAGTACAGAGAGTACACATGCAAATCGGCCTCCAAAAATAACCAATTAGCCTTCAAATTGCTTCTAATAGAATCTAATAAACATATTCTCTTTAAACAAGCTAAAAAAATAGAAAAAATTGAGAAAATGGAGTGTACTCTCATGAGAGTACAAAGAGTACGATGTAAATCTCACAAAATCAATCAATCACCTCACATTGGAAATTTATTAAACATATTCTCTCTCAAGCAAAAAATTTAAAAAAAAAAAAGAAAATGGGTGTACTCATGAGTATAGAGTACACATGCAAATATGTCTCCAAAAATAATCAACCTCCAAATTGCTTCTGTAATCCCAATAAACATATTCTCTCCAAAGAAGCGGAAAAAAAAGAGAATGCTTTCATACTCTCAGTCTGAGAGAGTGGTATTTAATTATAAACATATTTGGCAAAACAACTAAAAATTAGAGAGAAAATAACAACTCTTATGAGAGTACATAGAGTACAGATGCAAATCTCCCATAAAAACCAACCAATCAGTCTCCAAATTGCTTTTAATAGAATCTAATAAACATAGTCTCTCCAAACAGGCTAAAGAAACTAGAAAGAAAATGAGAAAATGGGGTGTACTCTTGAGAATACACATGCAATCGACCCCAAAATCAACCAATCGACCTCCAAATTGCTTACAATGGAATCAATAAACATATTCTCTCCAAAAAAAAAAAATGAGAAAAATGCTCTATACTCTCATGAGAGTATAGAGAGTGCAGATGCAAAATACCTCTAAAAACTAATCAATCAGCCTCCAAATGGCTTCTAATGGAATCTATTAAACATATTCTCTCCAAACAGGCCCAAAAAGCTAAAAAAAATGAGAAAATGGGATGTACTCTCATGAGAGTATAGAGAGTACACATGCAAAATACCCTTAAAAATTAATCAATCAGCCTCCAAATTACTTCTAATAGAATCTATTAAACATATTCTCTCCAAACATGCCAAAAAATCTAGAAAAAAAATTAGAAAATGGGGTGTACTCTCATGAGAGTACACATTCAAAACACCCATACAAACTAATCAATCAGGCTCCAAATTACTTCTAATGGAATCTATTAAACATATTCTCTCCAAACAGGCCAAAAAGCTAAAAAAATGAGAAAATGGAGTGTACTCTCATGAAAGTTCAAAGAGTACATATGCAAAACACCTCTAAAAACCACCAATCAGCCTTCATATTGCTTCGAATGGAATTTATTAAACACATTCTCTCCAAACAGGCCCAAAAAGCTGAAAAAAAAATGAGAAAATGAGGTGTACTCTCATGAGAGTGCAGAGAGTACACATATAAAACACCCCTTAAAACCAATCAATCAGCCTCTAAATTACTTCTAATGGAATCTATTAAACATATTTTCTCCATACAGGCCAAAAAATCTAAAAAAAAAGAGAAAATAGGGTGTACTCTCATGAGAGTACAGAGAGTACAGATGTAAAATACTTATACAAACCAATCAATCAGTCTCCAAATTACTTCTAATGGAATCTATTAAACATATTCTCTTCAAACAGGCCAAAAAAGCTGAAAAAAATGAGAAAATGAGGTGTACTCTCATAAGAGTACATAGAGTATAGATGCAAATACTCCTAAAAATCAACCAATCAGCCTCCATATTACTTCTAATAGAATCTATTAAATGTATTCTCTCTAAACAGGCCAACAAAATTGAAAAAAAGTGAAAAAATATAGTGTACTCTCATGAGAGTACAGAGAGTATATATGCAAATCTGCCTCTAAAAATAACCAATCAGCCTCCAAATTACTTTTAATGGAATCTAATAAACATATTCTCTAAATGGGCCAAAAGCGAAAAAGAAAATGAGTGTACTCTCATGAGAGTACAGAGAGTACACATGTAAAACACCCATAAAAATCAATCAATCAGCATCCAAATTGCTTATAATAGAATCTATTAAACATATTCTCTCTAAACAGGTCAAAAAAGTTGAAAAAGATATGAGAAAATGGGGTGTACTCTCATGAGAGTACAGAGAGTATAGATGTAAAACACCCCTAAAACTTATACAATCAGCCTCCAAATTACTTCTAATGGAATCTATTAAACATATTCTCTCTAAATGGGCCAAAAAATCTGAAAAAATAATGAGAAAATGGGGTGTACTCTCATGAGAGTATAAAGAGTATATATACAAATCTGCCTCCAAAACTAACCAATCAGCCTCCAAATTATTTCTAATAAAATCTATTAAATATATACTCTCCAAACAGGCCAAAAGAGCTAAAAAAATATGAAAAAAATACTTTGTACTTTCATGAGAGTACACAAGCAAATCTGCCTCCAAAATCGACCAATCAGCCTCTAAATTATTTTTAATGGAATCTATTAAACATATTCTCTCTAAATAGGCTAAAAATCTGAAAAAAAAGAGAAAATGGGGTGTACTCTCATGAGAGGAGAATCTATATAAATCACCCCAAAACCTAGTTAGCGAGAATTACTTAATAGAATCTATTAAACATATTATCTCCAAACAGGCTAAAAAATTTGACAAAAATTGAGAAAATAATCTGTATTCTCATGAGAGTACAGAGAGTACATATACAAATCTGCCCCCAAAATCTACCAGTTAGCCTGAGAATTGCTTCTAATGGAATCTATTAAATATATTATCTCCAAATAGGCTAAAAAATTTGACAAAAGTTGAGAAAATATTCTGTACTCTCATGAGAATGCAGAGAGTATCTGAAATCGCCATAAAACCAACGTCACTCCAAAACTTGTAATTTTATATACTAAACATATTATATCCAAACAGGATAAAAAATCTAAAAGAAAAGACAGAATGGGTTGTACTCTCATTAGAGTACAGAGAGTACCCATACAAAATAATTGCTAAAACAAGCAAAGTCCTCTTGCAAAGAACTCCTAATAGTATAGGAAATATACATTAAATAAAAGAATTTCGGAGAATATCATTAATAAATCCTAAAAAAATTATACATATAAAACGGTTCAGAAAATTTACCGATGTATTTTTATTTAATATCATCGCTAAATTAATTGCAATATCATCAGACCATAACTTCCAAATTGCTTTTCCATCTTCACGCTTCTTGAAAAATGAAATGAGATTTTTTTTCTCTCTAGCTCGATTTGTGTGAAAGAAAAAAACATATTATATATATATATATATATATATATATATATATATATATATATATATATATATATATATATATATATATATATATATATATATATATATATATTTCTTTTAAATTTCTCCAGATTGACACGTTTCTCCCATTTGTTTGAACAGATAGGTAGGGCGGGCCGTGGTAAGAATGTCATTAAGCGGCATTCAAGTCGCGTCGTTAGTGAAAAACACTTGTTTTATATTAAACATGTGTTGCGTAGCTATTAGAATCTGAACGTAAAGCTACGTCTGGACTCTGCACGTAATATTTTCTCTTATCTTTCAATCCAAATGCCACACATAAAAAAATATATTAAAATAAGTTTTATGTATTTATAAAAATTATCCCTTTATATATATAAAATAAAATAGAACAAATAAATATTAATAATTCATAAAATAAAATAAAAATTGATACAAATAACATAAATATATATAATTACAAATTCTAATAATTTCTAGCTAAAGTGATTTTATTTTTAGAATTTGATATATTTTTGGATGAAATAAATTTTATCATCCAAAAATAGGGGGCAAATGATATATCTCTCTAAAATTTATAAATCAAGCATCGATATGAAGTTAAAGCATGTATACAATCAAATTAAACGACTCAGTGAGATGAGTCCAAAAATATTAGAATCGGATCAAATTGAGCTCAAATGAGCTTAAATCAAGCCCAAAAGCTACATATGAAAACTTTGAAATGCTGACTGAATTATAAAATGACTTTCAAATTTGACGTGTTTATAGTCGAATCGAGCAGCTCGATGAGACAAATTCAACGAGTCTAAGATCACTTAAATCGAAGGTTATTTGATTGGTAAAATCACCAAAAACACTTATAATCAAATGATCGTGACGTAGATGGAGTGTTTTGAGATTTTATTGATGACCAAAATATCTCTCTCAGAATCCTATAAATAGAACCTCATTCTTGTCATGATTGAGCAGGAAGAAACTAGAAGCGAACTTGGGAGAAAGTTGGGAGGAAATTTGAAGTTATTCGTCACATTTGTTGTCGATCATCACATATTGTCATGTATCACGGCAATCGTTCTATTCACTACTACTACATTATTCAAATTCTCATTGTCAAGCTTTCTCACATATAATTTTGTAATCCGTTATTGGAAAAACCTTAAATTCTCACTCAAAATAGTATATATAGTTAAGCATTTTACGCATTCCCAGTCCCGTAATTTTTCCCTCTATTTATAAGGTTTTTCAGTAAAATTATGAAGCTCTTATTCTCTCTTTCAACGTATCTCAGAATAATTTCATATAAACTAAAGTCGGAAGTTTAAATTCCCCATTTGGGGTTAAATTATTACTGCATAAGGGTTATAGATAAAATATTTAATCATGCTGAGAACCTAATATTCGATATTAAAAATAATATCTTATGATCGAAATTAAATTATGATCTCACAATATGCCTTTCATTTTTCTGTACAAAGAAAATAAAAAATCAAATTAAATTATCATTATGTATACAAATGATAATTGTAATTTGGCTATTTAAAATTAAATATTAATTATTGATATTTCAGTTTTTAGTCTAATTGCTTTATTTTAGAAGTAAAATTTAAATTAAATTTGACCAAATTAATTAAGGAGGATTTATATACATAGCACCCATATGTACAAAATTTAATTTAACTTTTGATTAAAATTAATTTATACACACCCTTATGCTCGTTAAAGCAAAGTCTTCTGCATTATTTACCTGAGCCAGTGTCCATTGGTCCTAGGGGTGTAAGTGAGCTAAGATGGCTCGAGCTTAACTCATTTACAAGCTCACAAGCTTAGCTCGTTGAGTCATGAGCTTAAGTTCTAGCTCAATTTGTGTCTCTTTAGACAATTGAGCTTGAGCTTAGATTAGTTTGACTCGACTCGAAACTCATATAGATCGAAATGCTGCCCAATTCACTCATATTTCATTCCACATTTTGGTATATTTTGCCCTTGATATGACAAAAATTTTACTACCAAAGCTAATCTTGGTGATGAAAGTAAACAAATCCGGTTACACTTAAAATATCATTTTGAAATATCGCTTAAATCCTAAATAGCTCAAACATGGAGTGTTTATACAATCAGCTGCCTCGAGAGCCGGATCTAACAAGTCCAAGATCTCATAATTTTGACTTCATTTGAGCATTCAAATACTTAAAATACATCAAATGATCAAAAGAATCATTTTGTGCTGTCCGATGAAGTAGAGTGGTTCATATTTTGCATGTATTTACAGAGATGTCACTCTTCCAATATATAAATAGCCCCTCATTCCTCATATGAGGGGACCCCAAGCAAGAGAGAGGAGATAACTCTAAAGCTTGAAGATCCTTAAGCACAATCGTTACCCACTGACGGCGTCAACCACCGCCATCGGCCACGATCCTCGCCGTCCAATCTCTCACTCCATCATGATGACCTTCATCGCCGACGATGTCCCTCCGTTTCACCATCATCTCTACCATTAAGAATACACTGAACGGACTACATAGTTGTTGTTCTCTTATATACAATTATGTAATATCTAAAAAATTTTGTACTAAACAAATATATAAGTGGAAGATTCTTAGGCTAACCGTGGTTTTTTTAAATTTTTTGAGTTTTCGTCACAAGTGTGTTGGATTTCATAATGTAAACTTTCACTCTACCACAACTTTCTAGACGCAATTCATCACGATTCAAGTCTCATCTTCCTTATCCCCATTTCATGTCTCTCTCTCTCTCTCTCTCGTGAGGTAATAAGCTTTATCCTGCCTCCAAACTCGACTCTCTTCCACCGATGCAAGCTAAGCTGCTTATTATTATTTCATACGCCAAGCCAAGCTCAGCTAGAGATTGAGGAGCCAAGCTCAAGCTTATTGTTTCCTTAACGAGCCAAGTTTGAGCTCGAGCCAAAGATTGAGGAGTCGAGTCAACCTAGAGTTTGGTTTCACTCAAGTTAGACTTGACACATTTACACTCCTAATTAGTCCACATCATCCCCCTCATTATTTCAAAACTTATGATTTATTTTTTTTAGCATTTAAATGAATTTATTTTCAAACTCATATATACAATATATATGCAAGAATTTAAACCTAAAATCTCTTAGTTAAAAATCAAAGCTCTGTCGAGGTGCTTTGCACAAATTTTTTTATAATAATAATAAAAAAACTTCTGATTTGATAAAATCGTCCCGATTCCAGTAAGTAAAAGACATGCTTCTACTTTAATTAGAGGCAGTTAAAAATCATTTATATTATTTATTATTTATTATTTAATTTTATTTTATTTATATTTTAAATTAAAATAAAATATATTTGATGATGATGATTATTTTTAAAAATAATCAAAATTTTTTTTATTTTAATTATTTTTAAAAATAATGTAATTTATTTTAAAAAAATTTTAAAATATATAAGAGGCCATTATAGATCATTTTTGTATTTTGTATTTTGTTTTATATTTATATTTTATTAAATAAAATATATTTGATGATATTTATTATTTCTAAAAACATTCAAAATATTTAAAAATTAATTTGAGTATTTTTAAAAGTAATATTATTTATTTTAAAATATAAAAAATATGTTAAATAAATATATTTTAAAAAATAATAATAAAAAAAATAAAAGTAATCCTAAATCAAAATATTTTCAAAAAATAACGTTAAAAAAAAGGATAAAACAAAACTCATCACAAATAGGCCCTTGGCGTAGCTCGATATTCCACAAAGAGAGAGGCCTTGAAAAGTATTGCGTTAATGTTGTACCTGCCCTTAAATAATAATAATAATAATAATAATAATAATAATAATAATAACATAAACAACAATAACAATAATAACAATAATAATAATAATTTTAATTTAATAAATAAATAAATATAATAAGTAAGATTATTAAGTTTTAAATAATATTATATATTATTAATTTAAAATAAATTTTATTGATATGTTATTTGGATATAAATTTAAATGAAATATATAAATAATAAAATATTTAATATATTTCATTTATAGAGATAAATTGAAATTTCTTTCAAATGAAATCATCCTTTATTATATTTATAAATTGTTTATGAAAGTGTGACAAAAATGATTCAAATTCAAAAATTTGTTCAAACCAAATTGAAATATAGTTCGAATATATTTCAAATCACGGTTCGATTCTGATTCAAATATCATTTGAAGCTCAAACCAAGATTCAAACATCATTTATATTGTCCCTTTCTCGTGATCTCCTATTCTCCTTCACACATCATTTATACGAAACTCTTTCGCATGCCATCAACGCCATGCTGCCTTCCTCACGACCTTTTGTTCTTCTTCACATAATAATATCCATGTGAACCACACTTCGCATCAGACTCATGATGTCTTCCCCAATGAGCTTTATTCCAATGCCTTTTCCAACAATGGAATCTATTGTGATTGTCCCACTAATGCCTTCATCATGAATTCTTTTTTATGTCCTCATCTCCATGATGCCTTCTCCATGACCTTCTCTTCTTCACATAACATTGGCCCATGATACCTTCTTCCTCACATAGCATTGGACCATGATGCCTTCCAAGCAAACTCACCTTCAATCATATCGTCAAACCCATGATCCCCATTCTACGAGCTCTATCATAGGATCTTCCTTATCAAGCTCATGGCAACAGTTGAAGGAGGTATGAAGATGTTGATATTTTGGACGTATGGTCTAATGACTTACTCCAGATTAGCAATTAGAGCCTCTTATTCGGCTTCATTATTGGTGCATGAGTTGGACAGATGATACAAGAATCTCATCACATCACGGTCCGGGATTAGGAGAACTATTCTTACCTTTTCTTGAAAGAGTAGATCATTATTTTTCTCCGAACCAAAGCTTGAAGATGTTTAAATTTAAATCTGCCTTGAACCAATTTCAAATGACTTGAAGTTCAACAAGGTATTCATGAAAATCTAAAGAAGTTATCCCTCATTGAGGATGATCTCATTCGAATGAAATTTTTATACATTTATCTAAGGAAATAAATAAGAGAATATTTTTCAATTGCAAATATTATTAGTTAAAAAACAAATTTCTATAATTATATTAAGTTGTCAAAGTTTCTTTATCTTCATATTCACGCTTGAAACATTTATACGTTTAGAGATCTCACATCGCAATAAATGATATTTACTTATACACAGTCTAAAATTTCTTTAATAACTCAAAACTAACACTCCCTCCAGCGTCGTCAGATTTTTTATTTTTTTATTTTTATTTTTGAACAATTTTCTCTCCATTGCCTCTATTCTCGCAAAAATGGACTTGATATGATACTAAAAGTAATATAAATCGAAGTACAAATCTTAATGTTAAAAATAAGCTGATCTTAAGTTGAAACTAATCGAGAATAATTACTTAAAATATAATTTAAAATTTTGGGATATCAGTTAAATTCTTATATAATTCTTAAATATGAAGTGTTTATGATCAAATCGAGCGTCTTGACGAGCCGGATTTAACAAGCTCAAGATCTCGATTCAGACTTTCATTTGAGCATTCAAATAAATAAAAATACATCGAGAATCATCACGAGCTATCCGATGAGTGGTGATTTTGCATGTATTTATAAAAATACATTCTCTAATCTATAAATACCCTCATTCTCCACATGATGCTGAAAAGAGAAGAGAAAAGTTTGAAAATCCTCAAGCATAATCGTGTCACCACTTGACTACCACCTCCATCCGTTACCTGCCTGCGCAAATTACCGCTGTGTTGCTGACGCTGCTGTCGTCGTTGATCTCTGCCATACCGGTTGTTGCCAATCATCGCATCGTGCCAACTGTTGCGCCATTATCTCGCTAGTGCTGGCCTCTTATCCGTTGCTGACATTATTTTATTGCTGCTGCATTACGCGCTACCGTTGTTGCCATTCAATCATCATATTCATATTAATTGTTGTTATTATCGCTGATACTTGCTGTTGCCGCCATTCGTCGTCGCGCCGCCACACCATCACCACCATCTCCTTCACCATTACTAGCCAAATCACCGCTGGTTGACTTCGCTTTCACCATTAATCGCTACAAGAATCGTCACAACCTAATCACGACTATATATTGTCAATTCGGATTCTCATTGCCCCTCATATATCTATAATCGTATCGGAAAAATTTTATTTCTAAAATAGATACATAGTGGAAGATTTTGATTAAGCTAGTTTTTCTTTTTTTGAGATTTTTAAAATTTTCTTATTAATTCTTCAAATATCAGTATATGTGCTCTATTCTCTAACAAAATTAAGGCATAAACTTTTATTCTATTTCTATTTCTAGCATACAACAGAACTATTTCGTCGTTCTGGCAAAGCCCTCTCCGCCGCTGCCCGTAAGCCGCTGGTCTCCCACTCTCCTGGCATGTGAATCCTCATAATAACTTTCCACCAGAAGCCACTGCCTATAATGGCTCTGTTGGTGCTTTCAGAAGTCCTTCAATCCACTACTCGATCATCTGATTTCTATGAACGAATAAAAGACTTAAGGAGATTTAGAAAATCATCTCTAAGAGCTTACTTCTGCATTTTGGTTTTCTCAAGAGAAGATAGTTGGTCAAGAGCTTTTTCATGGGGGATTTCATCTCTTCTGCCGTAATCTTCAGTGGTAGTGAATCCAGGATCTATATCATGCAAAGTATGTCTTCCATTTTTCTGAAACGTTAACTTGTGGTGAGAGTCCTACTCCTTTGTAAAAAAAATAAAAAAAATAAAAACAAAAAAAGTATGGACAGTGTGGGAACCAAAATTTAAAAAGAGTGATAATGAAATTTAGGGGTGACGATTGTCTATCCATTTAAAGGTGGTGAAATTTAGGATAATAATTAGTGTATTATATAATGTTAAGAGTTTAGTTAAAATCTAAGAATGACCATTGTTTCTCCCAGTCACCTCCTGATTTCACCACTGAGTATGGACAATGATAAATATGATCGTTGTGGTGAGTGGCGGCATTGATACGATAAGGATATGGCATTGAGGTGGATTATATATATATATATATAATAGAGGTATATATATAGGAATGTGACGGGGAGTTAGTTTGTAAAAGATATGGATGACTCACCTTAATTTCATCTAATAGTTTGTGAAAGGTTGAATTAGAGATAACCTAAGCTAAAAGTTTAAGAGTAATTTGTAGTCCCTCACTAATCTCCAACTAGCAAAATAAAGAATATTTTGTTAGGGAAAAAACCTTTAAACTATATATAATGAAACCATTAAATAATAAAAGAGTCCTAAAAAATAGTTTCCAAAACTTTGAAAATACAAAAATTATTCTACTTTTATAAAACTTTATCAGAAATAATAATAATGACAAGCTTTTAATGAATTTATTAGTATCATAGTATACAAGCAAATGAGTTAGAAAGTTTCAAATTATTCACATGTATGCTTACTTCTAACAAAAATTATTAATAAGATATATAATGATATTGCAATTCTATCCCAAGACCTTAAAATAAAGAGCTACCAACATGCAATAAATCAAAATATGAAGAAAAAGAAGTTTAATCACTCTAAGCAAATGATAACTTACATCATATTTTATGGTAACATATTTTAAATCTTTTCAAAAAAAAAAATCATTTCATAAATAATTATCATAAATTAAACCATAAGCAATTAAGCAACATTTTAAGAGGAGGTTAGAATAGTTAAGAACTCTATAGAGAAATAGGCCCATTATAAAAGAAATCTAGTTGTGAGAGATGGGTGCTTTTTTTTCAAAATAATTTTACAATGGAAGAAGATCTTAGTTAATAAGAAAGAATATTATTTATAGAAGGTTTTATTAATTGAAACCTACTTATGAAAGAGAGAGTTGTTGTTTTTTTTTTTTTTTTAAATTTTATTTTTTGAATTTCTAAACCAAACGTTATACCTTTTAAATGATGGAAAACAATCCTTCACATATACATGATAAATAGTGAACTATTATAACTTAGATATTATATTTTATTCTCAAAATATTATTAAAGAAAACCTTTAATCTATTAATAGCACAAAAATAGATGTTTAACTTTTTTATAAATTAACATGCAACCATAAATAGTAACAAAAAATATTTTTATTCAAAGTTTAAAAAATATTAAGGTTAGCATTCCTAACAAAAAAGGGGGGTCATCCATAAGATGAAGGTGAGAGATAGAAATATAATTAGTAGAAGATAATAACATCCTTTAAAATCTCTTAGTCTTGAGAAACATATGTATACTAATGGTAAAATAGAAAAAGAATGATGTATATCCTTGTCTAAAGTAATTTGATGTCTTAAATAAACCAAATATCTTTTGGTTAAAAAAATAAAAAATGAATTTGATACAAATAGAAATACAATTGACTAAAATCTTAAGGATCACATTTTAATGAATGCATTAATACAAGCAAGGGTTCTTTTATCAATAATATCCTAATTTTAAATAATTACAACCAAGAACAATAATGAGAAGCATAATTTTCTTAAGAATCTCAATAATGATTTTGTAAAAAATGTTACACAAAGAGATTACTATATAGTCCTTTAAAAAATTAACATATACTTATTTTTGTAATTAAGTTGATGAGGCTATGCTAAATCATATCTATTACTAATATTAGAAAAATAGCGTAAGAAATAAGAAATTATTTTCCAAATGAAAACATGATTAAATTTAGTATTAAAATCAGAAATAGATACTATGAGGAATATTAGAAGTTACTTAATAATAGCTTTTACAAGCTTATTTGTAGAAGAAGTGCATAAGGCAAATCCAATTAAAGGAATCTAGAATTGAAAAGTAAAAGAGGTTCTAATGTTAACCTCACTTTTAGTGAGATTGATATCCATCAGACCTAGGATTTCAATCTAAGCACTAAGGTTCCCTCACTTAGAAGCTAATGACTAGAAAGCCCAAGCCCACTCATAGAAGTGAGCTATAGGGTTAAACCATTGGACCAATGGACCCCACCTAATCTTACTTACCAAAGTTATGTCACATCCACATTGACTATAGACCAATCTTCATCTTAGACAAAACTCAATCACACATAGATCAAAGACCGTCGACACTAAATGGTCTAATTAGTTCATTTTACACAAATTAACATGTTCGACCCATTTAGGTCACCATGACTTA
The DNA here is from genome assembly GCA_021442155.1 of Cymbidium sinense. Taxonomy (NCBI): domain Eukaryota; kingdom Viridiplantae; phylum Streptophyta; class Magnoliopsida; order Asparagales; family Orchidaceae; genus Cymbidium; species Cymbidium sinense. Next base: position 38,540,728 of record CM038225.1, read on the forward strand.
AAATCTTAACCAAATTGAAATTGGTTACAACTAATCAACCACATGATATCCAAAATCTCATACCCAAATCACACTTAATTGAGGTCCAATTTGACTAATTAACTCAATTGACCCAATTACTCTCCTTGAATTTCATAATTTATCTTATATAAGATAGTCAAATTATTCATTTACTCTTCCTATAAATTATATTTACTCCCCACTTTTACTTTAATATATAAATTTATCCTTCCTCAGAACAAATGCTAGTTCTACCCTATAAAAAAAGGTCAATGCAGTAAAACAACATATTTGAAACAATTCTTCAACACAATTTAGCAAATAATTTAATTCTCAAAAAAATTGAATTACTAATAAGTCCAAAATATCATCTCTAGAAGCACATCATATTTCAAAATACAACCAAGATAATAGCAAATATGAAATCCAAAATCAACCAAATTAAGAACAAATAGATTACCAAAAGCTATAATATAAATCAAAATATTTTAAAAAATAATACAATATATCACATTAAGACTCAAACTTTGTATAACCATATATACACTTGTCAAATAAACTCCTAACCTAATTTGACCATGAGTTCTTAAACTTTGATTTGCATAATTTATAAGCCACTTGGAGCTTAGCTTTCAATAATATCATGTAGGTGGATGTGTTACTAAAAGGTCTATTAATTTTTCATGTTGTATCATGTATGCCAAGATAGTGATTATAAAAAAAAGCATTCTTATAGTAACTTTTAACTAGAATAAACTAATGCTTCCAAGACATGTCTCATACAATAAGATAAGAACTCCCAAAGGAATTAAATTTATAATAAACCACTATTTTTATTTATAGTGCAATCACTAGCACTAGTGCATTAATCTCATCAATTTTACATTTAAGCATGCTTGAATAGTACTAGATTGGGTGACCTCCTATAAATTCTTCGTGGTGCACCCTTTTTTGATGTTGTTCATATATTGTGAGTATCAAATAGTTTGATTGGTAAGGATTTTAGAAGTTTTTATAATGGTCTTGAGTTCAAATATCATGTACACCATAAATAAAGTCTTACCTCACAAACTTGTGAGAAAAAAAATATAATCAACCACATTAAGATAGGACAACAAAAAAAGATATGAATGACTCACCATAGTTTCATCTAATAGTTCATAATGTTTAAGAGTAATTTGAAGTCCTCACTAATCTCCAACTAGCAAAATAAAGAATATTTTAATAGGAAAAATCCTTTAAACTATATATAATGAACCATTAAATAATAAAAGAGTCTTAAAAATAGTTTCCAAAACTTTGAAAATACAAAAATTATTCTACTTTTATAAAACTTTATCAGAAATAATAATAATGATAAGCTTTTAATGAATTTATTAGTACAATAGTATACAAGCAAATGAGTTAGAAAGTTTCAAATTATTCACATATGCTTACTTCTAGCAAAAATTATTAATAAGATATATAATGATATTGCAGTTCTATCCCAAATCCTTAAAATAAATAGCTACCAACATGCTATAAATCAAAAGATGAAGAAAAAGAAGATTAATCACTCTAAGCAAATGATAACTAACACCATATTTTATGGTAACATATTATAAATCTTTTTTTTAAAGAAAACTTTTCAAAAATAAGTATCATAAATCAAACCATAAGCAATTAAGCACCATTTTAAGAGAAGGTTATAAAGTTAAGAAATCTATTTCTTTTTTTAAAAAAGATTAAGAGTGGAAATAGAATGCAAACTAATGCATCTTTCATTTTAGAGAGGGTGTTATGGACTCATGAGATAAAAATAAATTCTATTTGAAATAGGCCCATTATAAAAGAAATCTAGTTAGAGATGGGTGTTTTCAAAATAATTTTACAATGAAGAAGATCTTAGTTAATAAGAAAGAATATTATTTATAGAAGGTTTTATTAATTGAAACCTACTTCTAAAAGGGAGAGTTGTTTTTTTTTGAATTTCTAAACCAAACATTATACCTTTTAAATGATGGAAAACAATCCTTCACATATACATGATAAATAGTGAACTATTAATACCTTAAAAAAATTATATATTTTATTCTCAAAATATTATTAAAGAAAACCTTTAACGTATATTAATAGCACAAAAAATAGATGTTTAAATTTTTTATAAATTGACATGCAACCATAAATAAAGTAACAAAAAAATATTTTTATTCAAAGTTTAAAATATCAAGGTTAGCATTCCTAACAAAAAAAAGGAGGGGTGGGGGTCATCCATAAGATGATAGGTGAGAGATAGAAATATAGTAAGTAGAAGAAAATAACATCCTTTTAAAATTTCTTAGTCTTGAAGGTTGAGAAATATATGTATAATAACAGAAAAAGGATGATGGATATCCTTGTCTCAAGTAATCTGATGTCTTAAATAATCTACTAATCTTCTGGTTAATAGAAATTTAAAAAATGAATTTAAGTGATGCAAATAGAAATACATTTTACTAAAATCTTAAGGATCAAATTTTAATGAATGCATTAATATAAGCAAGGGTTCTTTTATCAATAATATCTTAATTACAACTTAAGCAAGAAAGATAATGAGAAGCATAATTTTCTTAAGTAAATTAGCAAGAATCTCAATAATGATTTTGTAAAAAATGTTGCACAAAGAGATTGCTATATAGTCGTTTAAAAAAGTAACATATAATTATTTTTGTAATTAGGTTGACGAGGCTATGCTAAATCATATCTAGTCACTTACTAATATTAGAAAAAGTAGTGGACAATAAGAAATAATTCATTTTCCAAATTGTTTAAAGCATGAGAGAACAATTTAGTATTAAAATCATTAGGCCTAAAAATTGATACTATGAGGAATATTAGAAGTTACTCGGCTAGTAACAACTTTTACAAGCTTATTTGTAGAAGAAGCGCATAAAGCAAATCCAATAAAAGGAATCTAGAATTGAAAAAGTATAAGAGTTTCTAATGTTAACCTTACTTTTAGTGAGATTGATATCCATCACCCTTTAGACCTAGGATTTCAATCTATGCACAAAGGTTCCCTCACATAGAAGCTAGGGCACTTCTAATGACTAACAAGATGCTCAAACCCAAAGACTCATAGAAGCTAGCTCTAGGGTTAAACCATTGGACTAGTGAACCCCACCTAGTCTTACTAACCCAAGTTATTTGTCACATCCACATTGACTATAGACCAATCTTGATCTTAGATAAAACTCAATCACACATAGATCAAAGATCGTTGACTCCCAATGGGCTAATTAGTTCATTTAACACAAATTAACCTATTTGACCCATTTAGGACACCATGACTTAAATCTCAACCAAATTCAAATTGATTACAACTAATCAACCACATGATATCCAAAATCTCAAACAAACCCAAATCATACTCAATTGAGATCTAATTTGACTAATTTGGGCTTAAAGGAGCTAAACCCAAAATTAGACTAAACCATTTGAAATTAACCTTCTTTAAATCATCCCAAACATCATTTGAACTTGATTATAACCTAATTATGATTCAATATGGTCATTTGGTTCACGTAGCAAAAGTTAGCCTAATTGAATCCTATATGCTCAAAATCAAATTCATTTTAATCTAAATCAATTTGAACCAATCTAAGGTTTCACAATCACTCCAAACACATGATTGAACACTTCTCATGACTATTTGTAATCCAATTTGGCCAATTAGTTCACTTAGTCCATTTTCAAATCGTTATGAACCACATTGAACAGAAACTCAACTAAACCCAAATTGAACCCAACCAACACCTATAATTAATGTCAAATTAATTATTAAAAAATAAATAATCAATTAGACTATTTAGTCAATTTGACCATTGACCTAACCAACCCAATTTAACCTAAAAACTAATTTGAGCTAAAACTCAATCCAATCCAAATTAAACTAAACCAATACCTATAATTATTCTCAAATTGATTATCAAACACATCCCAATAATCAATTAAGTCCACTTTGGCCTAGTTGACTCATTTAACCTAAATGAACCTATAAGGATCCATTTGAGTCAAAACTCAACCAAACCAAAATTAGACCAAGATAATTGGCCTAATATGTTTCAAATCATCATTTAAAAATGACCCAATAACATACTGGGCTCAATTTGGTCAATTATCAACCTAACACAATTGAACCCAAATCGATCTATATGGATCCAATTGAACCAAACTAACCAAACTAAATTCAAATTCAACTAAACTTGATATTATTCACCCTTAGGCTCCTTGAAACTTGCCCCAAGTGGATCCAATCTTTTAGTGCTTGATTCATTCCAAATGAAGGAACTAAGAGTCACATATAAGATAAAAAGCTAAAATAGCTTAGGACAAGCTCTACCTTTGGCAAAGGCATCACCTAGCATGATTTGAGCTAATATGAGCTGGTCTAACCTGACCCAAGATTGGTTTGCTCAACCATTGAACAATGTGATGCCCCCTTCACCTTGGACAACCCTTAGTTCATAAACTATGAGCTATCCACTTTACTTCAAGCCACCAAACTTCCCTAACCACATAAAGAAGTCAATATCATCAGTCCTAAATTGAAATGAGCCCTTCCCATTGCTTAAACCCACCAAAAATAGTGGTTCACATGGGATGAGCTCTATACCTCAATTCAAACCCCCAAACTTAACAAACACCATCATAAGCTCCCTAGAGAAAGTCCATGAGAATTCTAAAGCCACTCATGCACCCCAACTGTGGGGACACCAAGCAACCTCAAACATGACCATCCCTCATACTTTCTTATCAAACCTTCAACTCCAATAAAAACTTACCCTTCTTACATCTCCATGAACTCAAACAAATAAATTTTCTTTTGATTCGAGCACCAAAAGTAAGAATTTGATCAAACTCAGTGTAAGGTGGTAAAGCTTAGTCTCGAGAGAAACTAGCGTAGAGCCAAGTGACCATCCCATGGTGTTTATTTTGGATGTCTGGGGGTGGGGTACGCAGATCATGGGGATTTTAATGAAGTGATCAAGTACGATATTGATGTATGATATACTATCTCGAAAGATAGAGACATCACCCTTTAATGGACCTAATCACCTAATAAAGACTCTTAAGGCATGATGGATCTTTGAATATATCAAAAAATTTTTCCCTGCTCTACATGGATGAATAAAGTAGAGTTTATATTAAATCGAGTTTTAAGGTTTCTTATGGAGGCAAGCCCCCATAGGTAATTACATCTTAGATAATGAAATTCTCTAAGAATACTCTCAATTAAAGTAGATAATTATTATCTCCAAATATTTCAAGGCTAGAATATCAAAGGATTAGTTATACTTGGAAAATCAAATGGAAAGTTCAAGGAGAAGACTTATTTTAGAAGCCAAAGGGAATATGTAGGGAATGCTCATGATACTAGGAAGCCTAGTGAGCATTCCAATCTATCATATGGTTGAGCTTTATATATTTAAAAGTGAAGAGATTTATTCATTTGAGTTGAATTTTATTAGACTGCTAGAGCTTGTACTCCATCAACACAAGGTTGTGAAAATACCTAAGAGGTGAGGATTTATACTTATAGCTCAAAGGAAAATAGTCAGATCTAAATATAGGGAGCTTTAGTAAGCTAAAGCTAACCTAAATCTAAGCTACAGGTGGACATAAGGGTTCACCTCCATAAGAGAGGATGAACCATCCGACCTCTAAACTTTTACAACCACCTGGAGTGTCTGCTAGCTAACTCATTCTTCAATTTTAAAATAATGTAGTCCGATCTTATGAATTACAAGATGGCTAGGGTAGTTATTTAATTAAAAGAGACTAAAGTCCTAAGCCCACTCCCTAAGAGACTAGAGTATGAGTGGTATGAACATATGACTTAGTCTACAAATACAAAATCTTTTCAAATTTTATTTTTTTTATTTTATTACATGCATGATGAATTTGGCTGATAAAGGGTGTTTTCCACCACAAGGGATGCCCTCACAAGTCAAGCAATCCCTTCGTGCAAGGATGGAAGCCCCTATTTGCAAGAGTGAAATAATATGCATGGATGATGTGAGACATTCAACCATTCAGCTAAGGGGTTGCTAAATCTTTTAATTATCTTATTTAAGATCTAGGCTTTATGGTGAGGTTATGAATAATTAAAATTTTAATTTTGAGTGATTAATTGGGGTATAAAAAATTAATTTTATCCAAAGAGACTAACGTATTTAGGCCACACATTAAAGCATAAATCAATTAAGAAACTATGAAAAAGATACAATTTCTAATACACAATCTAAACAAATCTCCAAACAATTTTACAAGTTAACATAAAAGAATAACAAGTTGGTGCGGTCGAGTACCGCTGTACAATGCGAAAAGAAAAGATGGGTAGCCGAGCATTACCCTTGTACAACTTGGAATATAAAAGAACAATTATAATTATTATCAAATGCTATGGGGGTCTTCATTCTTCATTCTTCCATTTCCTTGATTTGATTCTTTCTTCTTTGATTTGGATGTGCTTGCTTCAAAGACATCACAGAGACAAAGCCTTGGCTTTGCTCATCCTAATCCCCATAGCACTAATCCTAATTCCTAGCAAAATTACATTCTTATAGGAAAGAGTAAATTTAACTACACACAAAAGAGATTAGATAAATACACACAATCCCAAAAATTATATATATATATATATATATATATATATATATATATATATATATATATATATATATATATACATATATCCCATATATATATATATATATATATATATATACATATATATATATATATTGGACTTAAACCCACTAACTATTTTGCAGGGTTTAAGCAACCTACAAAAGAGCATTTATATTTATTCATGCATCCTTTAAGAATAATCCCCATAAAGGAATAATATATATATATATATATATATATATATATATATATATATATATATATATATATATATATATATATATATATATATATATATATATATATATATATATATTATAACATAAACTCTTAATTTATACAAGGATGAAAATATACATGCATATATGCATGGGTGAAGCATCCCCAAATAATACCTAAATTAAATCAAGTATTTTCTTAATTCCAAAACTAATATTTGAAAAGAAAATATTAAAGTAATGAAGATGATTAAATAAATGTCATAAAGAAAATCATAGCTTATACTTATTGTCTAAGATTCCTTTCATATGATTAACTTCATTTAGACTTAATTCAAACTTAAGATTCAATTTAAAAATTTTAATGTTAAATTAATATGATTAAAAGCCATAAATCCACCTCTTTAGATTTACCTTAAGAGTAAGGAAGAAATGGGTTTCACCTCAACTAAAATCCATAATTTTTTCTTTCTTTAAAACAATAAACTCAACTTAAGCAAAAATCAAATTCATGATATAAAATTTACACTTAAGCCATTACTTGTTTAAACTAAAATAAACCCATGTTAATAATTTGAACTCTCCTTCCAAGTTATAATTTAAATTCCTAAAGCTTAGCTTTGTCTCACTACACTAGCCTCTGCACACATTTTACAATGAAGGTCATCGATACAAGAACTAGGTTAGGATGATATTTTGTTATGGTTTGGTTTTCTAGTTTATGATGTAATATTTTAAACTATATGTTAGTGTGTATGCTGATAAACAAAATGTTAGGATGATGTTAGACTAACATTATTTTCTGTAGGGGGTTATGCTCAATAGAAAGGGGATACTGTAATTAATAAAAAGCTAACACATTTCACTTACATGTGCTATAAATTCCCGAGCATAATCTATTAAGATAGATGGCTTGAACAGCTAGTGTCAAGCCCCACTATATGGAATGTAATTACTTTGGTGTGTATGAGTGTTTTAACACATCTTTATTTTTTCTGCTTAGTTAGTATTTTATCTTGCATTATAAAATTTTATGGTGTTTTAATTTGGAGTCGTATGGACACCACACAGATCTTAGAGGGGTACTTATTGAAGTGATCGGGTTTGATATTAAGGTATGATATACCATCTCAAAAGATGAAAATATCACCCTAATGGACTAATCACTAATAAGGACTCCTAAGGCAAATGGGACTACGTATACCGGAGGTCTTTCCCCAGTTTACATAAAAAAAAGCAAGCATGGTTTATTTTATGTCAGGTTCTTTAATTCCTTATGGAAGCAAGCTTCCATAGTTAATTACATCCTAGAAAATAGGAATCTCCTAATGAAACTCTTGATTAAAGTAGTCAATCAATATCTCCAAAAATTTTAAGGTTAGACTATCAAAGGATTGGTTATTTTTGAAAATAAAGTGGGAAAGTTCAAATAATAAAAATCTCTTTGGGGCTACTTAAAGCCTCGTGTTCCCAAGATGTCCAGACTATATACTTGCTAACTTCAACACACATAAATATTTACATAACATAATAATAAAAATCATGTAAATGATTATATTTTAATAAGCCATTCACTCATTTAAACTAAAGCTTTATCCAAATTCTAGCACATGTATACATATGAATGAAGTTAAGTAAGTGTGTGCCATTGTTAAAACATGAAAGCAAGGTAATCTAAGACCTCTTTGCTATTTAAAGCTTTGTATTCCTAGGATGTCAAGACTATATACTTACTAACATTTAAACACATATAAACATATGCATAAAGATAGGAATGAAAGCAACACTTTAGCATGTTTAGGCTATTAGTAAATATAAATCACATATAATATTCATAGCTAACATTATTTTAGATTTTATCATTGGTTTATATATTTTAAAGTAATTAAGATTTATTATTGATAATAGCCACACCATAAATTAAGATTAATTCAACACATGCAATTTTAGACATAAGTATATTCTCCTTTTTTTTGGAAAGACATGAATGTATGAAGCGAGTGGCATACAAATATAAATGAAAAGTGATAATTAAACATTATCACATAATACATTCAATCACATTAATTCTTAAGGACAATCAAGTGAATAAAATCCTTTAAGCAAAACCAAAGCTTCTTATTTGAAAAAAATAATTTTTGGAGTGCCCCATTGGTTGAGTTTTATAAATTAATTAATTTTGAGTCATTAAGCAATTCATTTAATTACCCTTTCCTATGCTTCTTTAATTTAATTAATCACTTATTTATAATCCTCAAATGATATTCTTATGATAAATTAAAATTGCAATGCTCTAATGGACCTAGTGCAAATCATGCTTAAGTGTTAATTAGATTAAGTAACTAAACTTATGATCTTCCCCATGGATTAAACATAATTTCCTTAAGGCTTTTTATGTTATTAAACACATAAATAGAAACCCATGAAATGAATGTTAATCATGTGAAGAAATCCTCAATTTAATTTGATTTAATTTCATCATTAATTTCCTTATTTAATATTTAATTAACATATGATTAACACATGTATTAATTAAACTCTCCCATGGAAATATACTTAGAGAAAATAACTTGGGAAGAAGCCCCAATTATTTTTCTTAATCATTTCCACTGCACTATTAATAGTGATTAACCATCATTAATTACTTAATTTTTGTTATTTAATAATTTAAATGATCATAAAATTAATTAAGGAAGGTAATTGGGATTAGGATTTCACATTCTTCAAATTACATAGATAATAAATCCCAAGAAAATTATGGGAGGCATAGGACATCCTAAATCAATATTTTAAATTTAAGATCAATTGGTCAAGTAATTAAGCCTAGATAATTAAAATAAACTTTAAACCCTAATTAAGAACTATTTATTAATCAAAATTTAATGAAATTATTTTTATTAAATTTTCTTTTGTTTACCCTTTCCAAAATGGGTTTACTCATATTTTTAGATTTTTTTATAATTAGTTATGAATTTTAAAATTCAAAGAAATTAACAGCATTTTTAAGCTTAATTAACCCTAATCCTGTCAATGCCATACGAGCGCTGACATTTCATGTGGTTCCATAAGATAGGCTACTTAAATCATTCGGCATGGTGTGCTGAGTCAGCAGCGATGGACGCGATTTTGTCCCTACTGTCTAATCTTAGATCGGATGGCAGAGATCAATCCTGTAGATCTTAACAAATTAAATTGAGAATTCTAATGGATTAAACAATGATCGTCTATTTTAATCATGTGGAATGGACAGAGGATAATCCTTCATCCCTCGAGCACTGGAAGAAGGACACCATTCACCATCTGCTGCTTGATCCTAGCTTGCCGGAGGTCATGAGATGTCAGGATGGGTTCAACTTGGCATCTTTCACCGGTTGGTGGCCTGAGATGGCGAGAGCGAGGTGGAGGCTCTTAAAAGGTTGAGGTAGTGGCATGGACTAGCAATGTTTGTACCCCTCCTCCAAGTGTTCTAATGGGGTGGCTTAGGTGAGTTCACCCTTTCATAACCCAAGGTTGAACCTAACAGCCTTGGGTTAGGTTGGATCAGTGGTCCAAGTATCCAAAATGACCTAAGGGTGGCTGCCATGGGTTGGTGAGTAGGTAAGACCATCCAAATGGGGATTTTGTCCTATTTGGGTGGGTTGGTTCAAGTGATTTGGGCCAAATCAGGTTCACTATGGGTTGGGTCCACTTGGGCTGGCCCATGGTGACCCAAGGATGAGTCATGTTAAGTTTAGTTGTGTTTGAACTTGGTTTGAATAGATTTGACTCAATTTAACTCTTATGGGTCAAATTGGGTTAAACTAAGGATTTGGACATGTTCAAATGATCATTTGGAATGTTTTAGTTCAATTGGTTTGGTTTGATTTGAAGTATATTAGTTTTGACTCATGGGTTCATATGGGTCAAATGAGCTAAGTTGACTAATTTGTTTAAATTGGTTAAATTGGATTAGGTTATGGGTTAGTTTAGGTTCCATTGATGATTTAAAGATAATTGTAAGTGTTGGTTTGATTCAATTTAGATTTGGGAATGATTTAGATCAATTTGACCTTTTAGGTCAATTTGGGCTAAATGAGTTAGGTTGATCAGATCAGGTTCAATTGAGGGTTTGATTATATTCAATAATTAATTTATGATTGATTAGAGGCATTGGTTTGAATCAATTAGGTTTAGTATTTATTTTGACTCAATTTGGCCCTCTAGGTTAATTTGGGTCAACTTACATCAAGAGGTGAAATTGGCTTGTTAGAGCTAATTGATGGTCAAGTCATGTTCAATGGTTAGTTTACATTGATAGAAGTCATTGGTTTCAATCAATTGAGGCTGGAATAAGATTTGGTTCACTTTAGACCATATGGGTTAATTGGGTCAACTTGGATCAAGTGATCAAATTGGCTTGATTTGATCCAATTGATTGTAATTGGTCAATCAAGGATAATCAACAATCATTGTAGAACATGTTGGATGAGTTGACCTAATCTAATTTGGGTTGGATTGAAGTTTGGATCAAGTTGGTCATTTAAGTCACTTTGGGTTAAGTGGACCAAATGGGTTGATTGAGTTGGATTAGGTTAAATTGGGTTGAATTGAGTTTAATGATGGATTTGAGATTGGTTGTTGGCTTTGACTACACTTGATTTAGATTTGATTGGATTTTTGCTCATTTGGACACTTTGGGTCAAATAGGCTAACTTGGGTTAGTTGAATTAATTTGGTTTGATTGGCTTGATTGTAGCCTTTGGAGAGGTTTGAGATTAATTATTAAATAGATGGTGTATTTTTTATTGAAAACAAAAATCTACTTGATAAGTTAGAAATAAAGCGTCTTAGATACGCTAACCTCCCTTGGAATGATCTGAGTTATGTTAGGCTTTTAGGGGGCGACATTTCTAATATTACTTTAATCATCTCCAAATCGATTTTGATTCCACGATCAGACAACAAACTTAAGTGAAGCTACTCCAAATGCACACTTTAGAGGATTTATTTTGAGCTTGTATTACCTTAACCACTCAAAATACTACTCTTAAGTTAAAGAGGTGGTCTTCCTTTTCTTTACTTTTGACAATGAGATCATTATTGACCTTACTTTTGGAGTGAGTTCTCATCCCCTGTTCTTAGAGTTAGGAGTCTTTTAGACACCAAGAATTACTTAGTCATAAGACACTTCTAACACTTAGGTGAACACTTAGCCTAAGCATAGAGACATAGAAGGGTTAACCATAGGATTAGGCTATGCCTTAGGACTTAGGGAAAATCCACCTACCCTATAGCCTAAACCCAATCCATGTTCACCCTATCAAAACCAAACCTTAAATTCAATTCAAATATCAAATTCAAATCTAAATCTAAATCCAAATCAAATGATTGAAATATATAACCAATTCCAAATCAAATTAACCTAAGCCCTATGATCTTATCTTATGGACTTAACCTTAGCCAAATTCAAATCAATTGAAACCTAATTGATTTTATTTTCAAATATCAATTCAACCCTTCAATCAATCAATCAAACTTACAATCAAACTTAATTCCAAAACTGGATGATTGAAACCCAAAATCCCTCTTAAGCCATGTGATCAATTTCTTGAACTTGGCCAAAATCCCATCCAAATCAACTCAAAATTAATTGATTGTCTCATAATCAATTTATATCTTCAATCACTTTCCTAAATATAAATTAAGTATGCATTCAAATAATCAAAACTAAATTAAGCTAAATCAAATTTAATCGAGATCCTTCCAAAGCCATATGAGTCAACCCCATATGCTTAGCCAAATTTGCTTTCAAACCACTCCAAACTCAATTGATTTTTCTTATAAATCAATTACATCTTCAATTATCTTACCCGATATAAATGAAATATACAATCAAATGACCAAAACTAAATCCAAACCCTTTAAGAAAATTTCATGGACTTAGCCAAATTCTATCCAAATTCAAATCAAAACCAATTGATTTTTTCATAAATCAATTATTCCTTAAATTGCCGTTACAAATATAAATGAAACCTACAATTATCAAGCCAAATCAAAATCAACCCAAGTCAAACCAAACCTAGCCCTTTTACTTGAGATTTTCAAATAAATCAAAACCCATTTGAACCCAAACCAATTGCAATTGAATTTATGTATCAATCTCAGATCCATATATAAACTCAACTAAATCGAACTCAATCCAAAATTAAGCCAACTAAACCCAATTGGTCCACTTGTCCCAAAGTGATCAATTTGACCTATTTGTACTAAAATCCAATTCAATCCAAATCAAAGTGAATTAAGCCAATCCAAACTTGATAACATGATTGTTGGTCATCCTAGGTTGATTAATTATCATAAATTGTGTCAAATCAAGTCAACATAATCCTTTGACCAAGTAAACCCCTTAACCCATATGAACCCAAACTAGCCAAATTATAACTTAAGCCAAATTCATTGAAACTAATGATTCAAATCGACCCAAAACCAACATTTGAACATGGTTTGACCTTTAATTGAGCAAAACCTAACCCAATTAGCCCTCTTGACCCAAGTTGACCCTAATTGACCTAAATAGATAAAATGGGTCAAATCAAAATCCAATCCAAATTGATTGCAACCAATGGCTCAAGTTCATTCCAAATTGATTGTTGAACTTGACCAAAGCCTAAATTGAGCTTAATTGACTCACTAGACTTAAATGACCTATTAGACTTAACTTGACCTAAATGGTCATACCAACCTAAGACCCAATCGCCCATGTAAGTGGTCATTTCTATGAGGCAAATCACATGAGGCAAATCACCCATGTAAGTGGTCATTTCCATTTCTTAACCATTTGACACTCTGCCATTGGTCCACCTAGGCTCCTAGGATGCTGCCCAACCTAACCCAAAGGTGTTTGGGCTGGCCATGACCCATGGGGAGGTGAAATCACCTCACCTCCCACATTGGAACATTTGAAACCACCAAAGACATCCAGTACCCTTTTTGACATCCACCTCCACACCCTCACCCAACCGAACAGAGCCACCTCATCCACTCAAGGACACCCACAACCCTCTGAGGTGGCCGGATGATCACATAGAGCCAAATCAAGTCTGCCTGTTCGATCCAAGGATGGTGGGGGTATACACCCCCTCATTTCCACTTAATCACACACACTTGCATCCCTCAAAGACCTAGATACCCTAGACGAGCTACCAGAGACATTTTCCAAGCTCCCAAACTCATCCCATAATCCCCAATCTCAGTTTTCTTTAAGCTGAAATAGGGCACCCTCCCATTCGATCCCATTTTCTCAAGGCTTGACCAAAATGCAATTAACTTTGCACACACCATCCTTGGAGATAGTCAAACAAGAATGAATTACCTCCCGAGCTTCCTGATGGTCGTAGGGTGGACTTCGATCAACACTAACTACCTACGCTTCGTGTGTTGGCATTCTGAGCAAACTACCTCAAATTGGAGCTCGTGCTGATCAATAGAGCTTCACCTCCACTAATTGAAGCTTCCTCAATCGAATTTGGCATTGGTCTTGAGCTCTAGTGAGGTATGCCATTAAAACTGATCCTTATATGAAAATGAGTTAGAGCTTTTGGAAGGAAACTTGTATCTCGTGCGATCTTGGCGTTGATCACCTGGATCCTCCTGCGGTGTGGGTCGATAGATCGATCCAGAGTGAGCTCGAATCGATAGAAGGAAGGTGGACGGTATTCATCTTCCATTGATCAATAGGCAAGGGATCATGCACCATCCATTCCGCTTGATTGGCACAAATGATCATGATTAAATCCGATATAATTATCCATTTTAATCCTTTAGCAATGTGGGATTAATCGTGGTAGTCCGATCTTAAATCAGACGGCACACGCACCACCGCCACACAAGCGCTGACTAGGATAAGTTTAAATAACCAATCCTACGGTGCCATGTGGAAAGCACGCCACGTCAATGTGCCACATGGTGCTGATAGGATTAAGGGTTAATTAGGCTTAATTAATGTGTTTTAATGGCTGAAACTTTCTAAAATTATAACTAATTATAGAAGAATCATGAAAATATAAATAAATACTCATTTTAAAGATATTTCAGAGGAGAATTTATTAAAAATATCCTTAATCAATTTTAAATAGTAATTAAAGCTTACTTAAGGTTTAATTATAAAATTAGTTAACTTAATTACTCTTTAATTACTTAATTAATTAATCCCAAACTTTGTGGGTTAATTCAATGGGATGACCTCTATCTCCAATAATTTTCTTGGGATTTATTATTTAATCAACAAGGAAAATTAACTAATTAAGCTTTAATTACTTTTGTAAGTTAATTAGTCATTAATTAATCACATGAATAGTAAAATGTCAGTTAATTAAGTGGTTAATCATTATCCAACAGTAAATGAACCTTTGGGATGTGGTTAGGGCATCTTTCTTGATCTATTTCCCTAAGTTCATTCCCTTAATTAAACTAATTAAGGCTCAATCAATATATTAAGTTACTTAATTAATTAATTTAAAATTATAATCATAATGGAACTAAATTAATTAAGTCTTGGGTAGTTCTTTAAATGCTTAATAACCTAAAGAAGTTTAATAAAATTATGATTATTCCACATGTGTGGAGAAAAATATAAAAGTAATTAGTTAACTTCTTTAGCTTAATTAACCATTGATTATGAGCCAATTGCATTAGACCCCTTTCCTTTCTTAGGATCATTGCTAATTTTATTTCCAATGCGTGTGCATACTAAGTTGGCTCATAATTAGTTGGGTAATTTTTTTTAGTTGGGTAATTATTTTAAGGTAACATAGGAAAGGGTTAATTAATGGATTTAATGCATATTATAACCTAATTAACTCATAAAATCAACTTAATTATATTTAATTAAACTAAGTCAATTAACTAATATTGAAATGGGTTAGGATCAACAAACCTTCTTTCACATCCTCAAATCAAATCAAAACATGAAATTTAAAAATGACATTAAAGAAACTTTGGTTTATTTTAAATGGTTCTATTTGATATGATTGTCCTTCGAAATTAATTTGATTGAGTGAAATCATGTGTTTATATTCCTTTATTCCTTTCCAATCATGTTAAATGTTATATGCCATTTGAGATCATGCATTCATCTTTTCAAAGTTAATTAAAACAAATAGTTTTTGTTTATGTAAGCTTGCATGTATTAGATTAATTTATAATATGTGTGGTTATTATCACTAATAAATTCAAATTTAATTCTGAAGTTGATAACTCAATTATATTGGTTAGGGTGATAGTAGTTATGAACATATATAGGTTTGCATGTGCTTATAGCTTAGACATATGAAGTAAAGCTTCCTTTTCCTTAATTCATATGTAGTTTTACATGTACTTGAATATTAATAAGTATATAGTTAGGACATCTCGAGAACATGAGGCTTTAGCTAGCCCCAAGGAGGTCATTTGATTACCTCACTTCCCTGGTTAATAGCGATACATTCTTATTGATTTCATTTATGTGTGTTCCTATATTAGAATTTGAATAGAATTTTACTCCATATGCATAAATGTCTCAATCAAATAAAGATACAATCTTTGCATGGTCTTCCTTCCTTTATTTATGTATCATCCATAGGTATTTGAGAAAAAGCAAGTGTTTAGTCTATACATCCCGAGAATATGAGGCTTTAAATAGCCCCAAGGAGGCTATTTGATTACTTTACTTTCTTGGTTAATAATGGCACATACTTGCTTTTGTTTTTTATGCATGTGTGTGAGTATTTAATAATGGAATTAGAACCCCTTTTCTTTTATAAAGGATTCATGCATTTATAATTGACTAAATTATTGAATTAGTTGGTCATGTGATTTGGAACTTTCCTTCTCGTATTAATGTATATAAATTTACATGTGTTTGAATGCAAATGGGTATATAGTTTGGACATCCTAGGATTATGAGGCTTTAGTTAGTCCCAAGGAGGTCATTTGATTACCTCACTTCCCAGGTTAATAATGACACATACCTATTTAATTTTATCCTTATGTATTTTTGTATAAGAATTTAGATAGAGCTTTAAACCAATATGATTGAATAATCTAATCATATAAAAGAATATAAACTTCAAGTATATGTATGCATTCATCATATAAGTGTGTCAAAACATATTGTATATATAGATATACTTAGGATTAAAATCATATAGAAAGGAATGGATTAGCATATGTCATATGATAGTAATTCAACTAGATTAATCTTAAGATGCTTTTTATATCAAATAGAGTTATTTAAGGTGAAACTAAACTTAGGATCAATTAAAATGATATAATAAGCCATTCAAAGAGAACCAAATCAAATTAACATATTTTAAAAAAGTGGCATAAGGTAGGATGGAAGGGGAAGCTGTGAGAATCCTCTTTCTTTATAACACTTAGTTGCTAAGTGTAATCATATAAAACAATAGAAAATATAAAATAAAATTTTCAGATCAATTAAGTAACTTAAAGTGAAATCAACCCTTTATGTTAAATGGAAGTCTTCTACACTTAGAAAAATATAACTTTAATGCTTAGTTAGAACATACCACACAAGCCTTAACACACACATTAGAATTAAGTCACCACTTCTAGCTCTCGCTCTATGTTAGGACAGTGAATGGTGTGATGTATATTTTTTGTGATATATTATTTTAGACTGGATGTTTGGGTGTATATTTCATAGACTAGATGTTAGGCCGTGATTAGCCTAAGCATATTTTATACAAGAGATTATGCTTAAGAGGTGATTAAAATAAATATAAATATTCTCTTTGTAGGTTGCCTAAACCCTTAAGCATAATGAAGACGATTGCTGTTACCATATGGGTGCTAATTCTAAATTATAAATATAACTACTTAGGAATGTATGTATGCTTAGCTAAACCTTGTTTTGTTAGTGTAGTTAGATTTACTTTTTCTATTTTCAATCTAATTTTTCATTAGGAATTAGGATTAATGCTATGGGAGACTAGGATGAGCATTGGCTAGAAGGCTTTATCTTGGGGTTCCATGTGATGCCTTGAAGTCCACCAAATCAAAGAAATAAGAAGGAAAGAAATGAAGAACAAAGAATGAAGAATGAAGACCCCCCATAGCTTTCATTCAATTTCAATTATAAAATTATTTGGTAATTTTGGGTTACATAAGGGTAGAGCTCGGCTATCGATCTCTTCTTTTTCAGGTTGTATGATGGTACCCGATTGTATCAACCTTTTTTCTTTCATAGTAGTTATAGAAATTGATTAATGATTTGTTTAGATTGTATATTAGAAATTGCATCTTTTTCATATTTCATTAAATGATTGATGCTTTAATGTGTGTCCTAGATGTGATTAGGCTCTTATGGAAAAACATTAATTTTTCTACCCCAACTAATCACTTATAACTAAAATTTAAATAACTCAAAACTTCACCATAAAGCCTAGGCATTAAATAAGATAATTAAAAGATTTAGTAACCCTTTAGCTATATGGTTGAATGTTTGACAACATGCATATCATATTACTTCATTATTGAAAATTGGGGATTTCCATCCATGCACGATAGAGGTATTCTTGACCTGTGAGGGCATCCCTTGTGGTGAAAAACACCCATTCTTGCTGATTTAGCTAACAACTCTATTTCATCATGCATGTAGACATAAAATCCTGAAGTGTTAAAATTGAAATAAAATTTGAAAATATTTTGCATTAGATTAAGTTATTATTCATACCACTCATGCTCTAGTCTCTTAGGGAGTGGGTTTAAGGACTTTAGTCTCTTTATAAATTAATAATAGCCCAACTATCTTGTAAATTCATAAGACTTGCCTACATGGTTTTGAATCATGTGAGAGTTAGATGTGTGGTTATAAGTCCAATCAATGGTTCATCCTCTCTTATGGAGGCGAGCCTTTATGTCCATCTTCACTTAGATCATGCTTTTGTGAGTCACTATAGCACCCAAGAGGGGTGGGGGTGAATTGGGCGAATTTAAAAATTTAATAGTGCAATCTTAAATTTTAAGTTTTAATAGGAAATTAATTTTTGATTTTATAATGACAAGATATAATTCTTAATGCAGTAAAAATAAAAATATAGTAAAGTAAAGAGAGACAATAGGCACATAATTTTTATGTGATTCACCCAAACCCCAAAATCATCCTACGTCCATGCCTGGCCACCTCTGGCTAGAAATCCACTAAATGTAAAATAACTTATAAATAGTATTCTCCTATAACGGGGTGAGTACACCCCCTATAATAATATGTACTCTCCTATAAAGGGGTGAGTACAACCCCAATATAAATTTTATAGCACAAAAAGAAAAATATAAAATAATAAATTTTTATAAAATAAATCTCTCACAAATATACCAAGTTATCCAATTCAAAAAACAAAAAAAGATCTCACAACTTATAAATGATCACTTTACAACTTAAAAATTTTGCAAGATAAAATGCCCATTAATATTGATAAGAAATAATAAAATAAATATCTTAAAGTGATCTTACAAAGATGTTTATGTTATAATAAATTGTAGACTAATATAAAAATAATTTCAAAATAAATTCACTATATTCTTTTGCATAATAAAATAAATTTCAGAAAGGAATAAATTATTTTATTTTAACCAAAAAGATTCTTTCAATTAATGCTAATGATCACAAATACTTAAATAAAATGAGTATATGATAGATCTAAGTAGCTAGTAAGCTTTTAATTAAAAGAGAAATCTAGAAATATTAAAATAATTTCAGACATAATTTAATTTAAAATACTTAAAATATACTTCTAAAATAGATCTAAGAATAAATGATCTTTCAAAATAAGACTAACGAAGAAATATTTCAAGAAACCAAAAGAAATTTGTAGGAAGTTAAAATGTCAATAAGTTGAAATAAATCCTACAAACTATCACAAAAGTTTTCACAAAAAAAATGATTGAAGAAACTTTGATGTGAAAACTAGACTTTGATGTCCAAAGACTAATCCACCAAAAAGTATAAATAGAAAGAATAAATAGATGGTGAAAATAGTATGAATAATTAAAAAGGGATTAAGATCAAGAAAACAAACTCAAGTAATTTGAGAAATCTTGCTTAGTTGAAGATGTTGAAGCTTCCAAACCAAGGATTTGATCTTGCAATATTTGGAGAACACTTGGAAGGAAAATCTAAGAAATTTTCTCTTAGATTTGCTTGTGGGATTTTGAATTTGAATGAGGAATGCTTTCATGAAGAGAATGAGGGCTATTTATAGGTAAAAAGGTTATTTTGAATTATTTCAAAAAAATATATTATTCTAACATCATGTTATCATCTAATAATTTAATATTCAATAAAATATAATTTATATTAAATAAATATTAAATTCAAGTAGCCAAAATTTGGCTATTCACATGGGCAAGTCCAAAATAATCAAATATGACTCTTAATATATTCAAAGCATGTAGCATGCATTCATTATTAAAATTAGCTAATGTTTGAAAAGTCATAATAAATTCAATTTTAATCAAACGTGGGTCATGTAACCTATCAAATTAAAGGAAAAAAAAAATTCAAGGAATCCGTTGGAGATTAAATCAGATATAAATTCCTTGATTATAAAATGACATTGGCTAAAAACAAAATTTCACATATTTTTATTAATTTTGAAATATGACATTTAAATATTATGATATAATTTATATATAATCATACATATGTTAGTTATCATATAACCTTCAAATTAAATTAAAATATTTAATTATATTAAGTAAATAAAATAATTACACTTATAGTCATAATTTATTATCATTTATTATTTGACAATTCAAAATGCTATGTATGAAATATATAATTGAATGTTAATTAGATAGAGATTTATATAAATTAACCTCATTAAAATAATATGCTAAGTTGTGAGCAAATTGATTCATGCCAATGAACTCATATGAATTTCTAAGATAGTTATAAATGCATATAACCTAAAATATTATATCTTGAGCTTCACATTATCCATTTTGATCTATATTTCATTCTTTCTACTGCAATTTTCTCAAACATATGTGAGATGTATTGGATATATAATTAGCAATATATCTAAAACACATAAAACATACATTAGAACATCCAAGCATTTGTTTGTTATCATCAAAATTGATTGGAAACATGAGGCTCAAGCCAACAATCTCCCCTTGATGATGATAAACTAATGTTGGGTATTGATTTTGATGAAGGTGCAAACTGACCTTTCATCAAATTTTTTGAAAAAAAAATTTCTCTTCTAAAAAAATTATGGACAAGAGATTAATAATGTTGCTCCCCCTAAATGTATGCATGAAATAGACTTAATACTAACCAACATTTTACTCTTCTCCCCCTTTTGACAACATCAAAAAGTGAGAACAAACTACATATAATTTTAAATATTAGGATCTAACATTCCAAGCATGCGTCTTAAAGTACAAAAATGTTCTTCTTGTAATGGTTTTGTAAAATATCTATAATTTGTAAATCGCACTAATAAAATTATATTAACATCACCTTTCAAAACATGATCCCTAATAAAATGATGTCTAATTTCTATGCTTGGTCTGAGTCTTTGGATAGGATTTTGGTCAAACTAATAGCACTAGTATTGTCACACCGAACTAGAATGTGATCTTGCTTAATACCAAAATCTTCTAATTGTTGCTTTAACCAAAGGACTGAGCAACACACAATACTATGTACTCACCGAAGTGGATAAAGCTACAAAATTTTCTTTCATAGATGACCAAGACATATGCGATGATCCTAAAAAATCACATGTGCATAATGTGCATTTTCTATCTACTTTACATCCAGTAAAATCAGCATCAGAATAAGCAACCAAATCACATGATAAAGAATTTTTAGGATACCATAAACCTAACCTAGTAGTGCCTATCAAATACCGAAAGATATGCTTGACTGCTATTAAATGAGATTCTTTTGGGTTTGAAAATGAGCACAAATAAACAATAAACATAATATCGCCTCTAGCAAAGTATATAAAAGTGAACCTATCATACTCTATAAAGTTTTTGATCAACACATTTTTTAATTCATCTAAATAATTTTAGATGGCTCATAGGAGGTTTACTAGATTTAAATCTTTTCATGTCAAACCTCTCAAGAAATTCTTTGTACTTAGTTTGATAGATGAATGTGCCATTTTCTTATTGCCACTTGAAGACCTATGAAAAAAAATTAATTCTCCCATCATACTCATTTCAAACTCTTTAGACATCAAAGATGAGAACTCATGGCACAAAGATTCATTTGTACTTCCAAATAATATATCATCTACATACACTTGTACCAAATCAAATCATCATCTATGCTCTTAAGGAATAAGGTATCTACTCTACCCTTTCTAAATCCATGATCTATCAAAAGTTACTTAACCTATCATACCAAGCGGAGCCTGTTTTAAACCATATAAGGCTTTCTTTAATTTATACACATGATTTGGACAATCAAGGCTCTCAAATCTAGGTGGTTGTTCTATAATACATCTTGGTCAATAAATCCATTCAAAATGCACTCTTGACATCCATTTGAAAAAGTTTAAAATCCCAAAATAAACATTGAGTAACCTAATTGCTTCTAGTCTTGCTATGGGTACAAAAGAATCTTCGAAATCTATACCTTCAACTTGTGTGTACCCATGTGCAACTAACCTAGCTTTATGTCTAACAATACAACCTGAATCATCTAACTTATTCCTAAAGACCATTTTTTTCCAATGACATTTTGATCTTGGGGCCTTGGGACTAATTCCAAAACATCATTTCTTACAAATTGATTCAACTCCTCTTCCATAGAAATAATCAAAAAAATTCTTTTTTAATGCTTCTTCTAAATTTTTTAGGTTCAACCTCGAAAAATGTTGAATGATCTACTGTGAGTCATTAAAGCACCCTGAGTTCATCTCTGATACTAAAAATTTTAAAAGTGAAATCTTAAATTTTAAGTTTTAATAGAAAATTATCTTTGATTTTATAATGACAAGTTACAATTCTTAATCAATCAAAATAAAAAATACAATAAAGTCAAGAGAGAAATACACACAATTTTTTTTATTGGTAAAAAAATCGACTATCATACCAGGCTGAATCTACTAAATACAAAATAACTTACAAATAATACTCATATTCAGTACAATAAAATGTATCTTACAAAAAAATAATCTAAGTTTTTATATTCTTAAGGTTTTGTATTTTCTTTTTTATTTTATTATATTCAATAACTAAATCATTAAAAGCATCATCTAATTCATAAGTTAGATTGTCCATTTGCCTCTTGAGAATCTAAGTCAGATTCTTCATTTGCCATAAACAAATGTTGACTTCTTCATAAGATATACTTGATTCATTTGAATCTAAATTGGCCCATAAAGCCTTCTTCTTCTTCTTATGGTACTTTTTTCTCTTTCATATTTTTTATTCTTTCCACATCAATCTCTTTCTTTTTGGATTCAGCAAGTTCTGGACAATCACCTCTTATGTTTCCAAGCTTTTTACAATGGTAGCGAATGATCCTTTTACATGTAAGAAATTTCTTTGTTTGAACTTTATAGTTTTTATATTTTTTGTACCTTTGATTCTTCTTGCAAGTTGTCTTTTGATAAAATGACCATCATCACTATCACTATCCCAAGCTTGAGGTGTTATGCTCATCACTATCATCAACTTGTAATGCAATGGCTTTTCCTTTCATTCTCCTTTTGAAGTTATCCATCTTATCCCTTGAGAAATAGCTCATATCAAAGAACCCAAATCATCAAGTGGATAAGTAGATAAATATCTATGTTTACTTTTAGCTTATTATTTTGAAGACATCTAAGAGTCTTATAGACTAAGTGTTGATTCATATATTTTGTGAGAAAATGTGTTAATTATTTCCATGAATCTAGTATACATATCTAAATAGATTGATGAGACATATGAAATAACTCATATTCATGAACAAGTCTATTTATGTTATATCTTTAACTTCACTAGTTCATTCATAAGTTATAATGAGTTTATCCCATATTTTCTATACTTAACATAGAAATTTTATGTAATCATAAGGTAATAAAGCACAATGTAAAGTATTACAAAAATTTAATTCATCAAGTTATCTTTCCTAGCAATTCCTCAAAGGTTTTGTACTTTAATTTATTTATCTCCCTGTATGATATTGATGTGTCAACATATACCACATGTGCATCTTGACATCTTAAAAATGTATTAATTCTATTTTTCAATAATCAATGGTACACTATCTAAGTGGAGGTCAATGAGTGGATTTTGAGTGAACCCTTAAAGCTTATGCCATAGAAAAGATCTACTTGGATACCAATAAATTATGAGTCACCATAGCATAAGAGGAATTGCATATTAAAATTTTAAAAGTTAAATAGTAAATTTTAAGTTTTAATAGAAAATTAATTTTTATTTTATAATGACAAGATACATTAATAAAAAATAAAATACAATAAAGTTAAGAGAGAAAATATATAATTTTATGTGGTTTAAACAAAATTCTAATATGCTAATGCTAGAATCTACTAAATACAAAATAATTACAAATAATATTCTTTAAATTATCACATTCATTTTATCAAAAAAAAAATCTAAGTTTTTATGTTCTTTTTTTAAGGTTTTGTATTTTATTTTTTATTTTTTATATTCAATAACTAAATCATTAAAAGCATCATCTAATTCATAAGTGAGATTGTCCATTTGCCTCTTGAGAATCTAAGTCAGATTCTTCATTTGCCATAAACAAATGTTGACTTCTTCATAATATGAGCAAGTACTTGATTCATTTGAATCTAGATTGGCCCATAAAGCCTTCTTCTTCTTCTTATGGTACTTTTTTCTCTTTCATATTTTTTCTTCTTTCCACATCAATCTCTTTCTTCTTTGATTCAAGAAGTTCGGACAATCACCTCTTATGTTTCCAAGCTTTTTACAATGGTAGCAAATGATCCTTTTACATGTAGGAGATTTCTTTGTTTGAACTTTATAGTTTTTATATTTTTTGTACCTTTGATTCTTCTTCTTTAGCAAGTTCTCAAGTCTTTTGGATAGCATGACCACCTCATCACTATCACCATCCGAGCTTGAGGTGTTATGCTCATCACTATCATCAACTTGTAATGCAATGACTTTTCCTTTCTTATTCTCCTTTTCGAGTTATCCATCTTATCCCTTTGAGCAATAACTGTTCATGTGCTATCAAAGAACCCAAAAGCTGATCAAGTGGATAAGTAGATAAATCCTTCACTATTTGTTTACTTTAGCTTTCCCATTTTGGAAGACATCTAAGAATCTTATAGACTATGTCTTGATTCCTATATGTTTTTCCAAGAGAATGCAATGTGTTAATTCTTTTCATGAATCAAGTATACATATCAGAAATAGATTTAGAAGGAGATATGAAATAACTCATATTCATGAACAAGTCTATTTATGTGAGCATCTTTAACTTCACTAGTTCCTTCATCAGTTATAATGAGTTTATCCCATATTTATTTTGTTGTACTAAACATAGAAATTTTCATGTAATCATCAGGTAATAAAGCACAATGTAAAGTATTACAAGCCCTAGCATTTAATTCATCAAGTTATCTTTTCTATAGACCATTCCTCAAAAGGTTTTCTACTTTAATGCCATTTAGTTCTACTGTGAGTGTATGATATTGATGTGTCAACATATACCACATGGGTGCATCTTGTCCTCTTAAAAATGTATTAATTCTATTTTTCAAATAATCAAATGATACACTATCTAAAAGTGGAGGTCTATGAGTGGATTGTCCCTCGGTAGTGAACCCTTTGGGAAACCTTGCCATAGTGAAAAGATCTACTATGGATGCTAATAAATCATAACTAAAGCACCCAAAGGAATTGAGATATTAAAAATTTTAAAAGTTAAATATTAAATTTTAAGTTTTAATAGAAAATTATTTTGATTTTATAATGACAAGATACAATTCTTAATGCAAAAAAAAAAATACAAGAAAGTAAAATAGAGCACACAATTTTATGACCAAATCAAAATCCCCACGTCATGCCTAGCCACCCCAGCTAGAATCCACTAAATACAAAATAACTTACAAATAGTACTCTCCTATAATGCAGTAACCCCTACAATAATATATATACTCACAGAGTACAACCCCAATATAAATTTTACAAGACAAAAAATACAAAATAATAAATTTTGATAAAATAAATCTCTCACAAATATACCAAGCTATCCAATTCAAAAAGTGATCTCACAACTTATAAATGATCACTTTACAATGTAAAAATTTGACAAGATAAAATGATCACTTAATATTGATAAGAAATAATAAAATAAATATCTTAAAGTGATCTTACTAAGATGTTTATGTTATTAATTTGTAGAATATAAAATGATTTTAAAATAAATTCACAATTCTTTTGCACAATAAAATAAATTTTAATAAAAATAATTTATTTTATTTTAACCAAAAGATTCTTTCAATTAATGCTAATGATCACAAAATACTTAAATAAAATAGTATATGATAGATCTAAGTTAGTAAGCTTTAATTAAAAAGAGATCTAACAAATATGAAAATAATTTGAGCACAATAATTTAATTTAAAAAGCTTAAAATATACTTCTAAAATAGATCTAAGAATAAATGATCTTTCAAAATAAGAATAATGAAGAAATATTTCAAGAAACCAAAAGAAATTTGTAGGAAGTTTAAAATTTCAACAAATTGAAATAGATCCTTCAAACTATCACAAGAGTTTTCACAAAAATGATTGAAACTTTGATGTGAAAAACTTAGACTTTGATGTCCAAAGACTAATCCACCAAAAGTATAAATAGAAAGAATAAATAGATGGTGAAAATAGTATGAACAACTAAAAGGATTAAGATCAAGAAAACAAACTCAAGTAATTTGAGAAATCTTGCGTTGAAGATGTTGAAGCTTCCAAACCAAGGATTTGATCTTGCAATATTTGGAGAACACTTGGAAGGAAAATCAAGAAATTTTCTCTTAGATTTGCTGGAGGATTTTGAATTTGAAGGAATGCTTTCATGAAGAGAATGAGGGCTATTTATAGGCAAGGTCATTTTGAATTATTTCAAAAAATATATATTATTCTAACATCATGTTATCTAATAATTTAATATTCAATAAAATATAATTTATATTAAATAAATATTAAAGAAGCCAAAATTTGGCTATTCACATGGGCAAGTCAAAAATAATCAAATATGGCTCTTAATATATTCAAAGCATGTAATATGCATTCATTATTAAAATCACTAATGTTTGAAAAGTCATAATAAATTCAATTTTAATCAAATGGGTCATGTAACCTATCAAATTAAAGGAAAAAAAAATCCAAGGAATCATTGGAGATGAAATCGATATAAATTCTTGATTATAAAATGACTTTGGCTAAAATACAAAATTTCACATATTTTTGTTAATTTTGAAATATGACATTTAAATATTATGATATAATTTATATATAATAATACATATGTTAGTTATCATATAACCTTCAAATTAAATTAAAATAGTCATAATTATTAAGTAAATAATATAATTAATTATATTAAGTAAATAAAATAATTACACTTAATAGTCATAATTTATTATCATTTATTTTTTTTCCAATTCAAATGCTATGTATGAAACATATAATTGAATGTTAATTAGATAGAGATTTATATAAATTAACCTCATTAAAATAATATGCTAAGTTGTGAGCAAATTGATTCATGCCAATGAACTCATATGAATTTCTAAGATAATATGCATATAACAAAAATATTGTATCTTGAGCTTCACATTATCTATTTTGATCTATATTTCATTCTTCTACTCTAAAAATTTCTCAAACATATTGTGAGATGTATTGGATATGTAATTAGCAATTAATATATCTAAAACACATAAAGCATACATTAGAATATCCAATCATTCGTTTGTTATCATCAAAATTGATCGGATTGAACATGAGGCTCATTAAGCTAAGAACTTTAGTTTATGCTAAAGCCCCCTAGCTTTTAGATCCGAGGTAGCTGTATCCTTCGAGCTACAAGCATAAATCCTCACCTCTTAGGCATTTTTATAACCTTATGTTGATGGATCATAAGTCATAACAATTTAATAAAATTCAACTCTGATAAAATAATTCTCTTCAACTTCAAATATATAAAGCCCAATCGTAGGATGGATTGGAATGCTTACTAGGCTTCCTATTATCATGAGCATTCCTTACTTGTTCCCCTTTGCTTCCAAAATAAGTCTTCCCCTTGAACTTTCCCATTTGATCAAAGATAAACCAATGATAGTAGCCTTGAAATCTTTGGAGATCCTAATTGTGTACTTTAATCAAGAGTATTCATAAAGAATTTTATTCTGTAATATGTAATTAACTATGGAGGCTTGCCTCCATAGGAAACTTTAGAACCCAATTTAATATAAATCCCGCTTTATTCATCCATGTAAAGTAGAAAAATCTCTCGTACATTTGAAGACCCATTATGTCTTAGGAGTCCTTATTAGGTGATTAGGTCCATTAATGGGTGATGTATTCAACTCTTGAGATAGTATATCATGCCTTAATGTCCTACCCGATCACTTCAATAAGTGCCCCTTACAATCTGTGTGGTGTTCCCCCATATCTAAAAAATAAACACCACAATCATTGATGTAGCATTCGACTTAGTGATGAATGAGTTTGTCGATGATTTGAGCCATGACGCTTGGTATATGGCTATTTTTAAGGCCAAAAGTTATGAATTATAATAATAAATTTTGATAGAATTCTAAAGTCGTGTTCTTTCATCTTTAGATCTTTATTTAGTTAAATTTAGATGAACCATTCTTGACCTCATTTTTGGATGAGCTCTCAACCCCTCCATCTTAGACATAGGACTAGACTTTAAGAAATCCTTAGTCTTAAGACACATCTAGGACTTGGACACTCAACCCAAGCCTTAGAGACTTAAGTGTTAGCCATAGAAAGGTCATGCCTAGGGGTGTTGGATTAATAGCTTAGACCACATTCCTAACTTCCTTCCTTCAAATCAAACTCAAAATCAAATCAACATCAAACCTAAATTAGTTCCAGCATAGTTGATTTTCTCCAAACTCAAATTAATCCCACATGATTGAAATCCATGATCAATTCCAAATGATCTTTATGATTGAAATTCCAAGTTCAAAATATTTAAGTCCTTTGATTTCCTCTCATAAACTTAGCCAAATCAAATTCAAACCACCTTAAATTCATGAAATTTTCTCACAACCCATTTATATTCTCATTTATATTCACATATATAAATGAAATATAAGTTCAATTCAATCAAACTAAATCCAAAACTCAAATCCAAATAAAAAATCTTTCCTAAGTCCCCTCTTAAGGACTTAACCTAGATCAAGTTCAAATCACTTAAACCTTGAAATTTTCTATAACCATTTATATTTTCATTTATATTCATAAATATAAATGAAATATAAATTCAAATAACAAAGCCAACTCCAAAAATCAACTCAAATTCAATCAAAATCCAACTAAGCCTTTGAAGTAAAATCTTGAACTTAGCCAAATCAAATTCAAATGCCAAATTTTGATTTTTCATTCAATCAATCCTACAATCATGGATCCAAAATATGAATACAAACTTCAATCATCAAATCAAAACTCAATTCAAAATCAAACTAAAACTCTTGTTCACCTTGAACTTGAAATTGTCAAATGAATCAAAACCCATTTGACTTCAAAATGGATTTATATTTCAATCATAAGTCCATATGTGAGTTCAATCAAACTCAAATTAAGCTTTGACGCATTTGACCCACTTAGGCTCACTTGACCCAAAGTGACCTAAAGTACCCATATGAGCTAAATTCTAATCCTAACCAAATTGGATTGAACTAAACTCACCTAAGCCTCTCATCATGATCAACAATCATCAGATGATTATCAATCAAATTGGTCAAACCAAGTCAAACCTAAGGGTTGACAAGTTAATACTAGCCAAAATGAAACAAATAGCCAAAATTCACCATAGGCCAAATTGATTAAAATCATTGATCAAAACTCATTCATGATCTAACTTGTCAAATTTGATTTAACCTAGCAATTGGCCACTTGATTAAGTTGACCCAATTTGACATAAAAAAGTCAAAATGAGTCAAAACTTGATCTGAGCAAATTGATTGAAACCAATGGGTCAAGTTCATTCCAAAATGATTGTTGAACTTGTCCAAAGCATATATGGCTAACTAGACCTAATAGACTAAGAAAAGACCTAAAAGGTCAAATTGAGCCAAAATAAAATATAAACCAAATTTATTAAACAAAGATAAATCCATTTCATATGACCAACCAAACATGAACCAATCAAACCTAAATAGGTCAAATGAGTCAATTTGGTCAACTTGACCTATTTGACTTAAATAAACTCAAATTGAACCAAAACCAAATATAAACCAAATTGAATCAAATCAATTACCAAAACAAATAGTCATATGAATTTGATAACTTTTGGTTTGACCTAATTTGACCAATTGGTCAACTTGATAAGTTGATCCATTTTGACCTAAATGGGTCAACATGAGCAAATCATATCAAACCAACTCCAAATTCATTGTTTGATTTAACCTATTAAAACATACAAATAAATTGAAGTCCAAGCCAAATGAGCATTTTATCTAGCCATATAAATTAAAACTACTTAGAATTTGGCACCTTTCATGGACACTTGATCCTTTTAGTGGACCAAATGGTCACTAATGAACCTAATGCACATGAAATGGGTTTGGGTCAAACCAAACCAAACCAAAATCACCACCTCCTTTGAAAATGAGCACATGGAATCCTCCCTCCACCTTGTTTGAGCACATGACCATCTCACCCACTCCTCCTCTGGCCAAAACCAAAACCAAACAACCCATTGAATAAGTTAATTGGATCAAAATGACAAGCTCCTTAACAGCTATCTGATCCTTCAAGGGGGAGATATACTCCCGCTAATTTAATTCAATCTAAACAGCCTCACACTCGATGGAACTTAGGGAAGCTAGAGCAAGCATTTGGAACTCTCCCCAAGCTATCTCAAGCAACTTGAACTTCTCCATTTTCGGTTTCCTTAGACCAAAAAATGGGGAGCTCAAGTGAAAAGCCATTACTCCACACTTCAAATCAAGCCAATTCCTCCTCTGAGCTTCATTAGAGGATCAAATCAAATTCACCCATTCTCTTTTCCAAGCTCCAAAGGCAAGGGAGTTGCTACCTTGACCAAGACTAAGCTCAAGTAAAGGTGGAGTTGGCCTCTAGGAAGATACATCCAATCTCAAGACTTCAAACTCTCAACAAAGCTTCATCTCCAATGATGCTTCTAAGAATTGAGCACCGGATCACCTAGGTATGCCATTAAATCAAGCATAATTTCAATGTGTATGGTCCTTTGTGAAAGTATCACCCATGAGATTCTAGCCATTATATGATCTTGCATGTTGATGGTGTGGGTTGAGTTTCAATCAATTAATTGAGCTAATCATGAAGATGGACGTATGTCCTCTCCTATAGGGAAATATAAAGACAGATCATGGACCATCCATCCGTGTATTTTGGATGGATAGCCATGATCAAAGTCACGCAGATCCCATGAATTACCCCTTTAGAACTATTTTAATGTCATCCAACTTGATATGATGAGGAGAAAGCTAGCATAGACATGGTAATGATGTGACAACTTAAATATCAAATATCATCACACCACATGAAAACATGCTTACGTGAAGGATTAAACATTAAATTAGACTATTAAATTAGCTAATTAATCATGAAAACTTCCTAAATTCATATCTAAGCCTAGAAAAATTATAAAAATATGAACTAAATTGCATTGGATAGATAATTGAACATAGAATATTATAAAAATGATTTCAATGGATTTTTCTAATTACTCTCTAATTACTTTTAGATTAATCCTAAACTTCTTTTGCAATTAGTGGGATGACTCTAGTATTAAAAAATATAAATGCTTTTACTGCTGCTTATACAAGCATAATAATAGTGGACTTACCCATGTGTGGGTGCTAAGTCCAATATACATTTTATTTGTATGTTTTGTTTAACTAATCTCTATTTTCTGTGTAGTTAGATTTAGTTTTCCTTTTCATGTTTCTTTTGAAATTAGATTTTGGAATGAATGTTATGGGGGATTAGGATGAGCATTGATCATAAAATTACATCTTATATACCATGTGAAGCCTTTGGAGCAACCACCTTCCAACCATCCAAAAGAAGGAACCAAAAGAAGAAAGAATAAATAAGAAAAGAAGAAATGAAGACCCCCATAACATAAATTTTCTTACTTGATTATAAATCAATTCATTTCTAATCCAGGTTGTATAAAGGTAGAGCTCATACCCATTTATTTGGGGTGGTGCACCATAAATGGCCTTCTATTCTTTTGCATTACCTATAAAATATTTGATGTTTTGTTTAGTTTGCATTGAGATGACATTTTTTCTAGTTTACTTTGATGTATGGCTGGATGATGATTAGGCTCTTAGGAAAAAAATAAATCTTACCAAATTAATCAACTCAAAATTAAAATAAACAACTCATTACCCCATTTAAAGCCTAAGTTAAAATCAAGATAAAAGAACTAGCAACCCCTTAGCTGGATGAGTATTTCTTTTATAACATCATGCATAAAAGCATATTGTTACACTCTTGGTTGGAGAGCTTCCACCTTTGCCAGATAACTTAGCCTTACCTTTGAGAGTCATGGTGGGAACACACCTCCCCCTTATCACTGATTTTTGGCCCATAATCTTATTTCTCATGCATTAGGCATATGAATCCTATAAGCTTGAGTCAAATGATTGTCCAAAAATGAAATTAAAATGTAATATGTTTTGCATTATATCTAGGTCATTTCATGCATGATCATCTTCTTAAGGAGTGAGTTTAAGGACTCTCTTTCTAAATAAATAATAACCTAGCTATTTTGCATAAAGCATATGACTTGCCTACATGAATTTAAAATCATAGGAGTTAGTTGGCAATGGTAGTGTAAGCAATGGGTGATTTGTCCTCTTTGTCAGAAAACTAAATACCCATTTTTACCTTAGATTTAGGTCATTTTATGGCTCAAAACCTCCTAGATTTAGGTTGAGGTTGCTTCTCCCTCTATGGGCCATAAGCATAAATCCTCACCTCTCAGGCATTTCCATAACCTTGTATTGTGGAGTCATAAGCCTTAAAATTCTAATAATAATTCAACTCAAATAAATAATTCAATTTCAAAAATATAAAGCCAACCATTGGATAGTTTGAGATGCTCACTAGGTTTCCTAGTATCGTGAGGATCTCCTACTTATCTTTCTTTGGCATCAATAATAACTCTCTTTAATCAATTATTTGATCTTCTAAAATAATAATTGATTGATAGTCCTACCTATTGAAATCTTTGGACAAATTATTTACCTTAATCGAGAGTATTCCTAAGGAATCCCTTCCTTAGGATGTAATTAACTATGGGTGCTTGTCCTTATAGGAAACTTAACAAACTCGATTTAAAATAAACCCTATTTTACTTTTCCATGTAGAGTAGGGGAAGAATCTTTGGTACATATGTTGACCCATTGTCCTTAGGGGTTTTTATTGAGATGATTGGGCCCATTGTAGGGTGGTGACTTCTATATTTACAAACAGTACACATCTCCTCAATGTCATACCTGATCACCCTCAATAAGAATATCTACAGATCTACGTGGTGTCTACAAATGCATAAAAAAGTATATTTCTATCTTCATTTTATTCTGCATAGAGTGAAGATGGAAGTATACATTCTTCAAAAATCATATAAAAATTTCACCACAAATTTTTTAACTCTATGGTTCCTCTCCATCTTTGGTAAATGATCATTCCAACTATCGATGGGTTTGTACATGCAATTCAAGACTATCTTTTTTTTTGTTGGCACATATTTATTTCATCCCAAGTTAAGTTAGCCAACATCTTTAGGTTTTAGGACCTCATGTGTTGGTCTTAAAACATATTAATGGGTGAAAATAAAATCTAATAAAAAGAATTATTTAAAGACTTCCTCCTTACCATTTTTATGGTAAGAAAAGGTTCATTCAAAATTAAAAAAGATGAAATAAATCCTTCATAAAAATCTTGCTTTTCAAAAAGCACTCTTTCCAAAATGCACATAATAAAATATTTTGAAAAATTTTTTTACCTAAATCACCTTCATCTAACAACCTTCATGATTTTTTTATGTGGTCATCTTCAAAACATAAAATTACAACAATTACATTTTCTAAGACACAAAATGAGCTTCTTCATCAATTCATTTTGGTGAAGACCTCATTTTCAAAAAAATAAAATAAAATTTTAACAATCATATTTTCAAAAGCATAAAATTTGATGATGGGCCTTTCCATTCAATACATCCAAATGTGTTGAATGAATATTACATCTTCAAGCAAAATCACAAATTTGAAATTCCACTTAACATATTCTATAATTGGAACTTTAATTTCAAAGCACATATGAAACCTCTCCATTCAATATACCCACATTTATTGAGTGGAGGTTTCATTTTCAAACAAATCCAAAAATAAACTTCAAAAAGCATATATGAATATCTCCATTCAACATACCCAAATTTATTGAATGGAAATTTTATTTCAAATAAAGTAACATTATTTGAAATGCCACTTAACATATTTCATATATGAAGTTGGGATTTCCTTTTCAAAAAAAGCAATAATCACACACAAAATATACATCTTTGGAAATGAAACATGATTGATTTCCATCTTACACACCCAAATTTGTTAAATGGAAATCTCCCTTTTAAAAATCAACAAAAATAATTTTTTTTTTCAAAACACATTTGGAACTTCAATTTAGCATACCCCATTTGCTAGAATGAAGTCTCCCTTTTCTAAAAACAAAAATTTGAAACTTACTTTTGGAGTTTCATTTAGCATACTCAAATTTGCTAAATGAAATCTCCCTTTCACAAAAATTTTCAAAAGATATTTGGAACTTCAATATAGCATGCCCCATTTTCTAAAGTGAAGTCTCTTCTTTTCAAAATCCAAAACAAAAATTTAAAACACACTTTTTGGAATTTCATTTAGCATAATCAAATTTGCTAAGTGAAATTTTTGTTTCACAAAATTTTAAAAACACTTTGGGACTTCATTCTTTAGCATACCAAATTTGTTAAAGTGAAGTCTCCATTTTCAAAAGAAAATTAAAGCACAAAAAAATTTTAATCACCTTTTTGGAATTTCATTTAGCATACTCAAATTTGCTAAGTGAAATTTCCATTTCACAAAATTTTCAAAAACACTTTTGGGACTTCATTCTTTAACATACCAAATTTGCTAAAGTGAGGTCCACATTTTCAAAACAAAACCAAAACACAAAAATTTTAAACACCCTTTTTAGAATTTCATTTAGCATACTCAAATTTGCTAAGCACAAAATTTTTAAAAAACACTTTTGGAACTTGATTCTTTAGCATAGAAAATTTGCTAAAGTGAAGTCTCCATTTTCAAATCAAAACCAAAAGAAACACATTAGGATTCCCTTAGCATACTTAAATTTGCTAAGGATCCTACTTTTCAAAATCGAATCAAAATCAAAAGAAACACATTAGGACTTCTTAGCATACTTAAATTTGCTAAGGATCCTACTTTTCAAAATAAATAAAATTAAAGAAACACATTAGGACTCCTTAGCATACTTAAATTTAAAGGATCCTCTTTAAAACCAAATCAAAATTAAAAGAAATACATTAGGATTTTCTTAGCATACTTAAATTTGCTAAGAATCTTATTTTAAAAAATTTCCAAAAACAAAATACACTTGGGTTTTCTCATTTCACATGCCCAAATTTTCTAAATGAGAATTCCATTTTCAAATAAAAAAGTGATTTACAAAACAAAGTAAAGAAAGAAATAAAAAGAAGAAATTATTTTCAAACATCTCACTTAGCGTATCCAAATTTGTTAAGTGAGTAAATTTGAAAAAATCTTAAATCCAAAACAAAAAAATTGACCCTTTACTTTAACATACCCAAATTTGCCTCACAATCAAAATTAAAACTCAAATATGAATCTATGGAAGCATCTCCTCAAAAATATTTGAACCCATTTTCAACATATCCAAATTTGTTGAAAGTGGATTCTATATCCAAAAAATTCCTTTTCCAATCAAATCTTGAAATCTCTAAATCATTTGACTTAACATTTTCAAGAAGTTCAAATTTTAAAATCAAGAAATCATCTTTTTTTTTATTATTGGATGTTTTTAGTCATAGCTCAATTTGTGATTAATGACTTAAAGGAGATACATTTTCTTTTCATTCATATTTCATGGATTTTTTGAGATTTCACCAATTCAATAGGGATGGCAGACCGTGTTTTCAGATTTGATATTCCCCTGAGGAAGAGAAAGTGGTGGTTCCTAAGGCCAACATCGATGCACCGTGATGCCAATGCGCCGAATTTCCCCGCTGTGGGCTACACTCATTAGCACCTTCCAAGGGGAAGGCTCCCCTGATCCCTGGGATAGTCTCTCTTACTTTTGAGGTCGAGTTTAACCCTTAATTTGTCTGCCCTACCAAGACTAAGAGGAGGAACAAAAATTGAATGATAAAGCGGTACCATACATGCATCGCCAGGAGATGGAGCCAGCCACATGGTCAGTTATTGAGGAGTTGCCCACTTTGACTTCCCCGCTAGTTAGAGTGAACCCATTCCATCCTCTCTCTGGGTCTGATAGAGAGGATGCCAGGAGGATCCCTACTTCACCCTACACCAATAATTTGATTCCAACCACTAGTTAGTCAGAGTAGGAGGTCGTATGCACCTCCATTTAGGTGTTGAGCTACAAACAAATGAGTCCGTGGCTCAATTTGATTTGAGATTTGTTATCCTCACGCATGGGAAGCATCTCAGAGAGGGGGGCTAGGAGGCCCATACTATAGTTCATATCACTAGTGAGAGGCGGAGGTTCCGTTAGCGACTCACTCATTGATTTTCTGATGGCTACCCACATCAATCACACCGATGGTATTTTGCTTACGGGGACTACCCATCATAGGAGGAGAGCTCCTATTTTGAGAGAGTTGGTGGTGTCTTCACCACACCACTCTACCCCCCGTCCACCATCACTCGTTCATATTTCAGCATCTCTAGTGCCGCCAAAGGCCATGAAGGCCATATCTAGGGAGAAGAGGAACCCGTTGGTGATCTAGCTATGCCCAAGGGATCCCATCACATCTACACCACCTACTATGGTGAGGCCGAGCCATCCTGCTCTACCTTCTTCCCCAGTTATGGCGCAGAAGGAATGGCGACCTCGAAGCATAGTGGTCATCCCATCACCATCACCACCATAATAGGATATAAAGATGGTTACAATAGTTATAAAGGGAGAAGGTGGCAACCCAGTTGCACATATGATCATAGAACCTCCTAGGAGTGTCACCCCATATAGAGTCAGTGATAGTTAGGAGTGTATATCTTCTAACGAGCACAACCCTCATAGGGGTGACTCTTCGGCAGTAGGGGAGGTGGTGCCTCACAGTACATGATATTGATCCCACCATCGGTCAGTCGAAATCATTTATGCTAATTTTGATAGATCGTTCTCTTGATAATATAATAACTCATTATTTCATGGAAAAGAAGGAGATCCTAGGATATGACTGGTCTAATATCAGCTTTGATCCCAATAAAGATGATTTGTTGGGAGACTTAGTAGGGGTTTGCATGGTAGATACCAGGGGATCCCTTCTTATAGAGCATTAGACTATGGAAGGTGTTGAGGATGAGAAGGAAGATAGAACCACTCAGTCCAACACCTCATTGCACAAATAAAGTAGAAGGATGAAAAGATAGATAGGATGGAGAGGAGACTCAAGGATCTGTTAGCTGCTGTCTTAGCATTGCAGAACAATCCCCAACAGTTCATCCTACTAGAACTAAGACTAGTCAGCCAGAGTTAGTGCATGTCTTGGACCCAGCCAAGACTTTACCTCCAATAGAGCAAGGTAGCACCAGCATGCATAGGAAGGTAGTAGATAGTACCTCCATATAGGAAAAAGATATCAAGTCCATGGTTGTGCAGTAGGTGAAGGAAGCATTTGCTCAAGCCTGAGGAGGATCATCAGTTCCAAAGGGTAGACCCTACCCTGAGGAATTTGATGCAATCCAATATCCTAAGGATTTCGTGCCACCTTCCTTCAAGAGTTTTGATAATAGTGGAAACCTAAGGCAGTACATCACATAGTTCAGAGCTAATTGTTGCATTGCTGGTGACAGTGATTCTTTACTCTTCCATCTTTTCGTCAGTAGCCTAGCAGGGATAGCTTTTGATTGGTATGCTGAACTTCCCAATAGTTCAGTAAAGACTTTTGCTGAGTTGGAGCAACTCTTTGTCAAGAGGTTTGATGGAGTTCAGCAAAGGGTAACTATTGGCGATTTGTTGTAGCATAATAAAACCCAGATGAGTCCCTTATTGACTACATTCTTAGATGGCGTAACTTGAGTATGAAATGTAAATCACAGGTGTCTGAATAACATGCCATTGAGATTCTTCTAAAGAATTTTCATGGCACGGTCTCCTTCATGCTTAAGGGCTTCACTATCAAAACATTTGAGAAATTAATCAACAAGGCAGCTAGCTTGTAAGGAGAAGCCAAACAATTACCTTCTCTAGATGTATCAACAAAGCCAAAGCCATAGAAGGTATATGAGAAGAAGCCCAGGGTAGTGATAGCAGTGGATAAAGGGAAGCGACCAGCCGAGGGTTTGAGAGACCTGGGTTAATCATGCTTCCACCTCCTCTACCACCAGATAGACCCATCGGCCGCCATAGCGACCTCCATGTCCTCCTCACCATCATCGGTACGGTACACATACCATTGCTAGGTATATGGTCCACCTACTCTTTTGGATAAACTTAATAAGACTTATTCATTTAAGAGGAGGTAATCAAGATCTTTAAGAATCTCTTAAAGAAGCCGATTTTAGCTACGAACCTAGGAAGTGGGAAGTCCCACTTTTGCCTACCATATATGTTAGGTCTTATTTTGGAGGATTGCTTCACATTTAAGAACTGGCTTGAATATAGGTTCAAGCACAGTGTTATAGTTATCCCAAAGGAATACCTTGTGGAATAACCATTCAGTTCTATTAGGGTAATCCTTAGGGATACTTGTGATCCTTCCAAAACCTAAAGAAGGTTGGGATATCTCCTTATCAAAACCTCTAAAAGATTTAGAAGATCAAAACTTTCTTTGCGTGCACAGTGTCAAACCTCCAACATCAAGGAAGGTTTGCAAGTTGCGAGGAACACAAGGAAAGGGGAGCTCAAGCGGCGGCGACATGTGCCAACTTGGGATAGTCTAGTAGTGCAACCACCGACCGAGTATAGCCTCCAGTCCATAGTTGTAGCTACCACATCGGCTACCTACTTGAATTCTTCTTCTAGTAGACATCTTGTATCGGGATGAGGGCATCAAATCTCACCCTCTTACTTTACTTGATTTCTACTTTGTACCTCCAAATCCAAGAAATTGAAGAATAAAGCTAGCTTGAATTACATATGTGTCGCCGATGGGTTGTCGAATCTATTTCTAATAACTCTTCAAGTCTAAACAACAACTATAATAATTATGATCTTCTTCTTGAGATAGACTTGGATTTTCCTACTTTGAATGCTATGGGTTCACCTTTGAGATAGACTTGGAGTCATCTGATTTTGAGGGTCCCATAGGAGAAGCTATAGGTGAGCCTGATGTGCAGGTAGAACCTTCCATTACCCTGCTATAAGAGATCATTGAAGTCAACCTCCGTAGTGGCTAGGTTCTACCTCTTAAGGCGGCACCTCAAGATAGAGGGAAACAAGTCATAGGTTCAGAGGATTGAGAAGCCCCTCAACAGGATGCTCCACCCTTAGATATGCTTATGGAGGACCAGCCCAAGGTGGACTACAATGTCCTCTCCCACCTAAGAAAGTTGCCATCTAAGCTAAGCATATACAATTCCCTTATCTTATCTAAAGAGATGAGGGAATCATTAATCAAGGCACTCCTTGATCATGAGATATGCTTAGCTTGCATTATTGTGGAGAGGCACATTATTCCAGAAGCCTAGGGATTATTTTCACAAATGAAGACCTTTTGGGGACATGGAGCATAAGTCCCCACATTACGATGGACATGGGTGATTAGACTTGAGTTCATCGATCAGTGCATCAATGATTCATGAGTCTAAAGATCCTTGCCTATTTAAGGATCGACATCTGCACACTCCACGGGGATCGAATGATGTTGAAAGGATTCAATGAACATGGCGAGCGACCATTAGGTTCTGTAGTTTTACCTTTAGAGATAGGTGACTGAAGCTAAGTTTTATATCATTGAATCGAATACTTCATTCATTGCTTTGTTAGGTAGGCCTTGGATACATCAGAATAAGATAATTCCATCCTCCCTCCATCAGTGCATCAAGTTTAGGAAGGATGGGATTGAGTACTGTGTCAAAGGAGATGAAAAGCCATTTTTAGTTAGAGAGGTTGAGATATATGAGAATGCGACCTACTATCTTTCTCAAAACACCATTTCTCGTGAACTTGGATAAAACTCAAATTCGCATTTGCATCGATTTTAGGGACTTACATAAGGCATGTCCTAAGGATGAGTTTCCTCTTCCTATACCAGAGTTAATGGTGGACATTGCCTCATCTCATGAAGTCTTCTCTTTCATGGATGGATCATCTAGCTATAACCAAATTAAGATGTCTCCTGAAGATGAAGAAACACTGCTTTTTGAACCCCGATCGAAATCTTCTATTATAGGGTCATGCCTTTTTGGCCTTAAAAATATTGGTGCTACATACCCGCCATCAAATCTTCAATGAACTCATCCATCATTAGGTTGAGTGCTACGTTGATGATTTAGTAGTTAAAAGCTTAGAAAAGGAAGACCATCTCTTTGACTTGAGAGTAGTTTTCGAATAGTTAAGATAGTATAGCCTCAATGAATCCAAGTGTGCATTGAGGAGCTTTAGAAATTCCTTGGGTTTGTTGTTCAACAGAATAAAAATATATCCTAAAAAGATTAAAGCCATCTTAGAAATGCCACCTCCTAAGAGTTTAACTTAACTAAGATCCTTTCAAGGACGATAGTCATATCTAAGATGCTTTATCTCAAACTTATCATGAAGATGCAAGCCATTCTCAACACTTATAAAAAAGGATTCCAAGTTTAAGTGGGATAACAAGTGCCATCATGCATTCAAAGATATCAAAGAGTACTTGGTGAAGGCGTTAGTTGCCCATCCGGGTAGTGGTTGATCCTTTGCTACTATTGGATGACTCTCGACTCTGTTGGCCCAAGCAATGATGAGGGAAGGAAAGCGCCTACTACCTCGTCATCATCATTCTTGTTAAATAAACTATCCATTGAGAAACATTGCCTAGCTTTGATCTTTGCATCTCGAAGCTACGACACTACATGCTTTCTCATAAGGTGAACTTGATCTCTCACAATCCCTCAGTACCTCATGACATGCACACTTTTCAGTGTTTGGCTCGTTGGTCCATGATACTCTCAGTTTGATATCACATTTGTACCTCGTGCGGTAAAGGCACTAGGGATTTCTTAGCGACATCCACTTCATTGATTCTCAAGTGATGATCTCCCAATGAACAAATCATGAACTTAGGGAGGCGGCAATCTGATGGAGATGTATTTTGATGGTGCTACTTCTTTTCTTAAGGTGAAGCACCCATTCTCCCAGGGTAGGAATAGTTCTTTTAACTCCAAATTATGATGTGAGATTCTCATACTATCTTTCAACCCCACACCAACATGAAGCGAGTATGAGGCTTTGATTGTCAATTTTGAGTTATCCATCACTATCAATCGAGCATCAACATCTTTGGGATTCTCGGTTGGTCATCAACGATTGTTGGGACCTGTTCCTCAAAAGCTTCATCATTACTGAGTATACCATGAAGTTGTTGGCGATTCCCAAGTCACCATCTACAAGGTTCCTGGTAGAGAACATAATGCTTGGCCTTGGAAACTTTGAAAGAATTGGCATGTCGGAAGATGAGTCCATTTCAATAAGGGTCCAAAATAGACAAATCCTATCCTTATTGATTGAACTCATCGAGACTTTCTCTTGAAGGGGAGGTTGCGTTGCCAAAATGGACAAAGCTGGATTGGAGGCAACCATTCATAGATTACTTGAACACCGACAAACTACCTCAAGAAATCAACCCATCGGGAGAATAGAGCTCTTTCCATGCTCTTGTTGATGGCACCTATCACGATCCTTTGACCAAATGTGGTTACGTTGTTTAGATAAACATGAAGCCCGGCATTATAATCAGGTACATTGGTCACATGTGGCGCTGTGGTCGAAGATGAAGTCAAAGATCAAAGACTTGGATACTGGCCTTCTATGATCCACATTACATGGACACAACTAGAGATTCCATCAATGTGTGCGTGTGGTCCTCCACCAACCAACATTCTACACCCTACTTTGGCTTCATGGCCATTTGAGTGTTGGGGTATCGACATTGTAGTTATCGATCCTCTTCTTCCAAGGCATCGATTCATCTTAGCGCCCACACTTTTCCAAGTGGGGAAAGCCATCCCACTCAGAGGTCACACTCACCATATGCTTAGTTTTTTTAGGAACCATATCGTATATAGGTTGGGTGCCTCGACAAATTATATTTGATAATGATGCGCATTCAAAAGCATGAAGATCAATAGCTTTTGAAGACGGTATAGATTGAGATACTCCACCATCTACTACCCTAGAGCTAATGGTTTAGCAAAGCATTCAATAAAACTCTCATCTAATGAAGACTCTTGATGACAACAATGATAATGGAATGAGCGGTTGGTTGAAGCTTGTGGGCTACCACACCACATAGAACTCCAACTCAATCTACCCCATTTTAGTGTATGGGTGAAGCTATTCTTCCTTTAGAAGTTCAACTCCCATCACTAAGGATAGCATTGGGTAACAAGATCACTATAGAGGAATGCAAAGTTGTGTTAGAAGAGCTCGAAGGTTTGGAGGAGAGTCACTGGCGTGTGAGAACCTCGAGTTGTACAAGGCCAAAATGATTCAAGCTCACAATGAGTTGGTCCTCTAGGTCTTTAGGGGGAGAACTTGTGTTAGTCT
This sequence comes from Cymbidium sinense, assembly GCA_021442155.1. NCBI lineage: Eukaryota > Viridiplantae > Streptophyta > Magnoliopsida > Asparagales > Orchidaceae > Cymbidium > Cymbidium sinense. Next base: position 38,583,833 of record CM038225.1, read on the forward strand.
AAGGAGACCAATTGTTGCCATCAAAGATGGGAGGCAAGTTTGAACCCACTTGGGAAGGCCCATGTCATAGAAGGCTACCAAGGAGGATCTTATCGACTTATTGATTATAAAGGGGAACGATGCTTCCAATTAATGGGCTCTATCTAAAGAAATATTACCCATAAAATAAGACTTGTTTGAAAATAATTCATTAATAAAAATAACATAATATAATTCCATTCATCAAATCTTCTCTTCTTTTAAAGTGTTGTTTGCTTATCTTGAATCACATGATGTAGGGTAGGTGTAAGAGTCCCTAGTGGCATCTTATATCTCTTTCACAACACAAACACAATCTGCCAATGCTTTTAGAATAGGTGTAAGAGAACCCGAGAGTCATCTTATTTTGATTAGCATAATTAAGTTAGGTGTGAGAGAACCCAAGAGATGACTTTTCTTAGTGGGAATCCTTGTTGCCACCTATGGCATCATTTCATAATTCCTGTATGTTTTAAGGTAGGTGTAAGAGTCCCCAAGGCATCTATTCCTTTAACATATGCACAAAAAAAATACAAAACTTTTTATCTTGTTACTTTGATGTGGGGCAAGCCCACGTGGCACTCACTCATTATTAGCTCTAGGTCGGTCTACATGCTACCTCTGTATGTCACCCAATGGTCATTTGTTGGAGGATGTGAGTCCCCATGCTTTCTTCTAACTTGACCATTTACAAATCAAAGCCTTGTTAGTATGGTATGCTTCATTGCCCAGCCAGTAAGCTACCTCATGATTGGCTTTATTTAAGAAGATGTGAGTCCTCATGCTTTCTTCTTGAACTAGCCATCATGTTCTAACTAGATTTAGTATATTTGAGGTTTAGGATAAGTCCCCCAGAGGTGCCTTTCCTCTTGACTACTTTTGAGCTGATCTAAGTCCCCTAGTGACATTCACTCAATAGTAGGTTAGATACACTTATGGATCGGTGACTATCCCAATTAGTTTCTATAGGAGGATGTGAGTCCCGAGCTTTCTTCTAGGTGATTATTGCGATGGGAACCTTAGGTTGGTTGATGTTTGCTATGCGATGACTCACCCGATGTACACCACTCTTGGCGGATATGAGTCCCTGCTTTCTCCTTAGTTGGACAATGAATACTATTGAATTTGACTAGCCATGTCATTTTTTCTAGGGTGTTGGATTAAGCCCTTACTAGCCCCATCCCCTGTGGGCACTCTATTTGGATCAATCCTTTGCGACCCCATTTAGACACTACCCTGGTTACTTTTGGATTGGACAGTTCCCCTTTCCTAGTAGCCACCACATGGTTGGAAAATTTATTGTGGATGCATAGATTCTCCCTTTAGTAAATTTGAGATAGGTCTAGGCGATATAAGCTCCTTCTCAGTTTGATCCCTCACAAACTAAGGGGCCATGATAAAACAAATAAAAATAAACAAAATAAATAAAATTAATTGCTTGTATTAGAATTTAAGCCCCAAAGGGCCCCTTTTCCCAGACATCTATCTTTAGGGCGTGTGATAACTCCCTATAGGAATTGCTTAACTACGAGTTGAGATAAATCCCACAGTGGTACTCACTCATAGTGCCCTTAGGTCGTTCAATCTATTTTGCCACAAGCGGGTTACCCCGGAGTCATTACTTTGAAGATATAAGAATGATGCATTCTTTCTAGCATGATTGCATGGCCGATGACAGCCTAGGTTGGGGATTTGCCCAAAGAAGCAGTGATGGTCTTTTCTAGTGGAAGATGAGTCCCGAGCTTTCTTCCCTTTTTTTGCAAATCAAAGGCACTCCTTTTGGAGTTATCCCCCCAAGCTACTCCCTTTGGTTGATAAATCGAGATAGTCTAGCTTCTATAAGCTCCTTCTCGGTGTGATCCATCACAAACCAACGAATCCATCAAAACAAATTAAAAATGAAATTAATCTTTGATCTCTTTGAGTTGATTTAAGTCCCAGGCATTCACTCAATAGGCACTAGGGGGGTTTGATTTGTTGCCAAAAGCAGTCACTGGTTCTTGTCTCTAGAAGATGAGTCCCCTGCTTTCTTCTTAAGACTTGACCATTGTATACCAAAGGCATTCTCCTTGGTTGGATAGTCTACCTTGTGGTTGGTAGACTACTCCCTTTGAATTGTAAATGAGTTAGTTCATGGCTTTACCGGATTCATCCATAAACTATGGGATCCATCATAAAAAAAATAAACTAAGTTGAAAATTGAAACCAATCTTGACTATCTTTGAGTCGATCTAAGTCTCCCAATGGCATTCACTCAATAGTTAGCCCTAAGATGGGTTTAATCTGTTGCCTTGCCAATAGATTGCCCCAACAACTAGTCTCTACTTTAGAGGATTAAGTCTACTATGCTTTCTTCCTAATAGATCTTGTATACCAAAAGACATTTTGACTTTGATTGGCTAGTCCTACTATGTGCTTAGTAGGCTACCACTTTGGATTGGTAAATGAAGGGTCTTAGCCTCCATGGCTCTATTTGTACAAGTCATTTTCAAACCCATGGTTCATTTCAAAAATTCAAATTAAATTTGAAATAAATTCAATATCTAGTGGAGATCTCTCCTTAGCAAGATTTAGATCAAATCAAACTTCTTATCTCCTTGTAGATGACTTGAACTTGCTTCGCTAGTAGAAGGTTCACACTCTATCCCTTAGTGGATTTCTTCCCTCTCTCTTATGTCTTGGACATAAGTAGAGCCACATTACCTTACTCTAGATTCTCTCTTTTTTTTTTTGGGCAAGAGATAGATAGTTTTTTTGTTGTGATCTTCTCGTTGATCATTTGGTCAACACCAATGTCTGTTCTTTGTGAGTCACACCACATTGGGCACCCTTTGTTGGACCTTTTTAGAATGAGCTCTCACTCCATCTTAGACAGGACTTCTCTTAGACTTTAAGAGTTCCTTAGTCTTAAGACACATCTAGTGATTAGGTGGACACTCACTAGCCTAGAAGACTTAGAAGAGTTAGCCATAGGAATAGGTCATGCCTTAAGGGTGTTAGGAAAATCTCTTACCCTTTAGTTTAAACCATTCCTCACTTTCCTTCTTTCAAGTCAAACTCCAAATAAACTCTATTTGATTTTCTCAAACTAAAATCAATTCCATGATTCAAATCCATGAATGAAAACTATGATTGAAATCCATGATCAAGATCCATAAAAAATTCATAAGTTCAAATTTCACCTTTTTTCTTAAGGACTTAGCCAAAATTATGATCTAAACCTATTCAAATCTTTGAGATTTTCTCATGATCCATTTATATGCTCATTTATATTCCCATATATAAATGAAATATAAATTCAAACCCATCAAATCAAACTCAAAATTTAAAATCAATTCATGAAAATTTTCTTAAGTTCCTTTAATTTTCCATTAAAGGGCTTAGCCAAAATCAACCCTAAACCTTGATCAAACCTATTCAAATTCTTGAAATTTTCTCTGATCATTTATATTCTCATTTATATTCACATATATAAATGAAATATAAATATCAAATATCAAATCAAAACTCAAATTCAAATCTCAAAATCAAATCTAAGCCTTTCAAGCCAAAATCTTGAACTTAGCCAAATCACTTTCAAATCCCCAAACTCTTGATTTTCTCTCATATTCAATCAAATACAATCATGATTATATAAATCAAACCTAAATCAAACAATCAAAATTCAAATCAAAATCAAACCCAAAACTTTCATATTCTTCCTTTGAATATGAAATTTTCAAATGGATCCAAACCCATTTGACTTCAAACCACTTGTAAATGGATTTATATTTCAATCATGTCCATATACAAGATCAATCAACTTCAAATCAAACTTTGACCAACCATTTTACCCACTTAGGCTCACTTGACCAAAGTGACCTAAAGTACCCTTATGAACCAACTTTTGATCCTAACCAAATTGGATTGAACCAAACTCATACATCCCTCTCATCTGGATGATCAATCAATCAAATTGGGTCAAACCAAGTCAAATAATTGACCAAGTCAACACTTAATGAAATCTTACATCAAAATCCACCATAGGCCAAATTGATTGAAACCATTGATCTAAGTTCACTCATGGCCTATGTTTGAACAAACCAAGCCAACATTTGAGCTTCTTAGCCCAATTGGCCACTTGACCCAAGTTGACCCATTTTGACCTAAAGGGCCAAAATATGTCAAAACTTGATTTAAGCCAATTTGATTGAAACTAATGGGTCAAGTCTATTCCAAATCACTTGTGAAACTTGACCAAAATCTCAATTGACTAATTATACCCAACATAGCCCAATTGATCTTAGACCCAACATGACCTAAAAGGGGTCATGTTTAGCCAAAGTGAACTAACCAAATTGGTTTGGAAACAAAGATACCAATCCACTCCATATGACTAACCTAAACCTACCTTGACTCCAAATAGGTCAAATGGGTCAAATGTCACCACCCATTTGACCTAAATGAATCATATGAGCCAAAACTAAATCTAATTTGAACCAAACCAAAGCCAAAATATTTCAAATGGTCATATGAATGAACCTTGGTTTGACCCAATTTGACCTATCAATCAACTTGACCCAAGTTGACCCATTTTGACCTAAATGGGTCAACATGAATAAACCACATAAAATGGATTCAAATCCATTAAACTTGGCCAAACCTATTTTATCAACATACCAAACATACCCAAAAAAAAATAGCAAAATGACCATTTTACCCTAGGCCATAGAACAAATTTTGGCTAGCCATGGGTATTTTGGTCATACACTCATCACACTTGAGGCTTTCCTAAAAGCTCAAGGGACTAGTGATGAGTGGTGCACCTAACCAAGGTTTGGGTCAACCCATTTGGCCCATGGACCAAACCGACCATTAAAAAATTCAATTTTCAAACTCCCCCCAAGCTCAATTTGATGCACATGGGAGTTAGCATTCCACTCCTCTAGCCAAAATGACCATGTGCATTGATCTAACAACTCAAATAACCCACTCCATAGGGTCAATTAAATCAAAATGGCAAGCTAATCTACAAATCCACAAAAATTTTCATTCACTCTTGATCGATTGGAGCTAGAAACTCTTAGCAAACATCTCAGAGCTTTCCCAAGACTCCTAGAGAGGATTTGAATCTTCATTCTTTGGTTTAGCACAGTGAAAAATAGGGGAGGTCCATTGAAGAGCCAACTTCTTCTACACTTGATCTCATCCAAATTCTTCTTGCTCACTTGATTTTAGCAAAGTGAAAGCATCCATTGAGTTCCATAGAGAAGGACTCATTTAATCAAAGTGCAAAGGGATTGAAGAGGGTTGGTCCATTGATCCACTCAACCTCAACATAAGAACTCAGCAGGGCTTTCTCACTAGATGAAGCTACCTCATCGATCCATGATCACCTTCGGTGAGGTTAGTGATTTTATGACCACTTAGATTGATAGGTGTTGGTCCTTTGTGAAAGGAATTTCCATTGCATGTTAAATCTACCATTGGATTGCCCGCTCTACTCCTCTAGATGGTGTGGGTTTAGTCTTGAATGAATCTATGCTAGATCAGGCTCGGATCTCCCCTTGGATCATGGACGGTTCATAGTGATCCTCAGGGAAGATTATTAAGCACATTTTAGAAATCCCTTTCCTATTTTAAAAGGAAATCTGTCGTCCGATCTTTGATGGCTAAGATATAAGTGCGTTGCCATTTTCCCTTGATTTGACATTTAAGTGGGTAGCTCCGCAGTGACATGTGTGCATTGACCATGCCACCGCATGTCATGAGCTAGTATTAGGATTAGTTAGGATTATTATTAATTCTAATTATTTCAAAATCTTCAAAATCATAACTCCTTCATAAAATAAAAAATAAAGAAAAAAAATGGATAGATAATTTCATCGAGAATATTTTAAATATGTTTTCAATATATTTTGATTTCCTTTTTTCTCTGAATTTGGGTTTCTTTAGAAATGTTAATTTGTTAATTATTAATTAAGTCCAATTGATCTCAAATTTTTTGGGGTTCATTTTGGGGATGACCTCACCTCATTATTTTCTTGAGATTTATTGAGGCCTTATGAAGTAAAGCTCATTCTAATTACCCTTTCATATAATTAAGGATAATTAAGGTGTGATTAGTGGTTTACCCATGATTAGTTTGATTAAGGTTAATCAGTGAGTAGGGGTTTGATGGAATAATTTTGGGGCATTTCCCTTAAGCTATTCCCTAAACCCCCTTTTTCCTCAATCCCTTCTTACTTCCCTTTAAGTAATTTCAAAAATTCTAAAAAATTTCTAGAACTTAATTAATCTACTTTGGGTAGATGCTTAGGTGTTAATAGCCTAAGTTAATTAAAGAAATTAAAACCCCTTCATAAGTGTGAAAGGGTGTTTTAAAGTACTTAAGCTAAACCCCTTAGCTTAATTAACTTTTAATTATGAGCCAAATTACATTAGGCCTTTTTTATTAGGTGCATTGCAAATTTAAATACCTTGTGAGTTTTATGTCATCTCATTGGCTCATAATTACTTAGTTAATTTTTTTTTAAGGTGGTGTAGGTAAGGGTTAATTAAGCATTAATTCATACCTTAACCTAATCAATGCTTAAAATGGATCTAATTATCTAAAATTAAAAAAAATCTAAAACACATGTGGGAATGGGTTAGGAAACACAAACTCATCTCACCTTTTAAAATTAAATCAAACTTCAAACTAAACAAAATCATTTTGAAATTCACTTTGATTTATTCTAAATTTTCTTATTCTTTCAGAATGTCTTTAGGGTTTAAGTAAAGTGAGTTTGTTCACATGCCTTCATTGCTTTAGATCTTTTCCTACATGTTAAGTTGTATGCCATGTGATTCATTTCATAATCTCATGTTTAAAAACTTTAAAAATGAAATTGTTTACTTTATGTCAAATGTGCATGTGTTGGCTAAAGATATGAGTGGCTATTATCACTACTAAATCCAAATTATTTTCAAAATATAAATGAAACATTAAATCTGAAAGTGTGCTATTCATATCTTAATTATTAAGCTTGCATGTGATGGATTATAAAGTCATGTTTAGTGTAGCCTTTCCTTTCTTTATTATGTTAGCATAGTTTTGAATAATGGTTGGTAAGATAGGTTCATTTGAAAAGAACACACTTACTTAATTATACCTTATTCATCCCTATGCATCATAAGAAGGATTGTCAACTTGCATGAATAAATTGCATAAACAAAAATGAAACTATTAAACAACTTTTGCATATTCTTTTTTCCATTTCATTTCTTTTATATGTATACTTAAGAAAAGTGGTATATTAGTCGGACAACCCGAGGTTGCGAGGCTTTAAGTAGCCTAAGTAGGTCTTGTACCTTACACCTCTGGTTAACAATGGTTGTACTCAGCCTTTCTTACTTTCATGCGTATGTGAAATTTTGGATAAGAAAACCTTTTCTACTTAAGAAAAATCATGCATATTCAACTTCTAAATTTTCTTAAATGGATTACTTAGCATGCATCATAAAGTGTGTTAACTCTCATTTGCATGTATAGATATAGGATCCATCCATATGCATGTTATATATGTTGGGAAAAATGAAGTAATGTGTGTTATGTGAATTTTGATTCATTTTATTTAATCTTAAAATGCCTTTCTTTTTTGAATAGGTTTGTTTAGAGTTTTCTAAACTTAGGATTAATTAAAATATGTAATCAAAACATTCACCTAAATGAAATTAAAATGTGAACTTACCTTAGAAATTACTTAGGTTAGGGAAGGAAGAGAAGTTCTCTTCTCTTTCCCTCTCTTTATAACTTAGTAATTAATTGTAGGTTTCACTTAAACCAATCAAAACATAAAATAAAAAAAAGCAAAATACTTAAACAACATAAATGAAACCCTCCTCTAAGTTGAACATGTCTTCACACTTAGAAAATTTGAACCTAAAGTCTAGCTAAGCATACCACAAACCTTCAAGCACACACATTAGCCTTCACACTTCTAGCTTTAGGTTAGGTGGTGCATGGTTTGATGTTATATTTTATTTTGTGATATATTTTAGACTAGATGTTAGGGTGTATGCTCATAGAATGAATGGTAGGATGTGCTTAGTCTAACTATCTAGGGATTATGCTTAAGGTACTATCATAAATAAAAATATAAATGCTTGTGCTTGCGGTATACCCTAGCATAATCCATAGGCGTGGACTTAGTCACCCATGTGTGGGGATAAGTCCAATATACATGCTTGAGATTTGTGTGGTGTGATTTGACTAACCTTTATTTTGCGTGTTAGTTAGATTTATACTTTTCCTTTTCATGTAAAGTTTGAATATTTGGATTTTGGAATGATTTGTTATGGGGATTAGGATGAACATTGGTCATAAGATCCTATCTTATGCACCATGTGAAGCCTTGGAGCATCTACCTTCAACCATCCAAAAGAAGATCAAAAAAAAAAGAGAAGAAGAAAGAAGAAAGAATAAAGAGAAGAAAGAAGAAATGAAGCTTAAGACCCCATAACAATGAATTCCTTTGCTTAAATTGTAATTAATTCATTTGTAATCCGGGTTGTATAAGGGTAGAGCTATATTTGATATTTTGGGTTTTATCGGTGGTGCCCGACCAGAAATGACCATTTATTCTTTTTGTGATTAGCTTTATAAATTGATTGATGATTTATTTAGCTTTTGCATTAAGTGGCATGATTTTCTAGTTTCTTCCTTGCTTTATGTATGGCTAGATGTGGATTAGGCTCTTTAGAAAAATAAATCTTTTACCCAACTTAACAATTCAAACTAAAACTAAATAACTCATAACCTCACCTAAAGCTTATGATTAAAGTCAAGATAAAAAAATTAGCAACCCCTTTGCTGGATGAGCATTTCTTTATAATATCATGCACAAATGCATCTTATTTCACTCTTGATTGGAGGGCTTCCACCTGTCAGAGAACCCGCTTGACCTTTGAGGGGCCATGGTGGAAACTCACCTCCCCACCTCTGATTTTGGCCAATAATCTATTTCTCATGCATTAGTCATAAAATCCTATTAGCACGAGTCAAAATAATTGTCCAAAATAAAAATAAAATGAAATTTGAATTGCATTAGATTTAGGTCATTTGAAGCATGTCCCTTTACATGATCTAGTCTCTTTAGAGAGTGAGTTTAAGGACTTAGTCTCTTTCTAAATAAAAATAGCCTAGCTATCTTGCATAAGCATAAAGACTTGCCTACATGTATTTAAAATCATAGGAGGAGTTAGTTGGTGGCCACCCCCAGGCAGTTGTAAGTCCAAAGTGGTGGTTTTCCCTCTCATGTGGAGGCAAACAAACTACCGATTTTCTTCTTAGATTTAAGTTGTACTTTCAGCCCTCACCAAAGTTTCCTAGATTTAGCTTCTGAGGTTGCTTCTCTCCTTTATGGTCCATAAGCATATTACTCACTTCTTAGGCCTTTCTTTAATCTTGTGTTAAGGAATCTTAAGTCCTAACATTTTTTAAAAAATACTCAAACAAATTAAATCAATTTTAAAATGTAAAGCCCATATAGGATAATTTGAGATGCTCGCTAGGTTTCCTAGCATTGTGAGCATCTCCTACTTATTCCTATTTTGGCTTAGATAATAACTCCCTCTTTTGATCAATCTCATGCAATCTTCAAAACATAAATCAATCGATTGATAGTTCTTTCTATTGAAATCTTCATAGACAACTATCATTTACCTTAATCGAGAGTTTTCCTAAAGGATCCTGTCTTTTAGGATGTAATTAACTATGGGGGCTTGCCCATGTAAGGAACTTAACAAACCTATTTAAAATAAACCTTGCTTTACTTTTCATGTAAAGTAGGGAAGAATCTCGGTACATATGCCATCATCCAGTCCTTTAGGTGATTATTAAGGGTAGTGACTTCTATCTTTTGAGATAGTATATACCTTGATGATGTCGATCACCAGAATAAGTACATCTGTGGATCTACGTGGCATCTTACCATGATGAACTTTTATAAGGTCTCTTCTTTCCTTTCTCCACTGATTTGAAAGGTGACTCCCTTATAAGAGATTTATTAACCAACATATTTTTTTGGTGACTCCGCTGGGGATGGTTCCTCTCTCCATCTTTGGTAAATGATCATTATCTTTGAGTATAGATAGTGGATTTGTACTTTGGTATGAATCCAAGACTATCTTTCTTTCCATTGACACTTAGCTCATTTCATTCTTGAGTTAGGTTAGCCAACATCTTTTAGGACTGCATTCCTTGTTGATCTTAAAAGCCCCATTGGTTTCTCCAATGGGTAAAATGAAAAGATCTAAAATAAAAAGAAACATCTATTGAAGACTTCCTCCTTTGTTTTATGATAAGGAAAGGTTCATCTAAAATAATAAATCTTCAATAAAGAACTTTGCTTTTTCCAAAATGCACTTAATAAAATATTTTCCACAAAATTTCTTCACCTTCATTTAACAATTCACATAATTATTACATGTAGGGATTTTAAAAAATAAAACTAAATAACATTTTCTAAAAGCACAAATGAATACCTTCTTTCAATTCACTTTGAGGAAGATTTCATTTTCAAACAAAATGAACAATCATGTTTTAATCACAATCATAATCGTAAAAGTTTTCAAAAGCACATATGGATCTTTTTGTTTCAATACATTCACAATTATTGAATAGAAAGTTTATTTGTAAACAAAAATTAAACTTTCAAAGCTATGGATCTTCCTATTCCATATTCATACTTATTGAATAGAAAGTTCATTTTAAACAAATTAAAGTTTCAAAAGCACATGTGATCTTTATTTAATATACTTAGGTTTATTAAATGAAGATTTCAAATAAAAAATTAAAATGTCATTTAGGAATCCCACTTAAACATATCCACATATGTTTTAAGTTGGACTTTCTCTTTGAAAAAAAAAAAAGCAACAATCACATAAAGTATCATATTTCAAAATAAAATGGATCTCCATTCTCATACTTAAATTTGTTGAATGGAGGTCCTCTTTCAAAACATCAAATCAACAATCATATTTCAAAATTTTTAAAATCACATTTTGAATCTCATTAACATACCCAAATTTGTTAAGTGAACTTTCCAAATCTAAAACAAAATTTTCCAAAACAAATTTAGAACCTTACTTACCCAAATTTGTTAAGTAGTCTCAAAATTTAAAATTCAATGAAACTTTCAAACATATATTTGAATTTCATTTAGCATAATCAAATTTGCTAAGTGAAGTTTCCAAATTACAAAATAAAAATCAACAATTATATTTAAAATTTTTTTCAAACACACATTTGGAAATTCATTTAACATGCATAAATTTGTTAAGTGGGTTTTCAAATCAAAGAAAAAAAATTTTCAAAATTCAAAACACATTTTGGAACTTCATTTAACACACATAAATTTGTTAAGTAAGGTTTCCGAAATCAAAATCCAAAAAATTTCAAAATTCTAAACCCATTTTAGAACTTCATTTAACATACACAAATTTGTTAAGGTTTCCAAAATCAAAATCAAAATTTTTAAAATTCAAACACATTTGGAACTTTTAACATACACAAATTTTTTAAGTAAAGTTTCCAAAATCAATAAAAATTTTCAAAATTCTAAACACATTTTTAGAACTTCACTTAACATACACAAATTTGTTAAGCAAGGTTTCCAAAATCAAAATCCCAAAATTTTCAAAATTCTAAACATATTTTTAGAACTTCATTTAACATACCCAAATTTTTTAAGTGAAGTCTCCAAATTCAGATCAAAATTTTCTAAACACATTTGGGTCATTTAACATACCCAAATTTGTTGGTGAAGTCTCCAAATTTAAAATCAATAAAAATTTTCAAACATACATTTGGAATTTCATTTAGCATAATCAAATTTGCTTAGTGAAGTTTCCAAGTCCAAAAATCAAAATCAACAATCACATTTGGAATTTCAATTAACATACCCAAATTTGTTAAGTGAACTCTCTAAATCCAAAAATTTCAAAAATTTTCAAACAATATTTGAAACTTCATTTAACATACCCAAAATTTTTAAGTGAAATTTCCAAATCAAAAATTCAAAACTTTTCAAAATATATTTTGGAACTTGTAGCATACTCAAATTTGCTAAGTAAAGTTTCCAAACTCAAAACAAAAATTTCTCATGCACCTTTGAACTTCTTCCTTAGCATACCAAATTTGTTGGAGAAGTTTCCATTTTCAAAATAAAAAAAATGAAATCAAAATTTTAAACACACCATTTGGAATTTCATTTAGCATACACAAATTTGCTAAGTGAAATTTCCATTTCCTTTAAGACCAAGTGGGATTTCATCTTTAGCATAAATTTGCTAGTTGAATCTCCACTTTCAATCATACAAAAAAAAAAACAAAACACTTAGGATTCCTTAGCAATGCCAAATTTGGTAAAGGATCCTACCCTTTCAAAAATCAAAATTTTTCAAACAAATGAAATGCTTAGGATTTCTTAGCATAACAAATTTTCTAAGAATCCATTTTCAAAAAAAAAAAAAATACACTTGGGTTCTTCACTTAGCATACCTAAATTTGTTAAGTAAGAATTCCAAAATTTCAAAATCAAAACAAGATAAAATTTTCAAAAGAAACAATCACTTTACTTCACTTGGTAGCTAAATTTGCTAGTGCTTCAAAACTTTCAAACAAAAATAAAATCATTTGACCCTACTTTATACCCAAATTTGTTAAAGGAAAGGGTCCTCCATCTGAGGAAAGGTAGGGTGGAATAGTTCTAATGAGATGTGATGAGATTACTATCTTTCCAACCCCATTGCAAACAATGAAGGAGTATGAGGCTTTGATTTAATAGTTAAATTTATCAAGCATTGAGCATCAACATCTTTGGTGATTCTTAGTTGGTCATAATTGTGGTCTACAAGGTTTCAACCCATGCTTCATCATTACCATGAGTATACCATGAAGCCATTGGAAATTCCCAAAGTCACCATCTAGGTTAAGCGAGAGATGGTGATGCTTTGGAAACTTGAAGAATTGGTGTGTCAGAAAATGAGCCCATTCAATAAGGGTCTAAAATAGACAAGTCCTATCCCTTATTGAAGAAATCATTGACTTTCTCTTGAAGGGGAGGTTACCATTTATTTATAAGTACGAGGCTGGATTGAGGCAACCATTCATAGACTATTTGAACACCAAAACTACCTCAAGAAAAGTCAAGCCCATCGTGAAATGAGAGCTCTCTCATGCTCTCATTGATGACACCTTATATGTCCTATGTGGTTACGTTATTTGTTAAACATGAAGCTTATAACCTGTTACATTCAAATTATGTGGGTGCATCAATTCTCAAGATGAAGATGAAGATCATAAGGATACTACTAGCCTTTGATGATTATAGATTGTATGGATGCATAAAAGTCATCTTTAAATGCATGTGGTCCTCCAACCACCCACATTCTAACATGGCCTATGGATTTTGAGTGTAGACATTTTGGTATCGTCGTCCTTCTTCCAAGGGTCATTGGTTCATCTGCACAACTTTTCCAGTGGGGGAGCAATCTTGAGGTCATAGCATGTGCTTCAATTTTTCAGGAATCATATTATATATAAGTTTGAGATGCCTGAATAAATTATATTCGATAATAGTACTGCATTCAAAAGAACCAAGATCAACATCTTCACCAGAAGATATGACATAGATTGGAGATACTCCACCATCTACTATCCTAGAGCAAATGTGGCTTAGAAATATTCAAAAAACTCTCATCCAAATACTAAAGAGACACTTGACACAAAGAGGTGGTGAAATGATTAGTTTGAAGCCTTAGCTATTACATTGAACTCTAACTTGAATATCCCATTTTTTTCTTAGTGTATGGGTCTAAAATTTCTACCTTTGAGTTCAACTCCTCATAAAAAATAGCATTGAAGATCACTACATAGAATGCAAGTTGTAGTTAGAATAGCTCAATGTTTTGATTTCATGCGTAACCTCGAGTTGTACAAGGCCCAAATGATTCAAGCTCACAATGGAATTCTAGGTCTTTTGGTAGGAGAATATGTTATATTTGTTGATCAAAGATGGGAGGCAAGTTGAACCCACTTAAGGCCCACATGTCAGAAGGCCTAGAAATCTTATCATTATAGATTATAAGGGAACAATGCTTCCATTTAATGGGCTATATTTGAAGAAATATTAGCCATAAAAATCATGTTTAAAATAATTTTATTAATCAACAAAATCGATTCCATTTCATCAAAATCTTCTCTTCTTTTGAAGCATTGTTTGCTTGTCTTAAAAATCATCGTGTTTATATGTAAGAGTCCCCTGGCATATTTTTCATGACAAACACAATCAAACACATTTAATGCTATTAGAATAGGCATGAGAGAAACATCTATTTTTGATTAAGTTAGGTGTATGAGAACTTGAGCGGCATCTTTTTTAGTAAGGAATTCCCATTTGCCACCTGTGGAACCATTTCATCAAATTCCCTAAGCGTGTTTAAAGTAGGTGTAAGAGAAGAGGCATCTATTCCCTTTAACCAAGCACAAAAATAAACACATTTTTTTTTTATCTTACATTGATGTGGGAGAAATTGGCACTCCTCATTAAAATTGCTCTAGTTGGTACATGCTACCTTTAGTATGTCACCCAAGTGGTCACTTATTTTAAGATGTGAGTGCCCACTTTCTTCCAACTTGACCATAAAACCAATATCTTGTTATGGGTCTCATGCCCAGCTACCTTTGGTGAAATTTACAAGGATTTTTAAAGAGATCTATATACATCCTTCTTCACTCTATGTGGGATAAAGTGAAGATAGAAATATACTTATTTTTTATGTATTTTTGACACCACATAGATCTGCAGATGTTTATTTTGAGGGTGATCATGTACGACATTGAGGAGAGGTGTACTATCTTGAAAGATAGAAGTCACCACCCTACAATGGACCTAATCACCTCAACAAAGACTCTTAAGGATAATGGGGTGCATATGTACGAGATTCTTCTCCCCTTTACATGGAAAAGTAAAGTAGAGTTTATTTTTCGAGTTCATTAAGTTCCTTACAGGCAAGCCCCATAGTTAATTACATCCAAGGAATGAGATTCCTTAGAATAAATTAAGGCATTGTCTCCAAAGATTTCAATAGGTAGGACTATCAATCAATTTGTTTATTTTTAAAGATCAAATGGGATTGATCAAGAGAGAGTATTATCGATGCCACAAGAAGATAAGTAGAAGATGCTCATTATTCTAGGAAACCTAGCGAGTATCTTAAACTATCCTATAATTGGGCTTTACATTTTTGAAATTGATTGATTTATTTGAGTTGAATTTTATTAAAAGTTTAGGACTTATGATTCCACAATACAAAGTGATGAAAATGCCTATGAGGATTTATGCTTATGGCATAGGGAGAAGTAACTCAAAACCTAAATCTAGGGAGCTTTGGCAGGGCAAATAAATGACCTAAATCTAAGCAAAATGAGTATTTGGTTTGCCTCCATAAGAGAGGACAAACCACCTTGGACTTACAACAGGGTGGCCAACTAACTCCTCCTATGATTTTAAATTCATGTAGTAGTCATATGCTTTATGCAAGATAGCTAGGTTTATTTATTTAGAAAGAGACCAAGTCCTTAAACTCACTTAGATCATGTAAGGGCATGAAAAATGACCTAGATCTAATACAAATATATTACATTTTTTTTTATTTTGGCAATCATTTGACTCAGCTTTAGGATTCATATGCCTAATGCATGAAGTAAGATTATTGGCCAAAATCATTGAGAAGGGATGAGGTGTGTTTCCACCATGGCTCTCAAGGTCAAGCCAAATTTCTGGCAAGGTGGAAACCCTCAATCAAGAGTGTAATAATATATTTTTTATGCATGATGTTATAAAAGAAATACTCATCCAGCTAAGGGTTGCTAATTTTATCTTGATTTTAACTTAGGCTTTAAATGAGGTTATGAGTTATTTATTTTATTTTGAGTTGATTAATTTGGTAGAAGATTTATTTTTTTCTAAGAGCCTAATCATCATCCAGGCCATACATCAATCAAGGAAGAAACTAGAAAATATGCCATCTTAATACAAAGCTAAATAAAATATCAAATATTTTATAAAGCTAACACAAGAATAAAGGCCATTTGTGGTGGGCACCACCACAAACCCAAAATGGGGTAGCAGAGCTCTACCCATATACAACCATTATAAATGAATTAATTTACAATCAAGTAAGGAAATTCATGTTATGGGGTCTTCATTTCTTCTTTCTTCTTTCTTTTTTTTTATTCTTTTGGATGGTTGGAAGGTGGTTGCTCAAAGGCTTCACATGGTACATAAGATGAGATCTTATGACCAATGCTCATCTAATCCCCATAACATTCATTCCAAAATCCTAATTATAATTACATGAAAAGAAAAAGTAAATCTAACACACACAAAATAGAGATTAGCTAAACAAACAAATCCCAAGCATGTATATTGGACTTAGCACCACACATGGGTGACCAAGTCCACACTAGATTATGCTTAGGGGTATAAACACACAACAACAAAAGCATTTATATTTTTTTTATGCCCCTTAAGCACAATCCAAAATAATGATTAGACTAAATCATCCTACCATTCATTCACCCATTCACCTAATATCGGTAAAATAAAACATAAAATAAACAAACATCAAAACCTCTAACCTAAAGCTAGAAGTGGTGACTTAGTATAATGTGTGTGCTTTAAAGGTTTGTGTGGTATGCTTTAGCTATGGCTTTAAGGTTTGGATTTTCTAAGTGTATGATGTTCAACTTAGATGGTGGTTTGTTTAAGTTGTTTAGTTGATTTTTATTAATTTTATTTTTAGTTTAAGTGAATCTACAATTAATTACTAAGTTTTAGAGAGGAAAAAAGAGAACTTCTCTTTCCTTCCTACCTTAAGTAATTTCTAAAGTGGATTCATATTTGATTTTTATTTAGTGAATGTTTTATTATGTATTTTAATTAATCCTAAGTTTAGATTTTTCCTAAACAAACCATTAAAAAAGAAATTTTAAGATTAAATAAAGTGAATTAGATCACAAAACACACATCACTTCATTTCTTTCCCAACATGTATAACATGCATATGAATGAATCAAGCATATCTATATATACAAATGGAAATGTTTAGCCACTTTATGATGAATGCTAAATGAGTTACTTAAGAAAATTTGAATGCTTTATGATGCATGATTTTCATTAAGTAGAAAAGAGTTTTCTTATCCATTTTCACATGCACACATGTATGTATGAAAGGCATAAGTGAGTCTGATCATTTAGTACCTGTAAGGACACAAGACCTACTTAGGGATACTTAAAATTCACAACCAGGGTTGTCCAATATACCACTTTCTTAAATACAAGCATATGTAAAAGAAAGATGCAAAAAAGTTTGTATTTGTTTGTTTGATTTTTTTATGAAATTTATATGTGTAGGTATGGATGTCCTTCTTTAAGTAACATAGGAATGAATAGGAGGAATGGGTTAGGCAAGTGTTATGTTCTTTTCAAATGAACTATATACTTTTGCAAATCCCATTCAAAACTATGCTAAAAGAAAAGAAGGAAAAGTACACTATGCACATCTTCATATTTATATTCACATGCAAGCTTATAAATAATTATAAGTAGCACACTTTCAATTTTAGATATTTGATTATAAATTTTGAAAATAGTTTTGAATTTAATAGTGATAATAGCCATTCATATTTTTTACTTTAGCCAAAACATAATTTGACATAAAGAAAATATTTCATTTTAATTTGATTTTGAAAAGTATGAATGCATGAAATTCATATGACATACACATTTAGCATGTTAGGAAAGAACTAAAGTGATGAAAGCATGTAAACACATTCACCTAATTAATTCTAAAGATAATCTTATGAAATAAGAAAGCTTAAAAACAAATCAAATTATTTTTAAAAGGTTTAATTTTGTTTTGAGTTTGATTTAATTTGAGAAAATGTGAGTTTGCTATTCTAACCCATTCCCACATATGTTTGTTTTAATTTAATTTTTTAGTTGATTAGATCAATTTTATATTTGGTTAGGTTAAGGTATGAATTAAGTGTGTTAATTACCCTTACACCACCTTAGCATAGTTAATCAAATAATTATGAGCCAATGAGATGACATAAAACCACACAAGGAATTTAAATCATGCACTTAGTAAGAAAAGGGCCTAATGCATTTGGCTCATGATTAATGATTAATTAAACTAAGGGGTTTATCTTTAAGTAATTTCATAACACCTCTCACACATGTGAGTTGAGTTTTGATTTCATTAATGCATTTAGGATCTTGAACACCTAAGCATCTACCCAAGATAGATTAATTGAGTTCTTGAAAGTTTTAGAATTTTATGAAATTAATTGGGGGGTAATTAGTGAATTAACCCATAAGGTTGGATTAAGGGAAAAGGGTTTAGAGAATATCTTAAGAAAAGTATCCCAAATTATTCTCTAAACCTCTTATTCACTTAATCAAAACCTAATTGACTCAATCAAAGGGTTAAATAACTAATTATGCACTTAATTAAGCTTAATTACATTATGGGAGTGATTATGAACTAGCAATTCTCTTAATTAAGCCACCAATAAATCCCAAGAAAATTAGGGGAGGCAAGTCATCCCACTTAAAGCACAAAAGTTTGGGATTAATTAGTAATTAGAGTAATTAGCAAAATAATATTCCCAATAAAAGTTAAATTCAGAAAAAAAACACTATTCAAAATTCATTGAAATTATTTTTAGAATATTCTATATTCAATTATATGTCCAATGCAATTTAGTTCATATTTTTTTATTTTTCTAGGCTTAGATATGAATTAAGGAAGTTTCCATGATTAATTAAAATATTTGATAACCAAATTAAATATTTAATCCCGTTGTGCCATGGGCCGACGCGCATCACTTTCACATGGGCATGAGATTGGATATTAAAGTTGTCATCAGTAGTGCCACATCGGCTATGCACTTTCTCCTCACGTCCGATCAAAGGATGGGACGGTGAGATTAAAATGATCAAAGGGTTAAATCATGGATTACATCTTAATCACGGTTCCATCCAAAATGCATGGATGGATGACACATGATTATCCTATCTTTATGAAGGATGGACACCATCCATCTTCAAGAGATGATCGAGCTCGATTGAGCTTGATTGATTCAAAATTTACCCACATCTAAAGGAGATCATGAGATTTCTGAGATTAAAATTTTCTTCATTAAGGACCAAACCATATTGAATTTAAGCTCGATTTAATGACAAACCTCAGCTTTGCTCGATTCCCTCAGAGAAGCTTCACCTAGTGGAGACGAAGCTTTCCTGAAGTTTGGAGTCTCTGAGATTGGGTAGATCCTCTTATGGGCCAACTCCTCTTGCACTTGGGCTCAGTCTTGATCAAAGTGAGCTTGGGAACTTTGGAAAGCTTGGGAAGCTCACGAGGGTGCTTGGATAAGTGATTGGTTTGAAAGAATGGGTAAGTTGATTTCACTTGAGCTCCCCACATTTAGAGAAATATGAAAATGAGAAATTCAAATGGGTCTAGGAAGCTTGGGATCACTTAAATGGCTCCTAGCTTCCTTAGTTCAATGTGAGGTGGAGTGAATTGAATTAGAGGTATATCTCCCCTTGAGGATCGGATGTAGTGAAGGTGCTTGCCATTTTGATCCAATTGATCATGCAATGAGTTTGTTATTTAGAGGTGTCAATTGGTTTGGCTAGAGGTGGATGAGGTGTCCATGTGAATCAAGTGGAGGAGGATTCCATGGCCAATTTCAAGGGAGGTGAGTTTTGGGTTTGGGTTGGGTTTGGTGACCCAAACCCATTGGGTCATGTGCACTAGGTCTATTAGTATATTTGGTCCACTAAGAGGATGATGTCCATGAAAAGGAATTGACCAAATTCCAGTGGTTTTGATTTTGTTTTATGGCCTAAGGGTAAAATGGTCATTTGGATTTTAATTTGGACATGTTTGGTATGTTTGAAAAATGGGTTAGGCCAAGTTTCATTGAATTTTGGTTGGTTTGATATGATTTGGCTCATGTTGACCCATTTAGGTCAAAATAGGTCAACTTGGGCCAAGTTGACCAATTGGTCAAATTAGCTCAAACTAAGGGTTGTGGAAAGTTCATATGACCATTTGAAATGCTTTGGTGGCTTTGGTTTGATTCAATTTTGTTTAGGTTTGAATTTGGTTCAATTTAGTTCATTTAGGTCAAATGGGTCAAGTTGACCCATTTGACCTATTTGGGTTAGGTCATGGGTTTGTTCATGTTTGGTTGGTCATATGAAATGGATTGGTATCTTTGTTTCTAATCAATTTAGGTTAAGTTTGAATTTGGATCAATTTGACCCTTTAGGTCAAGTTGGGTTCAAGGTCAATTAGGCTAGGTTGGGCTAGTTGGCCCATTGGGGCTTTGGCCAAGTTCAATAATCATTTTGGAATGAACTTGACCCATTGGTTTCAATCTGTTTGGCTTAGATCAAGTTTTGACACATTTTGACTTTTAGGTCAAGTTGGGTCAACTTGGGTCAAGTGACCAATTAGGCTAGGTTAGGCTCAAATGTTGACTTGGTCAAATTCAAACATTGATCATGAATGAACTTAGATCATTGGTTTCAATCAATTTGGCTTATGGTGGATTTTGGCTATGTTGGGTTTCATTTTGACTAAGTGTTGACTTGGTCAACCCTTAGGTTTGACTTGGTTTGACCCAATTTGAGTGATTGATCATCTCATGATGATTGTTGATCATGATGAGAGGCTTAGGTGGCTTAGTTCAATCCAATTTGGTTGGGATTAGAATTTGGCTCATAAGGTACTTTAGGTCACTTTGGGTCAAGTGAGCCTAAGTAGGTCAAATGGCTTGGTCAAACTTGATTTGAGTTTGATTGATCTCATATGGACTTATGATTGAAATATAAATCCATTTGCAAGTGGATTTGAAGTCAAATGGGTTTTGATTGATTTGACATTTTCAACTTCAAAGGGTGAACATGAGTTTGATTTGAGTTGGATTTTTGAATTTAGTTTTGGTTAAACGATTGAAGTTTGTAATTATATTTGGATTCATGATTGAAGGTTTGATTGAATCATGAAGAAAAAATCAAGGGTTTGGCTTGATTTGAAGTTGATTTGGCCAAGTTCAAGTTTTGACTTGAAAGGCTTAGGTTGATTTTGATTGAATTTGAGTTTGATTTTTTAGAGTTGGTTTTGGTTGTTTGAATTTATATCATCTATATATGTGAATATAAATGAAAAAAAATAAATGGGTTATGAGAAAATTTCATGACTTTGAAATGATTTGAACATGATCTAGCTAGTCCTTAAGGGAAAATCAAAGTGACTTTGGAAAGATTTTGAATTTGGATTTTGAATTTAGTTTGATTGATTTGAATTTATATTTCATTTATATATGTGAATATAAATGAGAATATAAATGGATTATGAGAAAATTTTATGAATTTAAGGTGGTTTGAATTTGATTTAGGCTGTCCTTAAGAGGGATTAAAGGACTTAGGAAATATTTGTGATTTGGATTTGAATCTTGGATTTAGTTTGATTGATTTGAATTTATATTTCATTTATATATAAGAATATAAATGAGAATATAAATGGGTTATAAGAAAATTTCATGAGTTTGAATTGATTTGAACATGGAGGCTAAGTCCTTAAGATCAAAGGACTTGGGAATTTGGTTCATGAGCTTCAATCATGTTTTAATCATAAATTTGAATCATGTGGAATTGATTTGGGTTTAGAAAATTAATTCTAGAATTGATTTAGGTTTGATGTTGATTTGATTTGGAGTTTGACTTGAAGGAAGGAAGTGAGGAATGTGATGCAAGCTATAGGGTAAGCAAATTTTCCTAACACTCCTAAGGCATGACCTATTCACATGGCTAACTTTTTTAAGTCTCTAGGGCTAGGTTGAGTGTCCACCTAATCACTAGATGTATCTTAGGACTAAGGATCTCTTAAGGTCTAAGAGGAGTCCTATGTCTAAGATGAATGGGTTGAGAGCTCATCCTAAAAATGAGGTCAACACTACCTCATTGTGATTTTGTTTAAGAAGATGTGAGTCTCCGAGCTTTCTTCTTGAATTAATCATCATGATCTAAATAGGTCGAGTATATTTGAGGTTTAGGAAAAGTCCCCTAGAGGCTCCTTTCCTCTTGACTACATTTGAGTTGATATAAGTCCTCTAGTGGCATTCACTCAGTAGTCGCCCTAGGTTGGATGGCACTTGTCGAGCCGAAGACAGACTATCTTAGCAATCAGTTCCGCTATAGAAGGATATGAGCCCTCGAGCTTTCTTCATAGGCTTATCCCACCTTAGGTTGGTTGATGTTAGCTATCTTGATGACTCAGATTACACCATCTTGGCGGTCTTGAGTCCGTGCTTTCTCTTTGAGTTGGCCACCGAATACCTATTTGATTTCTAGCTAGCCATGTCATCTTCTCCAAGGTTTTGGATTAATCCTTTAACAACCCCTCTCCCTGTGGGCATTCTATTTGGATCACGTCCTTTATGGCCCCATTTAGACACTACCCGGGTTACTTTTAGATTCGATAGTCCCCTTTCATAGTAGCCACATGGTTGGAGAATTTATTTAGCGGATCGATTCTCCTTGGTTCAATATCTGAGATAGGCCACAATATAAACTCTACTCAATATGATCCTCAAACCAGTCTAGATAAATAAACTAAATAAACAAACAAATTAATTCACTTGTGGATTAGAATTCAAGTCCAAAGGCCCCTTTTCAGCAATCATATCTTGAAGTGTCGTGAGAACTCCTATAGGGTGCCTAACTACCTAAGTTGAGATAAATCCAGTGGTTACTGATCAAAGTCATAGGTTGGTTTAATCTATTTTGCCACAAACAAGTTGTATGTCAAATTTGGAAGATATAAGACTATGGCGCATTTCATCCCTAGCAAATCGACAGGTAATTGATTTGTTGCTCAAAACAACCGATCACCCAGTGGTCTTTGTAGTGATAGATGTATCCTTAAGCTTTCTTCCTTGATAATTGCAAACCAAAAGGCACTTTGGGGGATAGTTCTCCCACAGAAGCTTCTCCCTTTAAGTAAATCTGAGATAGGTCTAGGTTGATATAAGATCTTTCTAAGTATGATCCATCGAAAACTAATGAAATCCATCAAAATAAACTAAAAATAAAATTAATCTTTAGCTATCTTTGAGCTATTTTAAGTCTCCAGACATTCAATAGTTAGGGAGGTCCGATTTGTTGCAAAAATCAGTGGTTTCTTGTTTCTAGAATTGATCATACACTTTCTTGTTAAGAATTGACCATTGCAGACTGAAAGGCATCCCCTCAGTTAGATAGTCCTACCTTGTGGTTGGTTTCTTACTCCCTTTGGATTGGTAAGTCTGAGTTAGGTTTAGACCTATGTGGCCCCTACTCAGTGCAGTCCATCTCAAACCAATGGGATCCATCAAAACAAATTAAAAATAAAATTAATCTTGAATATCTTTGAGTTGATCTAAGTCCCCAGACATCACTCAATACTAGGTTGGGTTTGGTCCCTTGCCTTACTGGATCACCCTAATCGTCCACTTTGGAGGATGTAAGTCTACTATGCTTTCTTCTTCTTCTTTACCAAAAGGCATTCCCTTTGATTGGTTAGCCCTACTAAGTGGTTATTAGACTATCCCTTTGGATTGATTAATCTGAGTTAGGTCTAGGCCTCCGTGGCTCTTACTTAGTATGATCCATCGCAATCCAACAGGGTTCATTTCAAATTCCAAAATTAAAAATTTGAAACAAACCAAATAAAAATAATCAGTCAATCCAAATTAAATATTTTTTTCTCCTTAGTGAGATGCAAATCTTTTTACTTCCCCAGCGAATTCAGAATTGTAATCCCTTAGTTAATTTTAGAATCTTCCCTCCCTTGTGGATGACTTGAACTAGCCTCCCCAGTGGAGAGTTCACTTATTTATCCTCAGTGGAGTCAAAACATACACAATTAAAAAAAACAACAAATTGAAACAAATTCAACCCTCTTCCCGAGCTGAACTTAATTAAAAAAAAAAATCAAATTTCTCCCCAGCGAGACTCAAATCAAATGAAACCTCTCATCCCTTTGTGGATGATTTGAGCTTGCTTCCCTGATTACATACTCTATTAGTGGATTCCTCCTTCCTCTCTTTCTTAACATAAGTAGAGCCAATTACTCATTCCTTCTACACCTTGGGTTAGAAGTATATTGTTTCTTGGTGCTTTGTAATAAATGTGATGTTGATTTTGATCAACACTAATAATCTTGGTGTTCCTTGTCATCACACACATTGGGTGCCCTTTGTTGACCTCATTTTAAAGAGCTCTCAACCTCCATTAGACAGGACTCATTTGACTAAATCCTTAGTCTTAAGACACATCTTGTGATTAGGTGGACACTCAATCTAGCCTTAGAGACTTAGAAGTGTCAACTATAGGAATTGGTCATGCCTTAGAGGTGATAGGAAAATTTGCCTACCCTATAGCTTAGACCACATTCCTCACTTCCTTCCTTCAAGTCAAACTCCAAATCAAATCAACATTAGACCTAAATCAATTCTAGCTTAATTGACTTTCTCCAAACTCAAATCAATCCACATGATTGAAATCCATGATCAAATCCAAATGATTGAAGCATATGATTGAAATTCCAAGTTTAAAATATATCCTAAGTCCTTTGATTTCCTCTCATAGACTTAGCCTAAATTAAATTCATAAATTCATGAAATTTTCTCACAACCCATTTATTTTCTCAATTTATTTCATATATAAATGAAAGTTCAAATCAATTAAACTAAATCAAAAACTCAAATCTAAATAAAATCTTTCTTAAGTCACTTTGATTTCTTAAGGACTTAGCAATCAAATCACTTCAAATCCTTGTTATTTTCTCATAACTCATTTATATTCATAAAATATAAATGAAATTTTTCAAACAACAAAATAACTCCAAAAATCAAACTCAAATTCCATCAATCCAACCAAACCTTTCAAGTCAAAATCTTGAACTTAATCAAATCAATTTAAAATAAAGCCAAATTCTTGATTTTTCTTCATGATTCAATCAATCCTACAATCATGGATCCAAATATAAATACGAACTTCAATCATCAAATCAAAACTCAATTTAAAAATCAAACTCAAGTCAAACTCATGTTCACCCCTTGAACTTAAAATTATCAATCAAAACCAATTTAACTTCAAACTACATTCAAATAGATTTATATTTCAATCATAATCGATATGTGAGTTCAATCAAACTTAAATCAAGCTTTGACCAAACATTATGACCCAGGCTTGACCCAGTGACCTAAGTACCTATAGCAAATTCTAATCTAACTAATTGGATTGAACTAAGCCCACTAAGCATCTCATCATGATCAACAATCATCATTAGATGATCAATCACCCAAATTAAGTCAAACCAAGTCAAACCTATGGGTTGACCAATACTTAGCCAAATGAAACCCAACATAGCCAAAATCACCATAGGCCAAATTGATTGAAACCATTGATCAAAACTCATTCATGATCAATGTTTGAACTTGACGCAACAACATTTGATTCAGCTAATTTGCCATTACTTGACCCAAGTTGACCCAACTTGACCTAAAAAGTCAAAATGCGTCAAAACTTGAGCTAAGCCAAATTGATTGAAACCAATGGGTCAAGTTCATTCCAACATGATTGTTGAACTTGACCAAAGCCCCTTATGGCCAATTAGACCTAACCTAGCCTAGTTGACCATGAACCCAACTTGACCTAAAAGGTCAAGTTGAGCCAAACTCAAATATAAACCAATTTGATTGGGAACAAAGATACCAATCTATTTCGTATGACCAACCAAACATGAACCAACTCATGACCTAACCCAAATAGGTCAAATGACTCAATTTGGTCAACTTGACCCATTTGAACTAAATGAAGTCAATTGAACCAAAATCAAATATAAACCAAATTGAATCAAAACAAAGCCACCAAAATATTTCAAATAGTCATATGAACTTGACCCAACCCTTGGTTTGACCCAATTTGACCAATTTGTCAACTTGACCCAAGTTGACCCATTTTGACCTAAATGGGTCAACATGAGCCAAATCATATCAAACCAACTCCAAATTCAATAAAACTTGGTGTAACCCAATTTTCAAACATACTAAACATGTCCAAACTAAAATCAATGTCAAATGACCATTTTACCCCTAGGCCATATGGTAACCCAAAATCAAAATCACTTGGAATTTGGTCAATTCCTTTTCATGGACACTTGACATTCGATGTACTTCGTTCCAGTTACGTATTACTTGACCCGATGGGTTGAATCAAAACAACCAAATCCAAAATAGAAAATTGGCCACATGGAATCCACCTCCACTTGATTTAAGCACATGACCATCTCATCCACTCCTCCTCATGAATTCAAGGATATGCTTGACTAACAAACCCATTGCATAAGTTCAATTGGATCAAAATGGCAAGCACCTTCATGACCGCCCGATCCTTCAAGGGGGAGATATACTCCCCTTAATTCAATTTAATCTGGACTCTCTCATATTCAATTGAGCTAAGGGAAGCCATAGGAGCCATTGCCAAGTGATCCTAAGCTTCCTAGAGTGAAATAAAATTTCCCATTCTTAATTTTCATAGCTTGAAAATAGGGGAGCTCCACTTGAAATTCTTAACCACTCCATATCAATTCCTCTTTCAAGCTCCATCAGAGGATCAAGTCGAGTTCACCCAAGCTCTTTCTCAAGCTGCAAAGGTAAGGGAGGATCTAATTCGATCAGGACCGAGCTCAAGTTCTAGAGGAGTTGGTCCATAGAAGCATCTACTGAATTTCAACACCTCAAACTCTCAGTCATGAATTAAGCATATGAATCCTATAAGCCTGAGTCAAATGATTGTCCAAAAATTAAAATAACATGTAATATATTTTGCATTAGATCTAGGTCATTTTCATGCCCTTACACAGCCTAGTCTCTTAGGGAGTGAGTTTAGGGACTTAGTATCTTTCTAAATAAATAATAGCCTAGCTATCTTGCATAAAGCATATTACATTCCTACATCAATTTAAAATTGTAGGAGTTAGTTAGGACCACCCTCAAGGTTGTAAGTCAGCGGTCGGTGGTTTGTCCTCTCTTGTGGAGGCAAACCAAATACCCATTTTTGTCTTTGATTTAGGTCGTGCTTTTGGCCCTTGCCCCTAGATTTAGGTTTTGAGGTTGTTACTCCCTTCTATAGGCCATAAGCATAAATCCTCACCTCTTAGGCATTTCCATAACCTTGTATTATGGAATTATAAGCCCTAAACTTTTAGTTAAAATTCAACTAAAATAAACAATTAGATTTCAAAAATGTAAAGCCCAACTATAGGATAGTTTGAGATGTTTGCTAGGTTTCCTAGCATCATGAGCATCTCCTACTTATCTTCCTTTGGCTTTGATAATAAATCTCTCTCTTTGATCAATCCCATTTGATCTTCCAAAATAAACTAATCGATTGATAGTCCTACCTATTAAAATCTTTGGAGACAATGATCATTTACCATAATCAAGAGTATTCCTAAGGTATCCCATTCCTTAGGATGTAATTAACTATGGGGACTTGCCCCTGTAGAAAACTTAATGAACTCGATTTAAAATGAACCCTACTTTACTTTTCCATATAAAGTAGGGGAAGAATCTTTGGGAGACATGCAGACCCATTATCCTTAGGAGTCCTTATAGAGGTAATTAGGTCCATTGTAGGGTGGTGACTTCTATCTTTTGAGATAGTATACCTCTCCTTAATGTCGTACCCGATCACCCTCAATAAGAATATATGCGGATCTACGTAGTGTCAAAAATGCATAAAAAGAGAAGTTTATTTATATCTTCATTTTATCTCGTATAGAGTGAAGATGAAAGTATACATTTTCTTTTAGAAATCCTTATAAAATTTAACCACAGATTTTTCTGGCGACTCCGCTGGGGATGGTTCCTCTCTCCATCTTTGGTAAATGATCGTTGTCTCTGAGTATCGATAGTGGATTTGTACTTTGGTATGAATCCAAGATTATCTTTCATTCTATTGGAACTTAGCTTATTTCATCCTTAAGTTAAGCTAGCCAACATCTTTAGGTTTCAGGACCTCACCCCTTGTTGGTCTTAAAACCCCGTTGGGTTCCCAATGGGTAAAATAAAAATTGAAACAAAGATTAATTAAGACTTCCTCCTTTCCATTTTCATGTTAAGGAAAGGTTCATTCTAAAATAATAAAGATAAAATAAATCTTTCATAAAATCTTGCTTTTCAAAAGCACTCTTTCAAAATGCACATAATAAAATATTTTACACAAAGGTTTTCCTAAATCACCTTCATCTAATAATCTTCATGATTGTTATATGTAGGATCATCTTTACAAAAATAAAATTCCAACAATACATTTTCAAAAAAGTACAAATGAGTTCTTTTACTCAATTCATTTTTGGTGAAGACCTCATTTCAAAAATAAAATTCCAACAATCATATTTTGAAATGCATAAAATTTGAAGATGGGCCTTTCCATTCAATACATCCAAATGTGTTGAATGGATATTACCTCTTCAAGCAAAATCATAACTTTGAAATTCCACTTAACACATTCCACATGTGTTAGGTTGGTACTTTCATATATTTTTTTTTAAAAAGAAGAAGAAGCACATATGAAACCTCTCCATTCAATATACCCACACTTATTGGGTGGAAGTTTCAATTTCAAATAAAATCAAAAATAAATTTTCAAAAATCACATATGAATATCTCCATTCAACCCAAATTTATTGAATGGAAATTTTATTTCCAAATAAAGTAACATTATTTTGAAATGCCACTTAACATATTTCATATATGATTAAGTTGGGATTTCCTCTTCCAAATAAAAAAGCAATAATCACACACAAAATATACACCACTGAAAAATAAAACATAATTGAGTTCGATATTACATACCCAAATTTGTTAAATGGAAATCTCCCTTTTCAAAAATTGACCAAAAACAAAATTTTCAAAAACATATTTGGAACTTCAATTTAGTATACGCCATTTGATAAAATGAAGTCTACCCTTTTCAAAATCCAAAACAAAATTTTGAAACACCCTTTTTGGAAATTCATTTAGCATACTCAAATTTGCTAAGTGAAATTTTCATTTAACAAAATTTTCAAGAAACACTTTTGGAACTTCATTCTTTAGCATACCATATTTGTTAAAGTGAAATCTCCATTTTCAAAATAAAATCAAAACACAACAATTTTGAACACATCTTTTGGAATTCCATTTAGCATACTCAAATTTGCTAAGTGAAAATTCCATTTCACAAAATTAAGTGAAACTTCATTGTAGCATACTATATTTGCTAAAGTGAAGTCTCCACTTTCAACCAAAAATCAAATCAAAATCAAAAGAGAAACACATTAGGATTCCCTTAGCATACTTAAATTTGCTAAGGGTCCTACTTTTCAAAAAAAATTCAAAATAAAAAAAGAAACACATTAGGATTCCTTTAGCATACTTAAATTCGCTAAGGATCCTACTTTTCAAAAACAAATCCAAATCAAAAAGGAACACATTAAGATTTTCTTAGCATAGTTAAATTTGCTAAGAATCTATTTTCAAAATTTCAAAAAAATAAACACACTTGGATTTCCTCATTTAGCATACCAAATTTGCTAAATGAAATTCCATTTTTCAAAATCACAAAAGATTCACAAAATAAAGCAAAGAAAGAAACAAAAAGGAGAAATTATTTTCAAACATCTCACTTAGCATACCCAAAATATCAAATCCAAAACAGAAGCAAATTGATCCTTTACTTTAACATACCTATATTTGTTAAATAAAAGGTCCTCAAGATCAAAATCAAAACTCAAATATAAACCTATGGAAGCATCCCTCAAACAAAATATTTGAACCCATTTTCAACATATCCAAATTTGTTGAAAGTGGATTCATATCCAAAAATTCCTCTTTCCAATCAAATATCAAAATCTATTCCAAATCATTTGAACTCAACTTAACATTTTCAAATATTGAGTATGTGTTCAAATTCTAAAAAAATTCAAAGTCAAGCAATCTAATTCAAGTTCATTTTTTTCAACTCTTGTTCACGACATTTTTTTAGTTCGGTTCAATAATTTTAGTTGTGCAATGCGTGTTTAATTTCCCCACATGGACTTGGCCTTAGGATCAAGCCTTCCTCGTCGACCCACCTTATTCATTTGGATGAGGTTTGAGGATTACTTGTGAGGGCATTCCCCTCACAATTGTTAGTAGGACCATAGTGGAAAAGCCGATCATTGATTGACTTGATTAGACTCGATATCTCTCAAGAAGATGGTGTTGGTTCTACGATTACATTAGCAGTATGATCTATGGGCCGGTGCAGGTTTTCCGTGTTGCCCAGTAGGGCTAGCACCTCATTAGGACCTTAAGGGTAAGGCTCGATCCCAGATTGTCTCCCGACTTTTGAGGTGGGTCTAGTTCTTACTCACCTCACCTAGTCAAAGGAGGAATAAAAACTGCATGATTAAGCAATACCATACATGCATTGCCAGGGAGATGGAGGCAGCTACACGATCAATTATATAGGAGTTGCCCACTTTGATTTCCCTACTGGTAATAGCAAACCCATTCCATCCTCTCTAGGTGATAGAAGATGCTAGAGGATCACTTCACCTCCACCGGTGATTCAATTCCAGCGGTGAGTAGGAGGTCATATATGCCTCCGTTGGTTCTATGCAGTTGGCGAGCTTACAACGTTAGTCAGTGCTCTTGACTTGAGATCTATTATCCCTCACAACATGTGGAAACATCTATGGCAGGAGAGGGCCAAGGAGGCCCATACTATAGCTAATATCACTAGCGAGAGGAGGTTTGGTGGCGACCTCACACTCATTGATTTTCTTGACCGGTGCGCTACCCGTGTCGATCTCACAGACATATTCCACTTACAGGGACTACTCACCACAGGAGGAGAGCCCCTATTTCGAAAGAGTCGATGGTGTCTCCACCACACCGCTCTACCCCCCGTCCACCATCGCCCATTCATGTATCAACATCTCTTGTTCCACTCAAGGTCATGAAGGCCACATCCAGGAGAGGACCCGTTGGTGATTATGGCTATGAGGATCCCATTCCATCCACCCTCTTGTGGCGAGGAGCTCTCTGGTCAATCTTCTTCCCCAGTTGTGGCGGAAGGAATGGCAACGTGGTCATCCCTTCACCATCACCACCATGGGGATTTGGAGATGGCGGTTAGAGGAGAGGGGTGACAACCGTTACTATGATCATAGAACCTCCAGGTGTCATCCCATTAGTCGGTGATAAGGAGTGCATATCTTCTGAGTGAGCCCTCAGGGGTTGATTCTCCGGATGGGAGGTCAGGTGCCTCATTGATGATGTGATCCCATCAGTCGACCAAAAGCATTTGTGCCGGTTAAATTCATCTTTAGATGACATAAGCTCATTATTTCATGGAAAAGAAGGAGATCTAGGATATGGTTGAAGAGAGAAGATCAGCTTTGATCCCAATGAAGATGATTTGTTGGGAGACTCGGGGTTTGCATAATGGTAGATACTAGGGGATCCCTCCCTTAGTGGCGAGCTATGGAAGGTGATGAGGTTGAGAAGGAAGATAACCAATGTCAACACCTCGATATCAATTAAGCGAGAAAGATGAACAAATATGGGATGGAGGCGGCGGACTTGTTATCGAGTTTCAATGCTTTAGAAACCAGCCGTTCATCCTACTATAGGTGGATACCTCCATGGGAGAAAGATATCAAGTCATGGTTGAGCGGGGTGAAGGAAGCATTGGCTCAAGCCCATGGAGGATCATCAGTTCTAAAGAGTCGACCCTACCTGGAGGAATTTTATGCAATCCAATATCCCAAGGATTTCATGCCACCTTCCTTCAAGAGTTTTGATGACAGTGGAAACCCGAGGTAGCATATTGCACACTTTAGGGCTAATTATTGCAATGTTGGTGGCAGTGATGCTTTACTATTCTGCCTCTTCATCAGTAGCCTAGTAGGGATAGATTTTGATTGGTATGCTAAACTTTTGAATAGTTTAGTAAGGATATTTGTTGAGTTGGAGCAACTCTTTATCAAGA
The DNA here is from genome assembly GCA_021442155.1 of Cymbidium sinense. Lineage (NCBI taxonomy): Eukaryota > Viridiplantae > Streptophyta > Magnoliopsida > Asparagales > Orchidaceae > Cymbidium > Cymbidium sinense. Next base: position 38,616,022 of record CM038225.1, read on the forward strand.
GATTTGTTGGAGCTCAACAAAGGGTTACTGTTGGCGATCTTGTTATAGCATAACAACACCTGTTGAGTCCTTTATTGACTACATTCTCAGATGGCATAACCCAAATTTGAAATGCAAACCACAGTTATCTGAATAACATGCCATTGAGATTCTTCTAAAGAATATCCATGGCTTGGTCGCCTTCATGCTTAAGGGCTTCAACATCAAAACCTTTGAGAAATTAATCAATTAGGAGAAGCCATAGAAGGTATATAAGAAGAAGCCAGGTAGTGACAGAGTGGATAATAGGAAGCGACTAGCGAGTTTGAGAGACCTGGTGCTTGCCAATGCTTCCACTCCTCTACCACCACAGTAGCCCTACCACCCACAGTGCCTCCCTCACCTCCTCCTCACATAATCACTAGTACACATATACCCACCCAAGTATGGATCCACTACTTTTTTTGATAAACCTTATTCATTTAAGAGGGAGGTAATGAGGAAGATCTTTAAGAATCTCTTAAAGAAGCCTGATTTTCAACTACCTTAGCCTAGGAGATTAGATGAAGTGGGCAAAAGCCATAATCCTAACTTTTTCCCCTACCACCAAATGCTAGGTCATGTTTTAGAGGATTGCTTTACATTTAAGGGCTGAACATAGCTTCAAGGCGTCTGTCATCAGAAGGAATACCTTGTGGAACAACCATCCAGTTCCATTAGGGTAATCCTTGGGATACTTTGATCCTTCAAAACTAAAGAAGGTTGGGATATCTCCTTATCAAAACCTCTAAAAAAATCAAGAAATCAAACTTTCCTTCGGTGCACGAGTCGCTCAAACCTCCAACATCAAGGAAGGTTTGCAAGTTGCTAGCCAACTCAAGGAAAGGAGCTCAAGCGCGCATGTGTTAGCCAGGATAGCCAGTGGTGCAACCACCGATGAGTCAGCCTCAGTCCCATTACATACCACATGATTCTACTACTTCGTTCTTCTTCTACTAGTAGACATCTTGTATTGGATGAGGGCATCAAATCCTCACCCTCTTACTTTACTTTTATTTCTACTTTTCTCTATCAAATCCAATAAATTGAAGAATAAAGCTAGAATTACATCATGTCACCGATGGGTTGTACTTATTCCTAATAACTCTTCAAGTCAAAATAACTAACAATTCTAATCTTCCTCTTTCTAATTAAGTTGGATTTTCTACTAAATGCTATGAGTTCACGATAGACTTGGAATCATCCATTGAGGGTCCCATAGGAGGCTAGGTGAGCTTGATGTGCGGTAGAACCTTCCATTACCACGCCATAAGAGATCACCAAAGTCAACCTCCATGTGGAAAGGTTTTACCTCCTAGTAGCACCTCAAGATAGAGGAAAATAAGTCATTGGTTGAGGATCAGCCCTCCACGATGCTCCACCCTTGGATATGCTTGTGGAGGATCAGCCTAAGGTGGACTACAATGTCCTCTCTCATCTAAGAAAGCTGCCATGTAAGCTAAGCATAAACGATGCCCTTGTCTTATGCAAAGAGATGAGGGAAATATTAGTTAAGGCTCTCCTTGATCCTAAGATCTGCTTAGCTCAATTGACTACTATTGGTTAAGAGGCACATTATTCCAGAGAAGCTCAGGGGATCACTTTCATGATGACCTTCTTACGGACTTGAACATCCCCTCTACATCATAGTTGACATGGGCAGATTCAGACTTTCTAGAGTTCTCATCGATCTAGGTGCATCGATGAACATTATGAGTCTAAAGACCCTTACCTATTTGAGGATCGACATCTCCACACTCAGGAGATGGATGATGTTGAGAGGATTCAATGAACAAGGGTGAGCGGCTTTAGGTTTCATAGTGTTACCTTTGGAGATAGGTGTGGAAGGCTGAAGTTAAGTTTTACATCATTGAATACTTCATTTCTACTTTGCTTGGTAGGCCTTGGATACATCAGAATAAGATAATTCCATCCTCCCTCCATCAGTGCATCAAGTTTAGAAGGATGGGATTGAATACTGTGTCAAAGGAGATGAAAAGCCATTTTCAGTTAGAGAGGTTGAGATTTATGAGGATGCAATCTACTATCTTTCTCAAAAAACCCTTTCTCGTGAACTTGGACAAAATTCAAAATAAAAGAAAATGAAGAAAAAAAGAAAAAGAAGAAAAAAAAGAAAATGAAAATCCAAGTGAACAAGAAAGGGAATTGAAGAAGAAATAGATCCATATCACATTCCACCCATCATTCCATCATATGGACATGTGGGTAGGATGACTCAACCTCCAAGTAGAGGCAAGGAAATAGAGGTTCAGGTGGAAGACCCCTGGTTGGCCATCGGTGAGGTTGTTCAGTTCAGGTACCCTACTATTCATAGACTTGGAATCAGCTTGAGGATGAGTCTAATGTGATTAACCAACCAACCCTCTGTTCATTGGAGGTGACACCATTGATGAAGAGGGCCTCAAAGCAAAGCAAAGTGAATCGATGCATGTAAAACTATGTTTAGTAGTTAAGGGACTAAGTCTTCCTGATACAAAATGAAGAGATTCTTTTGGGATCATCATCCTCAAGTCCTAAAGTTGATGTAGAACTTGAGGAGGATTCATATAAAGAATTAATGGAATTACCATTTGACTTTTACTCTGCCTTGTGTTTTATAATCTTATACAAAAGGTTTGGTTCCTCATACATGGTCCGAAGGTGAAGTATTTTGAGAAGCTGTGGAACAATATAGGTAGAGAAGCACAATCAAGAGTAGGACTAGGATTCAGTACAGTGGGTCTAGTCAATGATGATGATTACTACTAAGTTGTTACAAATCATTTGGAGTCTGATAGGTTCTTTTTACATAACATCAACTCTTATGAGAATGTGTGTTTAGAAATCTTAGGTGATCTAGATGATCTCCAAATCAAAGATGCACCACCAAAATTTAAAGAGGAGATCCATTCAATAATTGATAAGCTTAATGAAATCAACATCAGGACGGAAGTAAATCCATGCCCAATGTACATCAGTTCATTATTGAATGAAGAAGAAACCAATGACTTAGTTAGGCTATTGATTGAGTTTAAGGACTACTTTGCATGGAGTCATGAAGAGATGCCAGGATATCCTAGCACTAACCTTATCAACAGAGCTCCTAGACACATGCGATTAGAAATTGAACAACATCATTTGAAGTCAAAAGCGATGATCTTTGGTTTCATCGGGGAAGAAAAATATACTACCTCATTGTGTACCATTTTTGAATTCACATTTGCGTTGATTTGGACTTAAACAAGGCATGTCCTAAGGATGAGTTTCCTCTTCCTATACTCGAATTAATGATGGACATCATCTCATCTCATGCAATTTTTTCTTTCATGGATGGGTCAGGCTACCAAATCAATCAAGATGTCTCACGAAGATGAAAAGACAACTTTCCAAACTCAGAATCTTATTATAGGGTCATGCCTTTCAACCTTAAAAATGCTTTGTACTACATACCAGCCATGACTCAGATCTTCAATGAACTCATCCATCATCGGGTTGAGTGCTGTTGATGATCTAGTAGTCAAGAAGCGAGAAAAGAAAGAACCTCTTTGACTTGAGAGTAGTTTTTCAAATGGTTAAGATAATATAACCTCAAAATGAATCCCATGAAGTGTGCATTTGGGTAGCTTCAAGAAATTCCTTGGGTTTGTTATTGCGACAGGGAATAGAAATAGATCCGAAAGATTAAAGCTATCTTAGAAATGCCACCTCTAGAGTTTAACTCAACTCATCCCAAGGATGGTGTATCTAAGATGCTTTATTTCCAACCTATGGAGATGCAAGCCATTTCTTATCAAAAGGATGTCAAGTTTAAGTGGGATGACCAGTGTAAGTAAGATTTGAAGACATCAAAATATTTGGTGAAGTCCTTTGGTTAGCTATCCGGGTAGGCCACTCATCCTCTACACTATTGCATTGGATGACTCTCTTGGTGCCCTCTTGGCCCAAGCCAATGATGAAGGAGAACACTCTCTACTACCTCAACCATTTATCTTTTGATGAGAACTATCCACCTATTGAAACATTGCTAGCTTTGATCTTTGCATCTCAGAAGCTATGACACTATATGCTTTCTCATAAGGTGAACTTGATCTCCAGAACCAATCCACTGCAGTATCTCATGACATGGCCAATGCTATCCAAACATTTGGCATGATGGTCCATGATTCTCTCACAATTTGATATCACATTCGTACCCCTATATGCAGTAAGAGGACAAGCACTAGCAAATTTCTTAGCAGTACCCCTACTTCCTGCTAATTCTCTGCTTAGTGATGATCTCCCTGATGAACAAAATATGAACTTAGGGGAGGTTGACAACTGTCAATGGGAGATGTATTTTGATGGTGCTTCTTTTCATAAAGGGAAGCACCATGATCTACTCTTCCGGAAAGGCAGGGGTAGAATAGTTCTCTAACTCCATATGATGTGATGAGATTCTCATACTATCTTTCCAACCCCTACACAATATGAAGGCGAGTATGAGGCTTTGATTGCCATTCTAGAGTTAGCCATCACTATCGTCAGAGCATCAACATCTTTGGGATTCTCGGTTGGTCATCAACAGATTGTAGTCTACAAGGTTCTCAAACCCAAGCTTCATTACCAGGATACCATGAAGCTTGGCCCAAATCAAGTCACCATCTACAAGGTTCCCGAGGAAATACAATAGATGCTTTGGCCAAACTTGCCAAGAATTGGCATGTCTAAGATGAGTCCATTTCAATAAGGGTCCAAAATAGACAAGTCCTATCCCTTGATGTTGAACTCATCGAGAGACTTTCTCTTGAAGGGAGGTTCTGTTGCCTATAAGGACAAGGAGCTAGATTGGAGGCAATCGTTCATAGACTATTTGAACACAAACTACCTCAAGAAAAGTCACAAGCCCATCAAGTGAAATAGAGCTCTCTCCTATACTCTTGTTGATGGCACCCTGTACCGTCGACCCTTTGACCAGATGTAGTTACATTGTTCGGACAAACACAAAGCCGTGGCATTGTAAGCGAGATACATTTAGGTTTATGCGGAGCACATCAATCTAATCCGAAGATGAAGATGAAGATCAAGAGACTAGGAAACTATTGTCCTTCAATGATTACAGACTGTATGGATGTAGCTAGGAGATGCCATCTGTGTCAAGTGCAAGGTGTGGTCCTCCGGCAACCACCCAACATTCTACACCCTACATTGGCCTCATGGCCATTCGAGTGTTGGGGTACCGACATTGTGGGTCCAATCAATCCTCCTTCTTCCAAGGGTCATCGGTTCATCTTAGCTGCCACCGATTACTTTTTGAAGTAGGTGGAGAAAATCCCACTCAGAGAGGTCACAACTGAGCATGTTCTTTAGTTTTTCAGGAACCATATCGTATATAGGTTTGGGGTGCCTCGATAAATTATATCTGATAATGATATTATATTCAAAAGCACCAAGATCAATAGCTTCGCCAGAAGATGTGGTATAGATTGGAGATACTTTACCATCTACTACCCTAGAACAAATGGCTTAGTGGAAGCATTCAACAAAACTCTCATCCAGATACTAAAGAAGACTCTTGATGACTAATGATAATTGGAATGAGTAGTTGGTTGAAGCCTTGTGAGACTCTTACACCACATCCAGAACTCCAACTCAATCTACCCCATTTTCTTTTGGTGTATGGGTTGAAGCCATTCTACCTTTAAGTTCAACTCCATCACTAAGGATAGCATTGGGTAGCAAGATCACTATAAAGTAGAATGCAAAGTTGGTTAGAAGAGCTTGAAGGTTTGGAGGAGAGTGCTGCGTGCAGAACCTCGAGTTGTACAAGGCCAAAATGATTCAAGCTCACAACAAATGGTCCATCTAGGTCTTTTAAGAGAACTTGTGTGTTAGTCTAAGGAGACCAATTGTTGCATCAAGATGGAGGCAAGTTTGAACTTGGGAAGGCCCCATGTGATAAAGAAGACCTACCAAGGAGGATCTTACCAGCTTATTGATTCTAAAGGGAACATCCAATGCTTCTAATTAATGGGATTTTTTTGAAGAGATATTACACATAAAAATCATGTTTGAAAATAATTCCATCAATCAACAAAAATCTGATTCTATTTCATCAAAATCTTCTCTTCTTTCAAAATGCTATTTGCTTGTCATGCGAATCCACCATGACGTATTTAGGGTAGGTGTAAGAGTTCCCGAGTGGCATCCTATCCCTCTTTCACAACACAAACATAAACACAATCAAATGTAATCTCATATTGCTATTAGAATAGATATGAGAGAACCTAAGAGGCATTCTATTTCGATTAGCACAATTAAGTTTGGTGTGAGAGAACCCAAGCAGCATCCTTTCTTGGCGAAAATCACGATTTCTATCTGTAGCATCATTTCATCAAATTCCCTAAGCGTGTTTAAGGTAGGCGTAAGAAAACCCAAGAGGCATTCTATTCCTTTTAACACATGCACAAAAAAAACACATATCTTTTGTCTCAGGCTACTTTAATGTCGGAGCAAGCCCTTGTGGCACTCACTCATTAGCTGCTCCAGGTTAGGTCTACATGTTACCTTGCTAGTATGACACCCCAGTGATCACTTGTTTAGATGATATGAGTCTCCATGCTTTCTTCCTAACTTGACCATTGCAAACTAATGAGCATCTTGCTAGTATGGTAGACTACTCAGCCAGTAAGCCACCTCATGTTGATTTTGTTTAAGAAGATGTGAGTCCCTGAGCTTTCTTCTTGAATTAATTATCATGATCTAACTAGGTCGAGCATATCTAAGGTTTAGGATAAGTTCCCCATAGGGTCCTTTTCTTTTGTATACGTTTGAGTCAATATAAGTCCCCCAGTGGCATTCATTTAGTAGCCCTAGGTGGATGACATCAGAAGCAGACTATCCGCAATCGGTTTATAGGAGGATGTGAGTCCCCGAGCTTTCCTCCTTGGCTGGTTATTGCAAATCGATGGGCACCTTAGGTTGGTTGATGTTCTCTATGCTGATAGCGACTCACCCGATGGATACTGGTAGATGTGAGTCCTCGCACTTTTTCCTTGAGTTGGCCATCGAATGCCTATTTGATATATGACTAGACATGTCATCTTCTCTAGGGTTTTGAATTAATCCTTTATGCCCCTCTCCACGTGGGCACTATTTGGATCACATCCTTTGTGCCCTCATTTAGCGGTTACTTTTGGATTGGACAATCTCCCTTTCCTAGTAACCACCCCTGTGGTTGGAGAATTTGTTCAGCAGATGCATAAATTATCCCTTGGTTCAATAAATCTACAATAAGTTTAGGCTGATATAAACTCCTTCTTAGTTTAATCTCTCGCAAACTAACAGGGTCCACGATAAATAAGCTAAATAAAGCAAATAATTAATTCACTTATAGATTAGGAATTCAAGCCCCAGGTGGGTTGAGAATAAATCCCGGTACTCACTCATAGTCACCTTAGGTGGGTTCACTATTTTTCCATAGCAGTTATAGTCATTTACTTTGAAAGATGTAAGATAATGCATTCTTTCTAGCATGACTATCAAAGCCAACAACCAGGTGATTAATTGCTAAAAGCAACTGATCACCCTAATGGTCTTTTGTAGTGGAAGATGTGAGTCCCCAAGATTTCTTCTCTTAAATTGACCATTATGAACCGAAAGGCACTCCTTTGGTCAGATAATTCTCCCATCGACTGGGAAGCTACTCCCTTTGGTTTAGTAAATCTGAGATAGGTCTAGGCTGATATAAGCTCCATCTCAGTGAGATCCATCTCAAACCAATGGAATCCATCAAAATAAATTAAAAATAAAATTAACCTTGACTATCCTTAAGTTCATCTAAGTCCCCCAGAGGCATTCACTCAATAGTCAGCCCTAGGTTGGGTTCAATCTGTTGCCATGCCAATAGATCACCCTAGCAACTAGTTCCTAGTTTGGAGGATGTAAGTCTACTACACTTTCTTCCTAGTACAGCTGCTACATACCGAAAGACATCCTTTTGGTTGGCTAGTCCTACTATGTGTTTAGTAGACTACCGCATTGGATTGGTAAATCTGAGTTAGGTCTAGGCCTCCATGGCTCGTACTCAGTGCAGTCCATCGCAAACAATAGGGTCCATCTCAAAATTCAAATTTAAAAATCTAAAACAAACAAAATAAAATGAAAAAAATCACTCAATCCAAATCAAAATCTTTTGCTTCTCCTTAGTGAGATGCAAATCTTTCTAGCTCCCCAGCGGATCTAGAATTCTAATCCCTCAGTGGATTTCACAACCTTTCTTCACTTGGTGGATGACTTGAACTCGCTTCCTCAGTGGAGAGTTCACTTGTCTATCCCCGTTGGAGTCAAAATAAACATAATTAAACAAACAATAAATTGAAACAAATTCAACCATCTTCCCCAGCGGGACTTAATTAATTAAATCAAATTTCACCCCAGCGAGACTCAAATCAAATCAAACCTCTCATCCCTTTGTGGATGACTTAAACCTACTTCCTTAGAGAAAGGTTCACGTACTCTAGCCCTAGTGGATTCCTCCTTCCCTCTCTTATGCCCTTGATAGAAGTAGAGCCACATTGCACTAAGCTCTACACGTTGGGCTAGGAGTAGATCGTCTCTATTAGTGCTTGTGATCGTTCGGTGTTGTTGATCATTTTGGTTAACACCAATACGTGCGGTGATCCTTGTCAGCACACTACACCTATTGGGTGCTCTTTGTTGAACTCATTTTTAGGATGAGCTCTCAACCCCCTCCATCTTAGACATAAGACTCCTCTTAGACTTTAAGAGATTCTTAATCTTAAGATACATCTAGTGATTAGGTAGACACTCAACCTAGCCCTAGAGACTTAGAAGAGTTAGCCATAGGAGTAGGTCATGCCTTAAGGGTGTTAGGAAAATTTGACTACCCTATAGCTTGAACCACATTCCTTACTTCCTTCCTTTAAGTCAAACTCCAAATCAAATCAACATCAAACTTAAATCAATTCCAGCTTAATTTATTTTTGCCCAAACTCAAATCAATGCCACATGATTGAAACCTATGATTAAAACTTATGATTGAAGCCCACGATTGAAATTCCAAATCTTGCCTAAGTCCTTTGACTCTCTCCTAAGGGCTTAACCTAAATCATGTTCAAATCAATTCAAACTCATTAAATTTTCTCACAACTCATTTATATTCACATATATAAATAAAATATAAATTCAAATCAATCAAATCAAATTCCAAGTTGAAATTTCAAATTCTAGATATTTCTTAAGTCCTTTAACTCTCTCCTAAGGGCTTAACCTAAATCATGTTCAAATCAATTCAAACTCATGAAATTTTCTCTAAACTCATTTATATTCTCATTTATATTCACATATATAAATGATATATAAATTCAAATCAATCAAATCAAAATCCAAGTTGAAATTCCAAATTCCAAATATTTCTTAAGTCCTTTGACTCTCTCCTAAGGGCTTAACCTAAATCATGTTCAAATCAATTCAAACTCATGAAATTTTCTCACAACTCATTTATATTCTCATTTATATTCACATATATAAATGAAATATAAATTCAAATTAATAAAATCAAATTCCAAATTCAAATTCAAATCCTAAATCTTTCCTAAGTCACTTTGATTTTCTCTTGAGGACTTAGCCTAGATCATGTTCAAATCACTTCAAATCTTTGAAATTTTCCTATAACCCATTTATATTCTCATTTATATTCACATATATGAATGAAATATACATTTAAATAACCAAAACAAACTCCAAAAATCATACTCAAATTCAATCAAAATCCATCCTAAGCCTTTCAAGTTAAAATCTTGAACTTAGCCAAATCAATTTCAAATCAAGCCAAACCCTTAATTTTTCTTCATGATTCAATCAATCCTTCAATCATGAATCAAAATATAAACATAAAATTCAATCATCAACTCAAAATTCAAGTCAAAAATCAAACCTAAGTCAACCTCATGTTCACCCCTTTGAACTTGAAATTGTCAAATGAATCAAAACCTATCTGACTTCAAACCGCTTGCAAATGGATTTATATTTCAATCATAAGTCCATATATGAGTTCAATCAAACTCAAATCAAGCTTTGACCAAGCCATTTGACCCACTTACGCTCACTTGACCCAAATTGACCTAAAGTACCCTTTTGAGCCAAATCCTAATCTTAACCAAATTGGATTGAACTATGCCCACCAAAGCCTCTCATGATGATCAATAATCATCATGAGATGATCAATCACTCAAATTAGGTCAAACCAAGTCAAACCTAAGGGTTGACCAAGTCAACTCTTAGCCAAATTAAAACTCAACATAACCCAAAATCCACCATAGGCCAAATTGATTGAAACCAATAATCTATTCATGATCAATGTTTGAACTTGACCAAGTCAACATTTGAGCCTAACCTAGCCCAATTACTTGACCCAAGTTGACCCAACTTGACCTTAAAAGTCAAAAATGTGTCAAAACTTGATCAAATTTATTGAAACCAATGGGTCAAGTTCTTCCCAAAATGATTGTTGAACTTGACCAAAATCAATTGGCCAACCAACTAACAAACCTAAAATTGACCTTGAAACCAACTTGACCTAAAGGTTCAAATTGAGCCAAATTCAAATTTAACCAAAATTGATTAGAAACAAAGATATACCAATCCATTTCATATGACCAGCCAAACATGAACCAACCCATGACCTAACCCAAACAAGTCAAATGGGTCAAATTCAAAACTTGACCCATTTGACCTAAATGAACTAAATTGAACCAAACCTAAACTAAATTGAATCAAACCAAAGCCACAAAAATATTTCAAATGGTCATATGAACTTGACCCAACCCTTGGTTAGACCCAATTTGACCAATTGGTCAACTTGACCCAAGTTGACCCATTTTAACCTAAATGGGTCAACATGAGCAAAATCATATCAAACCAACTCCAAATTCAATGAAACTTGGCCTAACCCATTTTTCAAAATTACCAAACATGCCCAAACCGAAATCAAGGTCAAATGTCCATTTTACCCCTAGGCCATAGGGTAACCCCAAATCAAAATCACTTAGAATTTGGTCAATTCCTTTTCATGGACACTTGACATCCTCTTAGTGGACCAAATGGTCACTAATTGACCTAGTGCAGATGACCCAATGGGTTTGGGTCAGCCAAACCTAACCCAAACCCAAAACTAACCACCTCCTTTGAATTTGTCCACATAGAATCCTCCCTCCACTTGATTTAAGCACATGGACACCTCATCCACTCCTCCTCTGGCCAAAACCGAATTCATGGACAACTCTAACAACCTAACAAACCCATTACATAAGCTCAATTGGATCAAAACAGTAAGCACCTTCATGGCCGTTCGATCCTTCAAGGGGAAGATATACTCCCCCTAATTCAATTCAATCTGGACTCTCTCATATTCGATTGAGCTAAGGGAAGCCAAAGGAGCCATTGCTAAGTGATCCTAAGCTTCCTATAGTGAAATCAAATTTCCCATTCTCAGTTTTCATAACTAGAAAATAGGGGAGGTCCACTGAAAATTAAACTTAGCCTACACTCCAAATCAACCCAATTCCTCTTTCAAGCTCCATTAGAGGATCAAGTTGAGTTCACCCATGCTCTTTCCCAAGCTCCAAAGGCAAGGGAGGATCTAATTCAATCAAGATCGAGCTCAAGTGCAAGAAGAGTTGATCCATAGAAGCATCTACCTAATTTCAACACCCCAAACTCTCAATAAAGCTTCGTCTCCACTAGGAGAAGCTTCTCTAAGGGAATCGAGCGCCTGTGATCACCTCCGATGAGGTTAGCCATTAAAGTGAGCTTAAGTTCAATATTTTTTTAGAGCTTTGCGAAGTAAAGTTTAATCTCATGCAAAACTAGCCATTAGATGTGTTTGCCCTTATGCTTAGATGGTGTGGGTAAATTTTGGGATAAATTTGAGCTCAATCGAGCTCGGATCATCCCCTTGAAGATGTACGGTGTCCATCCTTCACAAGGATTTACAGGGATAGACCATGTGTCGTCCATCTACGCATTTTGGGATGGCCGTGATTTAGACGCATAGAATCTACATTTTAACCCATTTGATCTACAACTTTAACCTCAGCCGTCCGATCCTTGATCGAATGGGTGAGGACAAAGCGCGTAGCATCACCGCTGTTGCATTGCTATGATGTGATAACTTTATTATCCAATCCCATCATGCCATGTGAAAAGCGCATGCCACGTCAGCGGCCCACGAGGCGCCAACAGGATTAAATACTTAATTAGGCTATTAAATGTTCTAATTAATTTTGGAAACTTCCTAAATTTATATCTTAGCCTAAAAAAATCAAACAAATATGAAATAAATTACATTGGATAGATAATTGAATATAGAATATTCTAAAAATGATTTCCTTTTCTTTGAATTTAGGTTTCATTTGGAATGTTATTTTGCTAATTACACTCTAATTACTCCACTGATTAATCCTAAAATTTTTATACTTAATTAGTGGTATGATTCCTACCTATCCTTATTTTCTTGGGATTTATTGGTGGCTTAATTAAGAGAATTGTTAGCTCATTCCTGAATCACTCCCTTAATATAATTAAGCTTAATTAAGGGCATAATTAGTGGTTTAACCCTCTAATTGAGTCAATTAAGTTTTGATTAAGTGAATATGAGATTTAGAGAATAATTTTGGGATGTTTTCTTTAAGATATTCGTTAAACCCCCTTTTCTTTCTTAATTAAACCTTAATTAAGAGTTAATTCACTAATTACCCCTTGATTAATTTTATAAAATTCTAAAACTCTCCAGAACTCAATTAATCTATCTTGGGTGGATGCTTAGGTGTTCAAGAGCCTAAGTACATTAAGAAAATCAAAACTCAACTCACATGTGTGTGAGGGGTTATGAAAGTACTTAAGTTAAACCCCTTAGTTTAATTAATCATTAATCATGAGCCAATTGCATTAGGTACCTTTCTTTCTTAAGTGCATTACTGATTTAAATTCCTTATGTAGTTTTATGTCATCTCATTGGCTCATAATTATTTTATTAAGTATACTAAGGTGGTATAAGTAAGGGGTAATTAACACACCTAATTCATATCTTAGCCTAACCAAAGCATAAAATTGATCTAATCACTTAGAAATTAAACTAAAATAATAAACATATGTGGGAATGGGTTAGGAACAGCAAAATTACCTCACATTTCTCAAATTAAATCAAGCTCAAAATAAAATCAAACCCTCTTTAAAAATAACTTGATTTGCTTTAAGTTTTCTTATTTCATAAGATTGCCTTTTAGGAATTAATTAGGGTGAATGTGCTTACATGCTTTCATCACTTTAGTTCTTTCCTAACATGCTAAATGTGTATGTCATATGAATTTCATGCATTCATGCTTTCCAAAAATTAAATTCAAAATGAAATATTTTCTTTATGTCAAAGTGCATGTTTTGGTTGAAGTAAAATATGAATGGCTATCATTACTATTAAATTTAGAACTATTTTCAAAATCTATAAATCAAATATCCAAAACTAAAAGTGTGCTACTTATAATTATTTATGAGCTTGCATGTGGATATAAATATAAAGATATGCATAGTGTAGCCTTCCTTCTCTTTTCTTTTAGTATGATTTTGAATAGGATTTGACAAAGTGTATAGTTCATTTGAAAAGAACATAACACTTGCCTCATAAAGTTAAACCCCTTTTCTTTCTTAATCCAACCTTAATTAATGGTTAATTCACTAATTACCTCCTTGATTAATTTTATAAAATTTTAAAACTCTCCAGAACTCAATTAATCTATCTTGGGTGGATGCTTAGGTGTTCCTAAGTACATTAAAAATCAAACCTCAACTCACATGTGTGTGAGGGTTATGAAAGTACTTAAGTTAAACCCCTTAATTTAATTAATCATTAATCATGAGCCAATTGCATTAGGTACCTTTCTTTCTTAGGTGCATTGCTGATTTAAATTTCTTATGTAGTTTATGTCATCTCATTGGCTCATAATTATTTGATTAAGTATACTATGGTGGTATAGGTAAGGGGTAATTAACACAACTAATTCATACCTTAGCCTAACTAAAGCATAAAATTGATCTAAACACTTAAAAATTAAACTAAAATAATAAACATATATGGGAATGGGTTAAGAACAGGAAACTCACATCGCATTTCTCAAATTAAAACCAACTCAAAATAAAATCAAACCCTCTTTAAAAATAACTTGATTTGCTTTAAGCTTTCTTATTTCATAAGATTGCCTTTTAAGAATTAATTAGGGTGAATGTGTTTACATGCTTTCATCACTTTAGTTCTTTCCTAACATGCTAAACTTATTTGTCATATGAATTTCATGCAGTCATGCTTTCCAAAAATCAAATTCAAAATGAAATATTTTCTTTATGTCAAATTGCATGTTTTGGCTAAAGTAAAATGTGAATATCATCACTATTAAATTTAGAACTATTTTCAAAATATATAAATCAAATATCCAAAACTAAAAGTGTGCTACTTATAATTATTTATGAGCTTGCATGTAGATATAAATATGAAGATATGCATAGCGTAGCCTTCCTTCTCTTTTCTTTTAGTATGATTTTGAATAGGATTTGGTAAAGTGTATAGTTCATTTGAAAATTTGCCTACCCTATAGCTTGAACCAACTCCTCACTTCCTTCTTTCAAGTAAAATTCAAATCAACTCCAAACTCATATAAACTTCAACTACAAATCAAACCTTGAATCAATTTCAATGGATTTTCTTAAATCATAAATCAATTCCAAATAATCAAAACCCATGATTGAAATCCAAATTCAAATTTCAAAAATATTTCCTAAGCCCTTTGATTCTATCTTATGGAATAAACTCAAATCAAATCCAAATCAATTCAATTTTAAGAAATTTTCTCATAACCCACTTATATTCTCATTTATATTCACATATATAAATAAAATATAAATTTAAATCAATCAAACTAAATCCCAAATTCAAGTCCAAAAAAAAAAATCTTTCCTAAGTCTTTTAATTCTCTCTTAAGGGCTTAGCATAAATCAAGTTCAAATCACTTGAAATCCTTGAAATTTTCTCATAACTCATTTATATTCGCATATATAAATGAAATATAATTTCAAATTAGTCAAATTGAATCCAAAATTCAAATTCAAATTTCAAAAATCATTCTTAAGCCCTTTGATTCTATCTTATGGACTTAGCTCAAATCAAATCCAAATAAATTCAAATTCAAGAAATTTTCTCATAACCCATTTATATTCATAAATATAAATGAATTATAAATTCAAATATCCAAAACTAAATTCAAAAATTAACTTCAAATTCAACAAAAATTCCACTTAAGCCTTTCAAGTCAAAATCTTGAACTTAGCCAAATGAAACTCAAATCAAACCAAACTCTTGGTTTTTCTTCTTGATTTATTCATTCCTTCAATCATGAATCCAAATATAAACATAAACTACAATCCTCAAACCAAAACTAAATTAAAAAAAGTTTAAACCCAAGTCAAACTCATCATCCTTTGAACTTGAAGTGAATCAAAACCCATTTGACTTCAAATTTTGCAAATGGATTTATATTTCAATCATAAATCCATATGTGAGTTCAACCAAACTTGAATCAAGCAATCAAGCTAACTAAACCTATTGGCTCACTTGACCCAAAGTGGCCAATTTGACCTACATGAACCAAAATTCAATTCAATCCAAATCAAAGTGAATTAAGCCAATACAAACTTCATGTCATGTTTGCTAATCATCATAGATTAATCAATTATCATGAATTGGGTCAAACCAAGTCAACCTAGCCCGTTAACCAAGTCAACCTTTAAACCCACATGAACTCAACCTAGCCAAATTGTAACCTAAACCAAATTGATAGTCAATTCAAGTTCTCTAAATTGATTATTGAACTTATAAAGCCTCACTAAAGCCATTTAGCTAATTGGCCAACTGTGACTCAACCTTATGACCATGAACCCAACTTACCTAAAAATAAATCAATTAAATAAACCTAACCAAAATTAATCAAAAAAAGATAATTTCAAATAAACTGGAAAAATCATATTAAACTCAAATTAAATCAAATTAATTGAAATCAATTGAACAATATACTCAAAATATTAAACTTGACCTAGTTTGACCCAATTTGACCAATGGGCAACTAACACACCCAATCAATTTTGTCAAATTAACAATTAAACCAAATGAACTTCAAATGATAATGAAATTTTGTTAACTTATTTTTGACTCATTTCAAATGCCCAAATCAAATTCAATGCCAAATTCATTCTTGGTATCCCATGAAAAGATACTTTCCAAAGTGGTCATATCTTCTTGCCTTGGCACTCATCATTGGTTTATAGGCACCAAGGACACTATTTAACCAAGGTGTTTGAAGATGACTCATGGGAGGTGAAATCACCTCATCTCCCATTATAACACTTGGCATGAGGGACACTCACCTCCCCAGCTACAATCTATTGTCCTTCATGGTAGCCACTTTCCATGCCTTAGCCAATCATAAGGAGCCATTAGATGATTCTCTTCCATTCCCAACCACCCCAAGCCAAATGACATGAGTTTGTCCAAAATTTAAACAAAGTGGATTTTAGTTCATTTTCATGCTTTTCATTCTAAGGCTTGCTGGAAGATTCTCCTCATTCTCTCTTTTGGAGCTTCAAAGCCATTGAAATCACCTTACTTCATTTAGAGAAATACTTTAACACTAAGTGGATTTTGATGAGAAAATGATGATCATCAGAAGAAACTTCATTTCAATGTGAAGGCAAAGATGAAATTAGGGATTCTTCCTCACTCAAGAGTGGTCACCATACTCTGGAAATCATCCTGAGGTAACCTTCAAAACCATAGACCTCTCTTTTTTGATAGTTTTGTGCAATTTAGGATCACCTAGATAATCCTGCATTTTTACTTTAAATCATTCTAATTATAAAATAGATTTTTTTCCCAATGCAAATGGTCTCAAAAATGAGTCCATTTGGACAAATTTTCACTCAGAATCCCTCTTTTTTTCCAAAAAATAGTCTGATTTCACCATTCACAATGGCGAAAGATCCATCCACTAGTAGTTCAGGATAGATGGTTTTGATGATCGAAGCCTTTAGATCACTTGATGCGATTAGTCTTTCATGATGGATGGCTCATCGCCATAGGATAATCCCTTTGGATCTTATCTAATATGGACCGATCTAACAGGTCTAGTGAACCACTCGCCTTGCTACTGACTAGTCTTCCGAAATGACAAATGCGCTAAACGCTGAATCGCGTGCCTCCAATAAATCATAATCATGCACATAATGATGCATTTCACGCATCTATCATCCTAAATATAAAAAATCCATTTTTTAGGAATTTAAAAAATTAGTGTAAATTACTTGAAACTTAAAAAATTTATAGAAAATAAAATACTTAACCAAAATCATGGTATGTATTCATCTTTCCTGAATCAACAAACCCAAAATCCATAAATTTCGCTAAGTATTATGAGCTCAATTTGAGTTTTAGTAAAGATCAAATTTCTTTAATTAAATCACAAATACATGTCAGATTAAGTTGAAATTTTTAGAGATTAAGGCTAATGTTAATATACACCTACCATAAAAATTTCAAGTCAGAATGGCATTTAGATTAAAAGATATTGAATTTTGAATGTCAAATGATTTATTTTAATAAAATAAATTAACAGAATTTATTAAAATTACTTAAATTAATTGAAACTTCATAAATTCACAACTAATTATAAATAAATCCAAAAAAAAAATATAAACTTAAGTTCATTTTAAAGATAATTCAGAGGAGAATCCAGTAAAATTATTTCTAATTGAGTTTGAACAATAGATTTTCCTTAATTAGGGTTTAATAATCCTAATTACTTTGTGATGACTACATTAATTAATTCTAAACTTCTCGAGCATGTTTAGAGGGATGATTTCTTTCTCCCATAATTTTCTTGGAATTTATTAATGAGATAATCAGGAAAATTAATTAATGAACCCCTAATCACTCTCTTAATGTAATTAAGGTTTACTAAGCATGTGAATAGTGGTTTAATTCCATGATTAAGAAAATTAAACTTATTTAAGTGATTAAGAGATTTATGGAATGATTTTGGGATATTTTCTATTCCTAAACCCCATTCTTCCTGATCAAATCTAACAAGGGTTAATCCATTGATCTACTTAATTAATCTAAAGTCTCAAAACCAAAATTAATCTAAAACTTAATCAATCCTTGTTGGATAGATGCTTAGTATTCAAACCCAAATAACTTAAGGAAATCATACTAACATATGTGTAAGGATTATAAAAGTACTTAAATTAAACCCTTTATTTAATTAATCATTAATTATGAGCCTATTTGTAATGGTACCTTTCTTTCCTAGGATGCATTCATTTTAAATTCTTGTGATTTTGTGTCATACATTGGCTTATAATTATTTG
Source organism: Cymbidium sinense (assembly GCA_021442155.1). Taxonomy (NCBI): domain Eukaryota; kingdom Viridiplantae; phylum Streptophyta; class Magnoliopsida; order Asparagales; family Orchidaceae; genus Cymbidium; species Cymbidium sinense. The sequence goes on from CM038225.1 coordinate 38,634,502, forward strand.
ATTAAATATGTTAAAGTGGTATATGTAAGTAATTAATGAACTAATCTTCACCTTAACCTAACCAAAAGCATAAAATTAATCTAATCACCTAAAAATTAAACTAAAATAATATACATGTGGGAATGGGTAAGTACAAACCTTCACATTCTAATTCAAATCAAACTCAAACCAAATGAAAGTCTCTTTAAATAACTTTAATTCTTTAAATGATCCTCATAAGATTATCTTTAAGAATTAATTAGAGTGAATAAAATTATATGCTTACATCACTTTATTTCTTTCTAGCATGCTAAATGTGTATGTCATATGAGTTTCATACATTCATGCTTTTCAAAAATCAAATTCAAAATGAAATGTTTTCTTTATGTCAAATTGCATGTTTTGGCTAAAGTAAAAAATATGAGTGACTATTATCACTATTAAATTCAAAACTATTTTCAAAATCTATAAATCAAAAATTTAAAACTGAAAGTGTGCTACTTATAATTATTTATAAGCTTGCATGTGGATAGAAATATGAAGATGTGCACGGTGTACTTTTCCTTATCTTTTTTTTTAGCATAGTTTTGAATAGGATTTGAAAAGAACATAACACTTGCCTAACTCCATTCCTATTCATTCTTATGCTATTACTTGAAGAAGGACATCCACACCTACACATATAAATTGCATAATTAAATCAAACAAACAAATACAAACATTTTCTATCTTTCTTTTCCATTAATTATTTTTGTATATATGTCTGTATTTAAGGGAGGTGGTATATTATTCTGGACAACCCTCAGGTTGCGAGGCTTTAAGTAGCCCTAAGTTAGTCTTGTACCTTACACTCCTGGTTAACAATGGCGTCATACTCATTTATATCATTCATACATACATGTGTGTATGTGAAAAGTGGATAAGAAAACCTCTTTTCTATTTAATGAAAATCATGCATCATAAAGCATTCAAATTTTCTTAAGTAACATTCTCTTTCCATGCATTTCTCTTTGTACATATGCTTGTATTTAAGAAAAGTGGTATATTAGTCTAGAAAACCCTAGGGTTGTGAGGCTTTAAGTAGCCCTAAGTACCTCTTGTACCTTATACCCCTGGTTAATAATGGCATCGTACTCACTTGTATCTTTTATACTTGTAAATGTGCATATAAATATGGATAAAAAAGTCACCCTCTTCTAATTAACAAACAAACATAAATTTTTTTGCATGATTCTCTTTCCATGCATTTCTTTTTGTACATGCACATGTATTTAAGAAAACTGGTATATTAGTCTGGACAACCCTGGGGTTACGAGGCTTTAAGTAGCCCTAAGTAGGTCTTGTACCTTACACCCCTGGTTAACAATGGCGTTGTACTCACTTATGTCTTTTATGCTTATAAATGTGCATACATAAAATGGATAAAAGAACCACTCTCTTCTACTTAATAAATCATGCATACATGAAACATTCCAAGTTTCCTTAAGCAACCTCTCTTTGCATTCATTATTAAGGTATGCTAAATACTTGCATCGTATGTATAGATATGCTTAGGATTCATTCATGTGCATGATACACATGTGGGAAAGAAATAAAATGTTGTGTGTTTTGTGATAGAAATTCACTTTACTTAATCTTAAAGTGCCTTTCTTTTTGAATAGGTTTGTTTAAAGAAAGTCTAAAGTTAGCATTAATTAAAATACCTAATAAAATATTCACTAAACAAAAATACTTGATGAATCTACCTTAGAAATCGCTTAAGGTAGGGAGAAAAGGGAAGTTCTCTTCTCATTTCCTCTCTTTACAACCTTTAGTAATTATTGACCTCATTTTTAGGATGAGCTCTCAACACCTCCATCTTAGACATATGACTCCTCTTAAACTTTAGGAGTTCCTTAGTCTTAAGACACATCTAGCAATTAGGTGGACACTCAACATAACTCTAGAGACTTAGAAGAATTAGCTATAGGAATAGGTCATGTCTTAGGGGTGTTAGGAAAACTTCATACCCTTAGCTTGAACCACTCCTCACTTTCCTTCTTTCAAGTCAAACTCCAAATCAATTCTATTTGATTTTCTATAAACTCAAATCAACTTCATATTATTGAAATCTAAGATTGAAATCTATGATTGAAACCCATGATCAAAATCCATCAAAATTCCTAAGCTCATTTGTTTCCTAAGTCCTTAATCTTCTCTTAAGGACTTAGCCAAAATCATGATCTAAACCAAATCAAATATTTGAGATTTCTCATAATTCATTTATATTTTCATTTATATTCACATATATAAATGAAATATAAATTCAAACCCAATCAAACTAAACTCAAAATTCCAACTCAATTCATAAAATTTTCTAAGCCCCTTAATTTTCCATTAAAGGACTTATCCAAAATCATGACCAAACCAATTCAAACTCATGTGATTTTCTCAAAACTCATTTATATTCTCATTTATATTCACATATAAATGAAGTATAAATATAAATCAATCAAATCAAACCCTCAAATTAAATTCTCAATTTAAAATCTTCCTAAGTCATTAATTTTCCATTAATGAACTTAGCCTAAATCATCATCAAATTAATTCAAATTCATGGGATTTTCTCATAATTAATTTATATTCTCATTTATATTCACATATATAAATGAAACATAAATATAAATCAATCACACCAAATTCAAAAATTCAAATCCCTACTTCAAATTTTCCAAAGTCCCTCAAATCCTTGAAATTTTCTCATGATCAATTTATATTCTCATTTATATTCACAGATATAAATGAAATATAAATTCAAACAATCAAAACCAATTCCAAAAAGCAAACTCAAACCAACTCAAATCCAACTTAAGTCTTTCAAGTCAAAATCTTGAACTTAGCCAAATCAATTTCAAATCAAGCCAAACTCTTGATTTTCTCTCATGATTGAATTAACCCTACAATCATGAACTCATATATAAATCCAAACTTCAATCAAACAATCAAAACCTAGTTCCAAAATTAAACCCAAAATCCTTTCATATTCTTCCATTGAATATGAAATTATAAAATGGATCAAAATCCATTTGACTTCAAACCACTTATAAATGGATTTATATTTTAATCATGAGTCTATATACAAGATCAATCAAGTTCAAATCAAGCTTTGACCAAGCCATTTGAGCCACTTAGGCTCACTTGACCCAAAGTGACCTAAAGTACCCTTATGAGCTAAATTATAATCCTAACCAAATTGGATTGAACCAAACTCATATTAACCTCTCATCATGATCAACAATCATCATGGGATAATCAATCAATCAATCAAACCAAGTCAAACCTCAAACCAAGTCAACACTTAAACCAAAATGAAACCTAACATAGCCAAATTCCACCATAGGCCAAATTGATTGAAACCATTGATCTAAGTTCACTCATGTTTGAACTTGACCAAGCCAACATTTGAGTCAACTGCCCAATGGGCCACTTAACTAAGTCACCTGACATTTTGGACCTAAAAAGCCAACATGAAGACCCAACATGACCAAGGGTCATGTTGAGCCAAAGTTGAACTTAACCAAAATTGATTGGAAACAAAGATACCAATCCACTCCATATGACTAACCAAATCTAAACCTACCCTTGACCTAGCCCAAATAGGTGAAATGGGTCAAATAGGAAAACTTGACCCATTTGACCTATATGAAGTCATATGAGCCAAATTCAAAACTAATCCAAATTGAATCAAACCAAAGCCACAAAAAATATTTCAAATGGTCATATGAACTTGATCCAACACTTGGTTTGACCCAATTGGTCAACTTGACCCAAGTTGACCCATTTTAACCTAAATGGGTCAACATGAGCCAAACCCTATTAAATGAATTCCAAATCTCATGAAACTTGGCCAAACCTTGTTTCTCCACATACCCAACATATCCAAAGTGGAAAATTAGCAAAATAACCATTCTACCCCAAGTCCATAGAATAAATTTTGGCTAAATCCATGGGTAATCTTTCATATTCACTTGAGGCTTTCCTAAAAGCTCAAGGGGACCTAGTGATGAGTGGTGCACCCAACCCAATGGATTTAAGTCACCCAATTGGTCCTTAGAGTAAACTTGACTATGGGTCAAAATGAAAAATTCAAACTCCCTCTCAAACTCAAATTCAAGTACATGGGAGGTTGGCAATCCACTCCTTGGCTCAAATCGATCAAGTGGACACTCTTAATTTATCAAACAACCCAATGCCTATGCTCAATTGGATCAAAATGACAAGTGCATTGGTCGCCATCCTTCGGGAGAGATATACTCCTCTAATTCAATTCACTTTTCCTCTCAATGAGGAAGCTAAGAACTTAGCATCATCGAGAGACTCCAAGCTTCTTAGAGAGGATTTGAAAAGCCATTTCCAAACTTTGAAAATATGGGAAGTCCATTGAAACTAACTTCTCTTCACTCAATCTCCATCCAATTGATCTTGCATACTTCTTGTTAAGTCGAGTGAACCCAAGCTTCCTTTGGAGTTCCACAATAAGGAAGGATTGAATTGGATAGATGAGCTCCAAGGAGGAGGTGACCCATAGGAAGATTCACTCAACCTAAGTGATCAAAACTCCGAAGGCTTGCCTCAACCACGATGAAGCTTCTCCAAGGGATTCCGATCACTCGCAGGTAATGATTTTGACCATTAAACCCAATGTAGTGTGGAGCTTTGAAAGAAATTTTCACCCCATAGATTTTGACCATTGGATTTACCTTTAGCTTTAGATGGTGTGGGTTGAGTTTGATTTGAATCCATGCTGGATCGAGCGATCTTATCATGGATGATCTCTGATTAAGGGAAGAACTTGGGAGATCTCAGCCATCCATCTAAACATTTTGGATGGACGGTTGGGATAATTCCCCATGTTTAGAAATTCTTTACCCGTTTTAAAACCGTAGGAAGATCTCTAGCCGTCCGATCATTGATCAGAGGGCAAAGATCAAACCGTGACATCCGCCAATCGCCATCTAGGATTTGATGTTTACTTAAGCCCCTCACAGCATGACACATGTAAAGCGTGTTGACCGCTATACACGCGCGGCTTGAGCCGTGGGATTAGTTAATTTTAATTAATTAATTAACAGGATCTTCTAAAATTCAGAACTCCTTCTAGAAAATTCATAAAATTATAAAATAAAATCTTATAGAAAGATAATTCAAGCTAAAATATTTTAAAATTAATTTCAATTGATTTTAAATTATATTTTTCCTTGAATTTGGGTTTTATTAGAAAGTTTATTTTGCTAATTACTTTTTAATTAGGGCTCTGATTAATCCCAAATTTTTTGGGTATGTTTCAGGGGATTACTTCTACTTCCCTAATTTTCTTGGGATTTATTAACGCCTTTATTAGAAGAATTACTTTTGAATTTTTTAATTACCCTCCTTATGTAATTAAAGATAATAAAGGTGTAATTAGTGATTTTAATCTATGATTAGGGTTGATTAAGGTCAGATCTAATAAATGGAAGGTTTATGGGATATTTTAGGGCATTTCCCTTAAGCTATTCCTTAACCCCCTTTTCTCTCCTTAATCTTCTCTTAATTAAGGGTTAATTCATTAATTATCCCCTTAATTAATTTCTAAAAATTCTAAAAAGTTTCAGAACTTAATCAATCTACTTTGGGTAGATGCTTAGGAGTTTAGTAGTGTAAGTTCAATTAAGGAAATCAAAACCCAATTCATAAGTATGAAAGGGTGTTTTGAAATTACTTAAGCTAAACCTCTTAGCTTAATTAACCTTTAATTGCGAGTCAGATTGCATTAGGCTTTTTCATTATTAGGTGCATTGCAAATTAAAATTCCTTGTGAGTTTTATGTCATCTCATTGGCTCATAATTATTTGGTTAATTTTTGAAGGTGGTGTATGTAAGGGTTAATTAAGTTACTTAATTCATATCTTAACCTAACTAATGCATAAAAATGGATTTAATTTTTAGAAATTAAACAAAAATACCAAACACATGTGGGAATGAGTTAGGAACAACAAACTCATCTCACATTTTCAAAATTAAATCAAACTCCAAACTAAACAAAAATCACTTTGAGTTCACTTTGATTTATTTTAAAATTTCTTATTTCATAAGAATGTCTTTAGGGTTTAAGTGAGGTAAACTTGTTTACATGCTTTCATTACTTTGAATCTTTCCCTAACATGTTAAATTTTTATGTCACATGATTTCATGCATTCATATTTTTCAAATTCCAATTTTAATGAAATTGTTTACTTCATGTCAAATTTGTATGTGTTGGCTATATGAGTAGAATATTATAAATTATTTTCAAAATACAAAATCAAATATTAAATCTGAAAGTTTGCTACTTATATTTTTAATTATATTGCATGTGATAGATTATAAAGGTATGCTTAGCATAGGTTTCCTTTCTTTCTTATGTTGGCATAGTTTTGAATAGAGTTAAGATGTAGGGTTCATTTGAAAAGAACCTAACACTTACTTAATTCCTATTCATCCCTATGCTATCACCTAAGAATATTTACTATACTTGCATACATAAATTGCAAAATGAATCCATTAAACAACTTTTGCATTCTTCTTTTTTTCATTTCTTTTATACATGTTTGTATTTAAGGAAAGTGGTATATTAGTCCGACAACCCGAGGTTGAGGCTTTAAGTAGCCCTAAGTAGGTCTTGTACCTCTTGTTATAATGGTGTTATACTCACTTATGCCTTTCTTACTTTCATGTGCGTATGTGAAAATTTGGATAAGGAAAACCTTTCTACTTGTGAAAAATCATGCATATTCAACTTCTAAATTTCCTTAAATGAATTATTTAGCATGCATCATAAAGTGTGTTAAATACTCTCATTTGTATGGATAGATATGCTTAGGGTCCATTCATATGCATGTTATATATGTTGGGAAAGAAATGAAGTAATGTGTGTTATGTGAATTTTGATTCATTTTATTTAATCTTAAAATGCCTTCCTTTTTGAATAGGTTTGTTTAGAGTTTCATAAAACTTAGGATTAGTTAAAAGATTTAATCAAAACATTCACCTAAACAAAACTAAAATGTGAATCTACTTTAGAAATTACTTAGGTTAGGGAAGAAAGTTCTCTCTCTTCATAACTTAGTAATTAATTGTAGGATTCACTTAAACCAAATCAAAACATGAAATAAAATCAACCCAAAATAATTAAACAACTTAAATGAAACCCTCCTCTAAGTTGAACATGTTCTTCACACTTAGAAAATTTGAACCTAAAGCCATAGCTAAGCATACCACACAAACCTTCAAAGCACACACATTAGCCTAAGTCACCACTTCTAGCTTGGGTTGGGTTGGTGTATGTTTTGATGTTTTGATATATGTTAGGGTGTATGCTCATAGAATGAATGGTAGGATGCTTAGTCTAACTATTCTTTTCTAAGGGATTGTGCTTAAGGGTGCTATCATAAATAAAAATATAAATGCTTTTGCTTAGTGCTTTTTACCAAGCATAATCCATATGGCGGTGGACTTAGTCACCCATGTGTGGGGTGATAAGTCCAATATACATGGTTGGGATTTGTGTGGTTTGTTTTAGCTAACCTTTATTTTGCAGGTGTTAGTTAGATTTCCACTTTTCCTTTTCATATAAATTTATAATTAGGATTTTGGAATGATTGTTATGGGGATTAGGATGAAAATTGGTCATAAGATCCTATCTTGTGTACCATATGAAGCCTTAGAGCATCCACCTTCCAACCATCCAAAAGAAGGAACCAAAGAAGAGAAAAAGAAAAGAAGAAGAAAAAAGAAATGAAGCTTGAAGACCCCATAACAATGAATTCCTTGCTTAATTGTAATTTAATTCATTTGTAATCCAGGTTGTATAAGGGTAGAGCTTCGGTACCACATTTGATATTTTTGAATTTGTGTGCGGTGGTGCCATGGCCTTTTATTCTTTTGCGATTAGCTTTATAAATTGATTGATGATTTGTTTAGCTTTTGCATTAAGTGGCATGCTTTTCCTAGTTTCTTCCTTGCTTTATGTATGGCCTGGATGTGGATTAGGCTCTTTAGGAAAAATAAATCTTTTACCCAACTTAATAACTCAAAATAAAAATTAAATAACTCATAACCTCACCTAAAGCATAGGTTTAAAATCAAGATAAAACTCCTTAGCTGGATGAGCATTTCTTTTTATAATATCATGCACTAATGTATCTTATTTCACTCTTGATTGGAGGGCTTCCACCTTTTTCAGAGAAATTTGGTTTGACCTTTAAGAGCCATGGGGGAAATTCACCTCCTCCCTTCTCACTGATTTTGGCCAATAACCTTCTTTCTCATGCGTTAGTCATATGAATCTCATTAGCTTGAGTCAAAATAATTGTCCAAAAATAAAATAAAAATTTGAATTATGCATTAGATTTAGGTCATTTGAAGCATGTCCCTTTACATGATCTAGTCTCTTTTTGAGTGAGTTTAAGGACTTAGTCTCTTTCTAAATAAATAACAACCTAGCTATCTTGCATAAGACTTGCCTACATGTATTTAAAATCATAGAGGAGTTGGTTGGCCCACAGGGGTTGTAAGTCAGTGGGTGGTTTGTCCTCTCTTGTGGAGGCAAACCAATTACCCATTTTCACATTAGATTTAGGTTGTGCCTTTGGCCCTCACCAAAGCTCTCTAGATTTAGGTTTTGAGGTTGCTTCTCCCCTTTGTGGGCCATAAGCATAATTCCTCACCTCTTAGGCATCATAGGCATCTCCTACTTATCTCCCATTTTAGCTTCAATAATAACTCCCTCTTTTGATCAATCCCATTTGACCTTCAAAATAAAATCAATCGATTGATAGTCCTTTTTTATTGAAATCTTCAAAGACAATGATCATTTACCTTAATCGATAGTTTTCCTAAGGAATCCCTATTCCTTAAGATGTAATTAACTATGGGGCTTGCCCAGTAGAACTTGAACCAATTTAAAATAAACCCTACTTTACTTTTCCATGTAAAGTAGGGAAGAATCTCTACATATGCGACCCATCATCCTTAGGAGTCCTTATTGAGGTGATTAGTCCATTAAAGGGTAGTGACTTCTTCTTTCAAGATAGTACATTTTCTTGATGACATACTCATCACTGAATAATAAGTACATGATCTATGGCATCCTAAAAGATGATTTATAGGTCTTGTCCTCTTTCATTTCTCACCAACATATTTGAAGCGACTCCCCTTATAGAATTTCTCAGATTTTTGGCGACTCCACTTATGGTTCCTCTCTTTGGTGATAATGATCATTTGAGTATCAATAGTGGTTTGTACTTTGGTATGAATCCAAGACTATCCTTCTTTCCATTGATACTTATCTCATTTCATTCTTGAGTTGAGTTAGCCATCATCTTTAGGTTTTAGGACCACATCCCTTGTTGGTCTTAAAACCCCCGTTGGGTTCTCCAATGGGTAAAATGAAAAGATCTAAATAAAAGAAAAACATTTTTAAAGACTTCCTCCTTATCATTTTCATGATAAGGAAAGGTTCATCCTAAAATAATAAATCTTCCATAAAGAACTTTGCTTTTCAAAAGCACCTTTTCAAAAATGCACTTAATAAAATATTTTCCACAAAATTTTGTCACCCTCATTTAACAATTCCCATAATTGTTACATGTAGGATTTTCAAAATAAAACTAATAATATTTTCAAAAGCACAAATGAATATCTTCTTTCAATTCACTTTGATGAAGATTTCATTTTCAAAATAAAATGAACAATCATCTTTTCCAAAATCAAAATCATAATCATAAAGTTTTCAAAAGCACACATGAATCTTTCTCTTCAATACACTCACACTTACTGAATGGAAGGTTCATTTATTAAACTTTTCAAAAAGCACCCATGAACATCTTCATACTCAAATTTATTAAATGAAGAGTTCATTCCCAACTAAAATAAACATCATTTGGGAAATCCCACTTGAACATATCTCACATATGTTTTAAGTTAAAATTTCTCTCTTTCAAAAAAGCAACAATCACACACAAAAATTTCATATTTCAAAATAATTGATCTCCATTCTACATACTTAAATTTGTTGAATGGAAACCCTCTTTCAAAAAAAAAAAAATCAACAATCATATTTCAAAATTTTCAAAAATTTGAACTTCATTTCATACAAATTTGTTAAATGAATTCTCAAATCAAAATCAAAATTTTTCAAACACATTTGGAACTTCATTTAACATACCCAAATTTGTTAAAGAAGTCTCCAAATCAAAATCAAAAAATTTTCAAACATACATTTGGAACTTCATTTAACATATCAAATTTGCTAAGTAAGTTTCAAATCCCAAAATCAAAATCAACAATCATGTTTCAAAATTTTCAAACACATTTGGAACTTCATTTAACATACCCAAATTTGTTAAGTGAAGTCTCCAAATCCAAAATCTAAAAAATGTTTCAAACACATTTGGAGCTTCATTTAACATAACCAAATTTGTTAAGTGAAGTCTCCAAATTAAAAATCCAAAAAAATTTTAAACACATTTGGAACCTTGCTTAACATACCCAAATTTGTTAAGTGAAGTTTCCAAACCCAAAATCAAAAATCAACAATCATATTTCAAAATTTTCAAACACATTTGGAACTTCATTTAACATACAAATTTTTGTTAAGTGAAGTCTCCAAATCAAAATCAAAATTTTCAAACACATTTGGAACTTCATTTACATACCCAAATTTGTTAAGTGAAGTTTCAAATCAAAATCAAAATTTTCAAACAACTTTGGAACTTCATTTAATACCCAAATTTGTTAAGTGAAGTTTCCAAATCAAAATAAAATAATCAAAATTTTCAAACACATTTGGAACTTCATTTAGCATACTCAAATTTATTAAGTGAAGTCTCCATCCAAAATCAAAATTTTCAAAACATTTGGAACTTCATTTAACATACCCAAATTTGTTAAGTGAAGTCTCCAAATCAAAAAAAAACAAATTTTCAACACCTTTGACTTCTTTCATACCAAATTTTCTAAAGAAATCATTTTTCAAACCAAATAAATCAAAATTGAACACATCATTTGAATTTCATTTATACTCAAATTGCTAAGTGAAATTTCCATTTCAAAAACCAAATGGGACTTCTCTTTAGCATACCAAATTTGCTAAGTTAATCTCCACTTTCAAAAATCAAAAAAAATGAAACACTTTGGATTCTTAGCATACCAAATTTTAGGATCTACCCTTTTCAAAAAAAAAAAAAAATCAAAATTCACAAATGAAACACTTAGGATTTTCACATCTAAATTTGCTAAGATCCTATTTTTTAAAATCCAAAAATACTTGGATTCTTCACTTAGCATACCTAAATTTGCTAAGTGAGAATTCAAATTTTCAAAATCAAAAAAAAAATTCACAAAAGAAAAACCATTTACACTTTAGCATACCTAAATTTGCTAAGTAAATCAAATAATAAAAAAAAACAAAATCAATTTGACCTTACTTTAACATACCAAATTTGTTAAAGGAAAGGGTCCTCAAATCAAAATTCAAATTCAAATAACATGAACCTATGGAAGCATCCTTCAAAATTTTGAATCCATATTTCAACATACCAAATTTGTTGAAGTTGGATTCATATTCAAATTCCTCTTTCAATCAATCTTCTCAAATCATTTGAACCCCACTTAACACTTCCAAGTTGTTGGATGTGGGTTCAAATTTTTAAATTCAAAATTCAAAATCTATGGAGATAGATGATACAAGTTCATTTCTCATTGCAGATTCTTTGTCGATGCAGTTTTGAGTTTGATTTACTAGTTGTGAAATGGGCGTTCTAGAATTTGTCTTACCTTCCCCATGGTATGGATAGCTTTAGATGGTGACTTCCCCTGACCATACCCACGATTCACTTTGGCCAGGATTTGAGGGGGCCAGATCACTTGAGGGCATTCCCTCATACATGGTGGACAAGGCCGGCGGTCATCGATGACTTACCCGATTTTGATGTCTCCTCATTGAAGAGGAAAGCGTGGCTACCACACTTAGTTGTTATAGTACCAATTAGTAGTACCAACTCATGCGGTTGTCTAGAGTTGCTCATGTTGCCCGGTGCTAGTACCACCATCTGTACCCTCAAGGGTAAGGCTCGGTCTCATGGCTTGCCTCCACATTTGAGTATGGGTCTAGCACTCCTCCATCCTACCCATCAGCATAGAACAAGAACATGATTGCGGTAACACTGGATAGCTAGGGGCTAGAGGCGGCGGCTTCGATCGACCATGGATGAGTTTTCCCATCACTTCACCAGGTTATAGAAACTAGTTTTCATCACTTCCTCATCTATCCTCAGAGGTGTGCATAGACCTTCAGAGCGAGTTTGATCTTCATCATTATCCCATAGCGTGGAGGTAGATTCAGTGAGAGATCTATGTTACTAGTGAGGAATATGGAGGTTCGGTGGTTATTTCGCTTTTGATTGATTTTCGATGTGCTACCCGACCATACGATAGTATTCTCTCACGGACCCCACCACAAGAGGATCTTGAGAGTGGTGTCTCCACCACCACTCTACCATCGCCATCACCGTTATGTTTATATCATTCCATAGGCCATGAAGGCCATCAGGAAAAAGTACCCGTTGGTGATCCCACTATGGCCAGGATCCCTCCTCTACACCACCCATTATGGCGAGCTCTCTTCTCACCTTCTACCCTAGTGGTGCGAGAAGGAGTGGCACCTCAGCATGTCATGGTTCCTTCCTCCCCTCACAGATATGGAGATGGTGATGATCATATATTAGATGAGTTGCGGTGGCAGAACATCCTAGGATTATTACCCCTCTTACAGCCAATAACAGTCAGGAGTATCATTCATCTAGTGAGTACAGTCCATGATTGACTCCAGTGAGGAGGTTAGGTGCCTCGGTGCGATAGTGATCACCGTCATGCTGTTTGTACTGTTGGATCATTCCTTAGATGAGAATGGTTGCACATTATTCATGGAGAAGAAGATCTTGGTACATGGTTGAAGAAGAGTTAGCTTTGATCCCAATGAAGATGACTTGATGGGGAGATTTAGGTCTACATGGTTGACTAGGATCTCTTCTTAGGGAAACAACAACCATGGAAGGTGATGAGGTTGATCAAAGAATATATCCATCACCCACACCTCGACAGTTAAGGTGAAAGAAGCGGATGACATATAGTTCAGGACTTGTTAGCAGGCAGTACTTGAAAATAAGCCTTTAGTTCATCCTACTGGGTCGATGTTTTGCATGTATGGACCCAAGACTCTACCTCCATTGAGCAAGGTAGCACTAGTATATAGGAAGGTAGTGGAAAGTACCTCCATGAAAAATATAAAATCCATGGTTGAGCAAGTGAAGGAAGCTTTGGCTCAAGCAGGAGGATCATCGGTTCCAAAGGGTAGACTACCAGAGGAATTGATGCTATCAATATCCCAAGGGTTTTCTCCTTCCTTCAAAAGCTTTGATGGTAGTGGAGAGGCAACACATATCATTTAGGGGCTTGTTGCAACACAGGTGGCGATGCTTTGCTTTTAGACTTTTGTTAGCGACTTGTAGGTATTTCTTTTTGATTGGTATGACTTGATAGTTAAGATATTTCTTTGAGTTAGAGCAACTCTTCATCAAGAGATTTCTCGAAAGGGTTCTTGTAGGTGATCTCGTTGTAGCACAACAACACCCCAGATAGTCACTTGTTGATTATATTCTCCGATGGCATAACACAGTATAAAATGTGAACCACAATGTCGACAACATGCCATTGAGATTCTCTTGAAGAATATCCATGGCGATCACCTTCATGCTTAAGGGCTTCACTATCAAGACATTTGAGAAGCTAATCAACAAAGGCTAGTCTACAAGGAGAGGCCAAAATAGTTGCCTTTTCAATCGGTTGCCAGCAATCCCAAAGGTCTATGAAGAAAACGAACAATAGTAGTTGAAAGGGAAACCGCTAGAGATAGTCAGAGACCACAACCTGTGACCTCCACCTCCTTTTTGCACCACCAGGCACCTCGGCCTCCACACTCCATCTCCTCCACGGCCATACCTACCATACCACCATGTGGCATGCATACCTCCAGTGGTATGGTCCCACTCTTTTAGATAAGTTAAACAAACCTTATTCTTTTAAGGAGGTAATAATCTTTAAGAATCTCTTAAAGAAACTAATTTTTTTAGCTACCGAGCCTAGAGACCGGAGGAAGTAAAAATTCATGATCCAAACTTTTGCCCTTACCACCATATGCTAGGCCACATTTTGGAGGATTGCTTCACATTCAAGGATTGAACACGTTTCAAGACGGTGCTATAGTTATCCCAAAGGAATACCTTATGGAACAACCTTCCAGTTCCATTAGGGTAATTCTTGGGGATACAAGTGATCCTACCAAAACCAAAGAAGGTTGGGACATCTTTTTATCTAAAACCTCTAAGAAAATAATTTAGAAGATCAAGAAGCTTTCCTTGGGTGCGAGTCAGCTCAAACCTCCAACACCAAGGAAGGTTTGCAAGTTGCCAGTGCCAACTCTAGGAGAGCTTCAGTAGTAGCGGCATGTGTCGGCGGGATAGCCCTTTAGCACACCACGACCAGTGACCTCAGCCTTGAGCTTCCACACACTTGACTTCTTCATTTTAGCTAGCTTCTTTCTTCTTCTAGTAGAACTCTTGTATCGGTGGATAAGGGCATCAAATCCCTTACTACTCACTTTACTTGACTTTATACTTTGTACCCCAAATAATTCCAAGAAATTGAAGAATAAAGCTAGTTTGAATTACATATGTCGATGAGTTGTCTTCTTCTATTCCTAATGATAACTCTTCAAGTCTAAATAACTATAATAATTTTTGATCTTCCTCTTTGATTAGTTGGACTTTCCAACTGAATACTATGGGTTCACCTCTTGAGATAGACTTGGAATCATCCGATTAGAGTCCCATAGGAGAAGTTGTAGGTGAGCAGAAGTGCAACCTTCCTTGCCTCGAGATTCAGTCAACCTCCAGCAGCAAGGTTCTACCTCCTAGGGCAGCACCTCAAGATGAGAAACAAGTCATTGGTAAGATGAAGCCCTTCCACGATGCTCCACCATTGGATATGCTTGTGGAAGACAACAAGAACATCCTTTCTCATCTAAGAAAGTTGCCATCTAAGCTAAGAATATGATGCCCTTGTCTTATCCAAAGAGATGAGGGAATCACTAATCAAGGCTCTCCTTGATCCGAGATATGCTTTCAGTAACCCTATAGGTGAGGAAGCACATTGCAAAAGAAGCTAAGGGATCACCTTCATAGATGAAGACCTTCTTTTGGGGACTTGGAGCACAAGCCTATACATTGACGACATGGATAGGTTCACACTCACAAGGGTTCTCATGGATTGGCATGGTGAACATTGAAGTCTAAAGACCCTTGCTATTTGAAGATGACATCTCTACACTCAGGAGATAAGATGATGTTGAGGATTCAATGATCAAGGTGAGTGGCTTTAGGTTCTATAGTGTTACCATTGGAGATCTATATTGGAAGACTGAAGCCAAGTTCTACATCATTGATTGAATACTTCATTCACTTTGCTTGGTAGGCCTTGGATACATCGAATAAGATCATCCATCCTTTGGTGCATCAAGTTCAAAAAAAATGGTGATTTCATCATGAGGATGAAAAGTCATTTTCAGTTAGAGAGCTTGAGATTTATGAGGATGCAACCTACTATCTTCTTCAAAATACCCTTTCTTGTGAACATGGAAAAAATTCAAAAGCAAACAAAAAAGAAAAAAGAAAATGAAGCAAAAGAAAAGGTAAAAGAAAATGGAAAGAAAAATAAAAGTCCAAGTGAGCAAGAAAGGAGAATTGTAGAAGAAATAGATCAGCATATCACATTCCACTCATAGTTCATTCCATCATATGGACATGTGGGTAGGATGGCTCAACCTCCACCGGTGAGGAGAGGTAGAAGAGGTTTCAGGTGGGAGACCCCTAGTTGGCCTTGTAATGTTCAGTTCATAGTACCCCACTATTCACATAGACTTGGAATCCATCAGAGGATGAGTCTAATGTGATTAGCCAACCCTCTCGGGGTTCCATTGGAGGTGACTTTTGATCCATCAGAGATGAAGACCCTCCAAGCAAAGCAAAGTATTCAAATCTAGTTTATGTGAAACTATTAGAGCTGGGAACCTTAGCTCTTACCTCACTTACATCTCAAAAGTTGAAGGTTTAGTAGTTAAGGAAGTCCCTAAGTCTTCCTGACATGAAAGAAGAGGTTCTTTTTTGATCATCCTCCTCAAATCGAAGTTGATGTAGAGCTTGAGGAAGATACTTTTAAAGAATTAATGGAATTACCTTTTGACTTTACTCACTTGTGTTCAAAATCTTATACTGAAAGGTTTAGTTCCTCACACATGGTCCAAGCATAGGTAATACTTTTGAAAAGCTATGGAATACAGGGGAAGCACAATCAAGAGCAGGACTAGGATTATGCGTGGGTCTCGATGAAAATTATTGCCTTAGTTGTTACCAACCATTTGGAGTATAGTTCTTTCACACATCCCCAACTCTTATGAGAATGTGTGTTTAGAAACTTAGATGATCGGATGATCTCCAAGTCAAAGAGGCACCAGAATTTGAAGAGGAGATTCATTCAATAATAGACAAGCTTAAAGAAATCAACCTGGGATAGAAGAAAATCCTGCGACATACATCGTTCATTTTGAATGAAGAAGAAACCAATGACTTAGTTAGGCTTGATTGAGTTTAAAGGCTTCACATGGAGTTATGAAGAAATGCGATTATCTCTTAGTCCACACAAGCTAGATCCTAACGTTACCCCATTAAGCTCCTAGACACATGATTAGAAATTGAACAATGTCATTTAAAGTCAAGAAATTGATTGATGTTGGTTTTTTTCATCAGGGAAGAAAAATATCCTACGGTTAGCTAGTGTCATCCCTAAGAAGAAGAATGGCCAAATTCATTTGCATCAATTTTAGGGACTTAAATAAGGCATGTCCTAAGGATGAGTTTCTCTTACTAGAATTAATGGTGGACATCTCATCTCATATTTTCTTTCATGGATGGATCATCGCTATAACCAAATCAAGATGTCTCTAAGATGAAAGAAACATTTTGAACTCGATTGAAATCTTCTATGTGCCTTCGGCCTTAAAATCGGTGCTACATACAGCAGCCATGACTCAGATCTTCAATGAACTCATCATCATCAGGTTGAGTGCTACTTTGATGATCTAGTAGTCAAAGAGAGAAAAGAAGACCACCTCTTTGACTTGAGAGTAGTTTTTGAATGGTCAAGATAATATAACCTCAAAATGAATCACCTGAAGTGTGCATTCGGAGTAGCTTCAAGAAAATTCCTTGGGTTTTTTGTTCGACATCGAGGAATAGAAATAGATCTTGAAAAGATTAAAGCTATCTTAGAAATGCCACCTCCTAAGAGTTTAACTCAACTTAGATCCTTTCAAGGATGGTTGGTGTATCTAAGATGCTTTATCTCTAACTTATCAGAAAGATGCAAGTCATTCTCAGCACTTGTCAAAAAGGATGCAAAATTCAAGTGGGATGACAAGTGCAACACGCCTTCGAAGATATCAAATAGTATTTGGTGAAGCCAGTTCTAGACCCTATCACGGCCATCTCATCCTCTGCATTGGATGACTCTCTCGGTGCTGTTGGCCCAAGCCAATGAAGGAAGGAGAAACACACTCTACTACCTCGGTCTCATCGATCTGTTGAAGCAAACTATCCACCTATTGATAACTTGATTTGATCTTTGCATAAACCAAACCACTGCTATCTCATGACCACCAGCTATCGGTGTTTGGCTTATTGGTCCATGATACTCTCAGTTTGATATCACATTTGTACCCCTGCGGTAAAGGATAAAAATTAGAGGATTTCTTAGCACACCCACTTCTCTGATTCTCGTTGATGATCTCCGATGAACAAATCATGAACTTAGGGGAGGCCAAATGGGAGATGTATTTTGATGGTGCTTCTTTTCTTAAAGGTGAAGCACCACGATCTATTCTCCCAAGAAAAGGTAGGGGTAGAATAGTTCTTTAACCAAATCATGATGATGAGATTCTCATACTATCTTTCCAACCCGCACCAATAATGAAGGCGAGTATGAGGCTTTGATTGCTGGGTTAGCCATTATTATCGTGTCAAGAGCATCAACATCTTTGGGATTCTTAGTTGGTCATCAACCCATTTGGGTCCTATCTCAAACCCAAGCTTCATCATTACTACAGTATACCATGAAGCTATGGCCCGGAGTCATCTACAAGGTTCGGTAGAATAAGTAGTAGATGCCTTGGCCAAACTTGCCAAGAGTTGGCATGTCGGAAGATGAGTCCATTTCAATAAGGGTCCAAAATAGACAAGTCCTATCCCTTATTGATGTTGAACTCATCGAGACTTTCTCTTGAAGGGGAGGTTTCATTGCCAAAATGGACAAGAGCTGGATTGGAGGCAACCATTCATAGATTACTTGAACACAAACTACCTCAGAAATCACAAGCCCATCGTGAAATAGAGCTCTCTCCTGCTCTTGTTGATGGCACCTATGGTCCTTTGACCAAATGTGGTTACATTTGTTTAGACAAACACAAAGTCCATGGCATTATGAGGTACACTTGTCTATGCAGCTCATCAATCGGTCCAAGATGAAGATGAAGATCAGACTACTTTGGCCTTATGATCATTGCATGGATGTAGCTAGGAGATGCCATCAGTGTCAGGCACATGGTGTGGTCCTCCACCAACCACCCAACATTCTACACCCTACATTGGCTTCATGGCCATTTGAGTGTTGGGGTATTATTGTAGGTCGATCGATCTCTCCTTCTTCCAAGGGGCATCGGTTCATCTTAGGCATACTTTTCCAAGTTGGTAGAAGCCATCCCACTCAGAGAGGTCACAACCCAGCATGTGCTTCAGTTTTTAAGGAACCATATTGTATATAGGTTCGAGGTGCCTCGATGAATTATATCGATAATGTTCATTCAAAAGCACCAAGATCAATACCGCTTAGACATATAGATTGGAGATACTCCACCATCTACTACCCAGAGCTAATGGCTTAGCGAAGCATTCAACAAAACTCTCATCCATACTAAAGAAGACTTGATGATAAATGATAGTGGAATGAGTTGGTTGAAGCCTTTGTGGGCCTCGCACCATATCAAACTCAACTCAGTCACCTCATTTTCCTTAGTGTATGGGTCCGAAGCCATTCTTCCTTTAGAAGTTTAACTCCCGTTACTGAGGAATGCATTGAGTACCAAGATCACTATAGAGCAGAATGCAAAGTTGTGGTTAGAAGAGCTCGAAGGTTTGGAGGAGAGTTGCCTAAGGGCGTGACAAAAGATCGAGTTGTACAAAGCCAAAATGATTCAAGCTCACAATAAGATGGTCCGCCCTAGGTCTTTCTGAGTAGGACAACTTTTGTTAGTCCTAAGGAGACCAATTGTTGCCCATCAAAAGATGGGAGGCAAGTTTGAACCCACTTGGGAAGGCCCATGTCATAGAGAAGGCCTACCAAGGAGGATCTTATCGACTTATTGATTGTAAAGGGGAACACGATGCTTCCAATTAATGGGCTCTAGAAATATTACCCATGAAATAAATCATGTTTGAAAATAATCATTAATAAAAGAACAAAAATCTAATTCCATTCATCAAATCTTCTCTTCTTTTTTGAAGTGTTGTTGTTTGCATGTCTTGTGATTACATGGTGTGTTAGGGTAGAAGAGTCCCCTATATCCCTCTTTCAATCTCTCGATGCTATTAGAATAGTGTAAGAGAACTCAGGCATCTATTTTGATTAGCATAACTAAGTTAGGTGTGAGAGAACCCAGCATCATCCTTTCTTAGTGGAATTCTTGTTTCCATCTATGGCATCATTTCATATTTTTTTAAGGTAGGTGTAAGAGTCCCCAGAGGCATCCTCTTTTCATACAACAACAAACACAAATCTTTTGTCTCGAGCTATTTGATGTGGGAGCAAGCCCCTATGACACTCATCATTATTTTGCTCTAGGTCAGTCTACCTACTTAGTATGTCACCCAGTGTCACTTTTATTGGAAGATGTGAGTCCCCGCGCTTTCTTCTAACTTGATCATTATGCACCTTGTTAGTATGGTAGGCTTCTTTGCCCACTAGTAAACTACCTCATGTTGACTTTGTAAGAAGATGTGAGTCCTGCTTTCTTCTTGAACTAGCCATCATGTCTAACTAGGTTGAGTATATTTGAGGTTTAGGATAAGTCCCCAGGCTCCTTTCCTCTTGACTACTTTTGAGTCAATATAAGTCCCAGTGGCATTCACTCGTAGTCAGGTGGATAGCACTTTCGGGAAAGCAGACTATCCCAATTAGTTCCTTATAGGAGGATGTGAGTCCAGCTTTCTTCCTGGTGATTATTTTGCTGACAGGTTGGTTAATGTTTGCTATGTTGATAGTGACTCACCTGGTGAGTACACCACTCTTGGCAGATATGAGTCCCAGAGCTTTCTCCTTGAGTTGGACACCGAATACCTGATATATGTAGCCATGTCATCTTCTCCATGTTGGATTAAGCCCTTACATCCCTGTGGGCACTCTATTTGGATCAAGTCCTTTGTGACCCCATTTAGACACTACGGTTACTTTTGGATTGGTCCCCTTTCTAGTATCCCTAGTTTGGAGAATTTGTTGGATATGCAGATTCTCCATTTTAGTAAATAAGATAGGTCTAGAGGCGATATGATCTCCTTCTCGTTTGATCCTCTTGTGGTCCATGATAAAATAAACTAAATAAACAAAATAAACAAAATTAATTCACTTATGGATTAGAATTCAAGCCCCAAAGGGCCCCTTCTCCCAAGCAAGCATCCTATCTTTGAGGCGGTGTCAAGAACTCCCTAATTGCTTGACTTGAGTTGAGATAAATCCCTGGGTTGGTACTCACTCCATAGTCACCCTTAGGTTGTTCAATCTATTTTTCCATAAGAGGTTACCGATCATTCCACTTTGAAGATATAAGACTATGACACATTCTTTCTAGCATGATTGTCCTGATGGCGACCTAGGTCGGGTTTGATTTGTTGCCCAAAGCAACCCGATCATCCCATGATCTTTTAGTGGAAGATGTGAGTCCCAGCTTTCTTCCCTTCAATTGACAAATTGAAAGGCATTCCTTTTGTTGGATAGTTCTCCCATCAACCGAAGCTACCTCTTCGATCTAGCAGATAGGTCTAAAGTCTTCTATGCTTCTTCTGGGCTTTGACCCATCACAAACTAATAAAATCCATCAAAAAAAATAAAAAAAATAAAATCTATCTTTGACTATCTTTGAGCTGATCTAAGTCCCCCAATAACATTCACTCAATAGTCAGCCCTAGGTCGAGTTTGATTTGTTGCCCAAAGCAACCAATCACCCCAGTGGTTCTTTGTTTTTAGAAGATGTGAGTCTCCATGCTTTCTTCTTAAGACTTGACCTTTGTATACCAAAAAGGTAGTTCCCCTTGTGGATAGTCCTACCATGGTTGGTAGACTACTCCTTGAATTGATAAACTGAAAGTTTGGGCTTCCATGGACCCTACCTGTAGTTCAAACCCATGGGATCCATCATAATCAAAATAAATAAAAAAAATGAATGACTGACTCATCTATCAGTTGACCAAGTCCCCCCCAGTATATCTGTAATGCCTCTAGTTTAATTTGCCGCCACAGACACCCAAAGAACCTGTCCTTACTTGGAGGATGTAAGTCTACTACGCTTTCTTCAAGTATAGTAATGTACCTCCTGAATGGCTATCATACCTGTTCTTAGACTTCGATTGGTAAACTGAGTTAGGTTTGCCTCTATGGCTCCTTTCAATTATATAGTCCACTGAAACCAACAGGGTTCATTTCAAAATTTAAACTTAACAAAATTAAAACAAATCCAACCCTCTTCCCTAGTGGAACAATTCAAATCTTTTTCTCCTCAGTGAGACTTAAATCAGATCAATCTTTCATCCCCTTGTGGATGACTTAACCAACTTCCCTAGTGGAAGGTTCACACTATTCCTTAGTGGATTCTTCCCTCTTATATTTTGGACAAAGTAGCCACATTGCAAGCTCTGGATTTTTCTTTCCGGTGGATAGATTATTGTTCGATCTCTGCTCAATCATTGATCAACACCAATATAAAGTGCGATGTTCCTTGTCACCACACCCTATTGGGTGCCCTTTGTTGACCTCAATTTTATGATGAGCTCTCAACACCTCCATGAGGACTCCGAGAGTCTTAAGACACATCTAGTGATTAGAGGACATTCAACCTAGCCCTAGAGACTTAGAAGAGTTAGCTATAGGAATAGGTCATGCCTTAGGTGTGTTAGGAAAACTTACCACCCTTAGCTTAAACCATTCCACACTTTCCTTCTTTCAAGTCAAAATCCAAGTCAATTCTAAATAATTTTCTCCAAACTCAAATCAAATCCATATGATTGAAATCCATGATTGAAATCTATGATTGAAACCCATGATCAAAATTCATCAAAATTCCTAAGCTCATTTTTTTCCTAAGTTCTTAATCTTCTCTTAAGGACTCATCCAAAATCCTGATTTAAACCAAATAAAATCTTTGATATTTTCTCATAATTTATTTATATTCACATTTATATTCATATATATAAATGAAACATAAATTCAAACCCAATTAAACTAAACTCAAAATTCCAACTCAATTGATAAAATTTTCCAAATCCCTTAATTTTCCATTAAAGGACTTATCCAAATTCCAAACCAATTCAAACTCATGTGATTTTCATTTATTTTCTCATTTATATTCACATATATAAATAAAATATAAATATAAATCAATCAAATCATACTCTCAAATTAAATTCTCAATTTAAAATCTCCCTTCATTAATGAACTTAGCCTAAATCATCATCAAATCAATTCAAATTCATGGGATTTTCTCATAATTCATTTATATTCTCATTTATATTCACATATATAAACAAAATAAAAATATAAATCAATCATACCAAATTCAAAAATTCAAATCCTTACTTCAAATGTTCCTAAATGGGTCAACATAAGCCAAACCCTATCAAATGAATTCCAATTCTCATGAAACTTGGCCAAACCTAGTTTCTCCACATACCCAACATATCCAAAGTGGAAAATTAGCAAAATGACCATTCTACTCCTAGGCCATAGAATAAATTTTGGCTTAATCCATGGGTAATTTGGTCATACCCTCTTCACATTCACTTGAGGCTTTCCTAATAGCTCAAAGGGACCTAGTGGTAAGTGGTGTACTCAACCTAATGGGTTTGGGTCAACTCAATTGGTCCCTAGACCAAACCCGACCCTATGGTTCAAAATGCAAAATTCAAACTCCCTCTCAAACTGAAATTCAAGCACATGGAGGTTGGTAATCCACTCCTTGGCTCAAACCGACCATGTGCACACTCTTAACTGATGGAAAAATCCACTACCTACGCTTAATTGGATCAAAACGGTAAGTGCATTATCGGGCATCTGATCCTTCAAGGGAGAGATATACTCCCCCTAATTCAATTAAATTCTCACTTGCCCTCTATCGATTGAAGCTAAGAAACTTAGAGCAATCATCAAAGAGTACTCCCAAGCTTCTTAGAGAGGATTTGAAAAAGCCATTTCTCGATTTTCAGACTTTGAAAATAGGGGAAGTCCATTGAAGTGCTAACTTCCTCTTCACTCAATCTCCATCCAATTGCTCTTGCATACTTCATCAAGGAGCTGAGTCGAGTGCACCCAAGCTTCCTTTGGAGTTCCCACAGCAAGGAAAGATTGAATTGGATCAAAGCCTAGCTCAAGCTAAGGAGGAGGTCAACCACAGGAACATCCACTCAACCTCAAGTGCTCAAAACTTCAACAAGGCTTCGTCTCAACCAGACGAAGATTCTTCAAGGGATTCGAGCACTAGTGATCACCTTCGGGGAGGTATAGGATTTTTCAACCATTAAACTCAATGTGGTGTGGAGCTTTGTGAAAGAAATTTTCACCCCATAGATTTTTGATCGTTGGATTTGTCGTTCTTTAGCTTTTTGATGGGAGTTTGA
Source organism: Cymbidium sinense (assembly GCA_021442155.1). Taxonomy (NCBI): domain Eukaryota; kingdom Viridiplantae; phylum Streptophyta; class Magnoliopsida; order Asparagales; family Orchidaceae; genus Cymbidium; species Cymbidium sinense. Next base: position 38,658,585 of record CM038225.1, read on the forward strand.
TTTGAATCTTTGAGATCTTCCCCTTGATCATGGATGGTCTCTATTGATCAAGGGGAAGAACTTGGGAGATCTCACTTGTCCATCCGCGCATTTTGGATGGATGACTGAGATAATTCCCCACGTTTAGAAATTCTTTACCTATTTTAAAATTGTGTGGAGATCTTTGGCCATCCGATCTTTGATCGGACGGTAGAGATCAAACCTCGTGCCCCTCCAGCCTCCATCTAGAATTTGACATTTAACTAACCCATGGTGCACCGGCCACAACCACGCAGTCGCCGAGCCGTGATTAGTAAATGGCTTAATTAATTTCTAATTAAGGATCTTCTAAAATTTCTAACTCCTTCTAGAAAATTTAGAAAATTATGAAATAAAATCCTTTGGAAAGATAATTCAACCTAGAATATTTTAAAATCAATTCAATTGGGTTTTGAATTATATTTTTCTTTGAATTTAGGTTTCATTGGAAAGTTTATTTTGCTAATTACTTTTTAATTAGACCTATGATTAATCCCAAATTTCTTGGGTATGTTTTAGGGAATGACTTCTACTTTCCCAAATTTTTTTGGCATTTTTTGAAGGCTTGATTAGAAGAATTTCATATGAATTTCTTAATTACCCTCCTTATATAATTATAGATAATTAAGGTGTAATTAGTGATTTGAATCTATGATTATGGTTGATTATGGTCAGATCCAGCAAATGGAAGGTTTATGGGATATTTTTGGGGTATTTCCTTTAAGCTATTTCCTAAACCCCCCTTTCTCTCCTTAATCTCCTCCTAATTAAGAGTTAATTCATTAATTATCCCCTTAATTAATTTCTAAAAATTCTAAAAATTTCCATAACTTAATCAATCTGCTTTGGGTAGATGCTTAGGTGTTTAATAGCGAGAACTAAACCCAATTTGTAAGTATGAAAGGGTGTTTTGAAATGACATAAGCTAAATCCCTTAGCTTAATTAATCTTTAATTGTGAGTCAAATTGCATTAGGCCTTTTCCTTATTAGGTGCATTGCAAATTTAAATTTCTTGTGGGTTTAATGTCATCTCATTGGCTCATAATTATTTGGTTAATTCTTCTAAGGTGGTGTAGGTAAGGGTTAATTAAGTTACTTAATTCCATACCTTAACCTAACTATTGCTTAAAAATGAATTTAATTCTCTACAAATTAAAAAAAAAATATCAAACACATGTGGGAATGGGTTAGGAACAACAAACTCTTCTCACTTTTTTAAAATTAAATCAAACTCCAAACTAAACAAAAATCACTTTGTGTTCACTATGATTTATTTTAAACTTTCTTATTTCATATAAATGTCTTTAGGATTTAAGTGAAGTGAACTTGTTTACATGCTTTCATTACTTTGAATATTTCCCTGACATGTTAAATTTGTATGTCATATGATTTCATGCATTCATATTTTTCAAATTCTAATTTCTAATCAAATTGTTTACATTATGTCAAATTTGCATGTGTTGGCTAAAGTAGAAACATGAGTGGCTATTATCACTACTAAATCCAAATTATTTTCAAAATGCATATATCAAATATAAAATCTGAAAGTATGCTACTTATATTCTAATTATGAGTTTGTATGTGATAGATTATAAAGGTATGCTTAGCATAGGTTTCCTTTCTCTTTTATGTTGGCATAGTTTTGAATAGGAGTTGGTAAGATGTAGGGTTCATTTGAAAAGAACCTAACACTTACTTAATTCCATACCCTATTCATCCATATGCTATCAACTAAGAAGGGTTACCAATACTTGCATACATAAATTGCATAAAATAAAATGTATCCGTCAACATAACTTTTTGATTCTTCTTTTTCGTTTCATTTCTTTTGTATACATATTTGTATTTAAGGAAAGTGGTATATTAGTCTGGACAACCCCAAGGTTACGAGGCTTTAAGTAGCCTTAAGTAAGTGTTATACCTTACACCTCTAGTTAACAATGGAATGATACTCACTTATGCCTTTCTTACTTTCATGTGTGTATGTGAAAATTTGTATAAGGAAGCCCCTTTCTACTTAAGAAAAATCATGCATATTCAACTTCTAAATTTCCTTAGATGGATTTCTTAGCATAAAGTGTGTTAAATACTCATTTTTTATGTATAGATATGCTTAGGTCCATCCATATGCATGTTATTTATGTTGGGAAAGAAATGAAGTAATGTGTGTTATGTGAATTTTGATTCATTTTATTTAATCTTAAAATGCCTTTCTTTTTGAATAGATTTATTTAGAGTTCATCTAAACATATGATTAACTAAAAGATTTAATCAAAACATTTACCTAAATAAAACTAAAATGTTAGCCTACTTTAAAAATTACTTAGGTTACGAAAGGAAAGAGAAGTTCTCTTCTCTTTCTCTCTCTTCATAACTTAGTAATTAATTGTAGGATTCACTTAAACCAATTCAAAACATGAGATAAAATCAACCCAAAAAAATTAAACAACTTAAATGAAACACTCCTCTAAGTTGAACATGTTCTTCACACTTAGAAAATTTGAACCTAAAGCCATAGCTACATCACACAAGCTTCAAAGCACACACATTAGCCTAAGTAACCACTTCTAGCCTTAGGTTAGGTCGGTACATGGTTTGATATTTTGTTTTGTTTTAGGATATATGTTTTAAACTGGATGTTAGGGTGTATGCTTGTAGAATGAATGGTAGGATGCTCTTAGTCTAACTATTCTTTTCTGCAAGGGATTGTGCTTAAGGGGCACTATCATAAATAAAAATATAAATGCTTTAGCTTGCAAGTGCTTTATACCCCCAAGCATAATCCAATAGGCTAGGTGGACTTAGTCATCCATGTGTGGGGTGATAAGTCCAATATACATGCTTGGGATTTGTGTGGTTTATTTTAGCTAACCTTTGTTTTGTAGGTGTTAGTTAGATTTCCATTTTTTCTTTTCATATAAATTTGTGCAACTAGGATTTTCGAATGATTATTATGGGTATTTGGATGAACATTGGTCATAAGATCCTATCTTATGTACCATGTGAAGCCTTGGAGCATCCACTTTCCAATCATGCAAAAGATGGAACCAAAGAAGAAAAGAAGAAAAGAAGAAGAAAGAAGAAAAAAAGAAAAGAAGAAAGAAGAAATGATGCTTGAAGACCCCCATAACAATGAACCTTTGCTTAATTATAATTTAATTCAGTTGTAATCTAGGTTGTATAAGGGTAGATCTCGGCTACCCACATTTTCTTTTTTCAGGTTTGTGCGGTGGTGCCTGATCACAACGGTCTTTTATTTTGTGATTAGCTTTGTAAATTGGTTGATGATTTGTTTAGCTTTTTGCATTAACTGGCATGCTTTTCCTAATTTTTTCCTTACTTTATGTATGGCCTGGATGTGAATTATGCTCTTTAAGGAAAAATAAATCTTTTACCTAACTTAACAGCTTAAAATAAAATTAAATAACTCGTAATCTCACCTAAAGCTTAGGTTTAAAATCATGATAAAAGAATTAGCAACCCCTTAGCTGGATGAGCATTTCTTTTATAATATCATGCACAATAGCATCTTATTTCACTCTTGATTGGAGGGCTTCCAGCTTTGCTAGAGAAACTTGGCTTGACCTTTGAGATCCATGGTGGAAACTCACGTTAACCCTTCTCACTGATTTTGGCCAATAACCTTCTTTCTCATGCATTAGTCATATGAATCCTATTAATCTGAGTCAAAATAATTGTCTAAAATGAAAATAAAATAAAATTTAAATTGCATTAGATTTAGGTCATTTTAAGAATGCCCTTTACATGATTTAGTGTCTTTAGGGAGTGAGTTTAAGGACTTAGTCTCTTTCTAAATGAATAGCAACCTAGCTATCTTGCATAAAGCGTAAGACTTGCCTATATGTATTTAAAATCATAGGAGGAGTTAGTTGGTGGCCACCCCCAAGCAGTGGTAAGTCCAAGCTATCGGGTGATTTGTGCTCTCTTGTGGAGGTAAACTAATTACCTATTTTCGCCTTAGATTTAGGTTGCACTTTTGGCCTAAGTCAAAGCTCCCCAGATTTAGGTTCTGAGATTGTTTCTCCCCTTTGTGGGCTATAAACATAATTCCTCACCTCTTAGACATTTTCTTAATCTTATGTTAAGGAATCATAAGCCCTAAATTTTTAATAAAAAATATAACTCAAATAGACTAAATCAATTTCAAAAATGTAAAGATCAACTATAGGATAGTTTGAAATGCTTGCTAGGTTTCCTAGCATCGTAGGCATCTCTTACTTATCTTCCATTTTGGCTTCGATAATAACTCCCTCTTTTGATCAATCCCATTTGGCCTTCAAAATAAAATCAATCGATTGATAATTCTTTTCTATTGAAATCTTCAAATACAATGATCATTTATCTTAATTAAGAGTTTTCCTAAAGAATCTTCATTCCTTAGGATGTAATTAGCTATGGAGGATTGCCCCTGTAGGAAACTTAATGAACCCGATTTAAAATAAACTATGCTTTACTTTTCCATGTAAAGTAGAGGAAGAATATCTAGTACATATGCAGACCCATCATCCTTAGTAGTCCTTATTGAGGTGATTAAGTCCATTAAAGGGTAGTGACTTTTGTCTTTTGAGATAGTACACTATTTCCTTGATGACATACTTGATCACCTAAATAAGTACATCTACGAATCTACGTGGCAACCTAAAAGGATGAATTTCTATAGGTCTTATCCTCTTTCATTTCTCACCAATAGATTTATAGCGAATTTTTCTCCACAAGAATTAAGTCTATTCAAACCAAATCAAATCATCAAATAAAATTAACCTATATCAACTAAATAACTTAAATGAGACCACTTTCTAAGTTGAACCTTTTCACAAAAAAATCCTTACCTTAAAGCTCCAAGAACATACACAAACCTTACAGGGCACACACATTAGGCTAAGTCATCACCTCTAGTCCTATGTTTGGGCGGTGCATGGTTTGATGTTTTCTTTTATTTTATGATGTGATATTTTAGTCTAGATGTTAGGGTGTATGTGTGTAGAATGAATGGTAGGATGATTTTGTCTAATGATTGTCTTCTGTAGGGGATTGTGCTTAAGGGGCGATGAAATAAAAGAATAATCGCTTTTGTGCTTATACCAATAATCAGGCCAGTGGACTTAGTTACCATTGTGTGGGGTGCTAAGTATAATTTGTTAATATACATGCTTGGGATTTGTATGGTTTATTTAGCTAATCTCTATTTTTCTGGTGTTAATTAGATTTACTTTTCCTTTTCATGTATTTTTGCAATTAGGATTTTGGAATGATTGTTATGGGGATTAGGATGAGAATTGGTTATAAGGCCATGCCTTATGTACCATGTGAAGCCTTTGGAGCATCCATCTTCCAACCATACAAAAGAAGGAACCAAAGAAAAAAGAAAAAAAGAAGAAGAAAGAAGAAAAGAAGAATGAAGTAATGAAGCTTGAAGGCGCCCATAATAATGAATTCCTTGCTTAATTATACTTAATTTATTTGTAATCTGGGTTGTATAAGGGTAGAGCACGGCTATCTAATTTTTTTGGTGGGCAGTGGTCATATAAATGACCTTTTATTCTTTTGTGTTAGCTTTATAAAATGTGTGATATTTTGTTTAGCTTGTGCATTTAGATGGCATATTTTTCTAGTTTCTTCCTTGCTTTAATGTATGGCCTGGATGACAATTAGGCTCTTAGGGAAAAATAAATCTTCTACCAAATTAATCAATTCAAAATTAAAATAAATAACTCATAACCTCATTTAAAGCCAAAGTTAAAATCAAGATAAAAGAATTAGCAACCCTTGGATGAGAGTATCATAACATCATGCATAAAAGCATCTTATTTCACTCTTGATTGAGGGCTTCCACCTTGCCGAGAAACTTGGCTTGACCTTTGAGAGCCATGGTGGAAACACACATCCTTCTCGTGGATTTTGACAAGAATCTTCTCATCTTTACATATATGAATCCATACCGAGTCAAAATAATTGTCCAATAATAAAAATAAAATGAAATATGAATTGCATTAGATTTAGGTCATTTGAAGCATACCCTTACATGATCTAGTCTCTTTAGAGAGTGAGTTTAAGCACTTTATCTTTTTCTAAATAAATAACAGCCAAACTATCTTATATAAAGCACATGACTTAACTGCATAAATTTAAAATCATAGGTGGAGTTAGTTGGCACCCACCCCCAGGCGATCGTAAGTCCAAGCAGTCGGGTGGTTTGTCCTCTATTGTGGAGAAAAACCAAATAGCCATTTTTGCTTTAGATTTAGGTTATGTTTTGGACTTCGCCAAAGCTCACTAGATTTAGGTTCTGAGGTGGCTTCTCCCCTTTGTGGATCATAAGCATAAATTCTCACCTCTTAGGCATTTCTATAACCTTGTATTATAGAATTATAAGCCCTAACATTATAATAAAAAATTCAATTCAAATAAATTAAATTAATTTCAAAAATATAAAGCCCAATCATAGGATAGTTTGAGATGCTCGTTAGATTTCCTAACATCGTGAGCATCTCCTACTTAGCTTCATTTGGCTGCGATAATAACTCCCTCTTGGATCAATCCCATTTGATCTTAAAAAATAAGCTATTTGATTGATAGTCTAACCCTATTGAAATCATTTACCTTATCGAGAGTTTTCCTAAGGAATCCCAGATGTAATTAACTATGGGGGTTGGCCTTGTAGGGAACTTAACGAACCCAGTTTAAAATAAACCCTACTTTACTTCATCCATGTAAAGTAGGGGAAGAATCTATGGTACACCTCGAAGACCCAACGTCCTTAGGAGTCCTTATTTTGGTGATTAGGTCCATTATAGGGTGGTGACTTCTATCTTTTGAGATAGTACACCTCTCCTCAATGCCATACCCAATCACCCTAATAAGTACTTCTGTGGATCTGCGTGGCGTCTGACCAAGGCAATTTATATTATTGTGTTCTCATTTATCTTCCTTCCACCCAAAAATGAAAGAGGAATAGATGGAGGACATTTGGGAATGTTAAATTTCCACCACATCCTCTCTTGTGGAGGCAAACCAAATGCACATTTTTTGCCTTAGATTTAGGTCATGCTTTTGGCCCTCGCCAAAGCTCCCTAGATTTAGGTTCTGTGGTTACTTCTCCCTTCTATGGGCCATAAGCATAAATTCTCACCTCTTATGCATTTCCATAACCTTGTATTGTGGAATTATAAGCCCTAAATTTCTAATAAAAAGTCAACTCAAACAAATAATTCCCTCACTTCAAAAAATGTCAAGCCCAACCATAGATAGTTAGATGTTTACTAGCTTCCATCCTAAACATCCCCTATCCCTCCATTTGGCTTTGATAAGAACTCCCTCCTCTTGATCGATCCGACTTGATTTGCTAAAAATAAACTAATTGATTGATAGTCCTACCTAGTAAAATCTTTAAAGACAATGATCATTCACCTTAATCGAGAGAATTAGGATGTAATTAACTATGGGGGCTTGCCCTATAGGGAACTTAACGAACCTGATTTAAAATAAATCCTAATTTATTTTTCCATATAAAATAGGGGAAGAATCTCTAGTACATATGCAGACCCATTGTCCTTAGGAGTCCTTATTGAGGTGATTAGGTCTATTTTAGGGTGGTGACTTTTGTATTTAGAGATAGTACACCTCTCCTCAATGTCATACCCAATCACTTTAATAAGAACATCTATGGATCTACATGGTGTCCTAAACAAAAGGCATGCATTTTTTTTTTCATTTATCCTCTTCAAGAGGTTAGATGAAGGCGGGAATATTTCACCATAGATTTTTCTAGCGAATCCACTAGGGAAGTTCCTCTCTCCATCTTTGGTAAATGATCATTGTCTTCAATTATCGATAGTGAGTTTGTATTTTATATGAATCCATGACTACCATCCTTCTTCTCCATTAGTACTTAGTTTATTTCATCCTTAAGCTAAGCTAGCCAACATTCTTTAGGTTTTAGGATCTCATTCCATTTAGGTCTTAAAACCCCTATTAAGTTCCCCAATAGGTGAAAATAAAAATTTAATAAAAAGAAATAACTAAATACTTCCTCCTTACTATTTCTATGGTAAGGAATGGTTCATTCCAAAAGTAAAGAAAGAATAAATCCTTTTATGAAAAACATCATCTTTTCAAAAAGCACATTTTCAAAATGCACATAATAAAATATTTTCACCAAAATTTTTCAAACCAACCTCATCTAACAATCTTCATGATTGTTATATGTAGGATATTTTCTAAAAAAATAAAATCCAAAATCATTCTTTTCTTGAAGCACAAATGAACACTTTCATTCAATATACTCAAATTTATTGAATGAAGGTTTTCATTTTCAATCAAAATCAATAATCACTTTTTTCCAAAAGCACAAATGAACACTTTCATTCAATATACTCAAATTTATTGAATGAAGGTTCTCATTTTCAATCAAAATCAACAATCATATTTTCCAAAAGCACAAATGAATATCTCTATTCAATATACTCAATTTACTGAATGAAGATTTCATTTCAAAATAAATAACAACTATCATCTTTTCAAAAATCAAAATTAACAATCATCTTTCCAAAATTAAAACAACATTTGGATTCTTCATAGCCCAAATTAAATTTGCTAAATGAAGACCCTCTTATCAAATAAAATCAATAAACATCTTTTCAAAACATAAAATAATATTTGGATCTTTCATTTAATATACCCAAATTTGCTAAGTGAAAATCCTCCTTTTCAAAAATTAAACAACATTTGGATCTTTCATTTAGCATACCAAAATTTGCTAAGTGAAAATCCTCTTTTTCAAAATCAAACCACATTTGAATTTCCTTAGCATACCTAAATTTGTTAAGAATTCTCTCTTCAAAATAATCAAAATGAAACACATTTGGATTTCTTTAGCATACCTAAATTTTCTAAGAATCTTCTTTTCAACAAAATCAAAACAAAAGCACGCTTGGATCTCCTATTTAGCACACCTAAATTTGCTAAGTAGAAATCCTCTTTCCAAAAAAATCAAGAGAACAAAATCAATCACATTGGATCCTTTATTTAGCATACCTAAATTTTCCAAGTAAAGATCCTCTTTTCTAAAAATCTTTCAAAAACAAAACACACTTGGGTTCTTCACTTAACATACCCAAATTTGCTAAGTGGGAATTCCAATTTTCAAAATCACCAATAATTTATAAGATAAAATGACCAATGAAAAAGAGACAATTGTTTTTCAAACACCTCACTTAGCGTACCCAAATTTGCTAAGTGAGTGGATTCCAAAATATCAAATCAAAAATAAAACCAATTGACCCTTACTTTAACATACTCAAATTTGTTAAAGGAATAGGTCCTCAAATCAAAATCTAATTTCAAACATGAACCTATGGAAGCAACATTCTAAAAATAGTTGAACCCATTTTCAACATGCCCAAATTCATTGAAATTGGAATCATATTCAAAAATTCCTCTTTCCAATCAAATCTCTAAATCCTCTCTAAATCCATTTGAACCCCACTTTACACTTCCAAGATGTTGGATGTGGGTTTGAATTTGAATTCAAATTTTAAAATTCAAACTCAGAAATCAACAAAATAGAAATCTGATCTAAGCTTATTTTAACATTGCAGATTCTCAGCATCATTTTTAGTTATAGCTATAGTTCAGTTCTTCATTTGACTATAAATGGCAAGTTCATAGAAGTTTGTGTTCACTTTCCCCTATGGTATGGACTTGCCTTCGATCAGGCCAATCTCCCCTGAGTTGATCACGCCCATCTCATCCATTTCGGTAGAGGTTTTGAAGGGGTGAGGATCACCTATGAGGGCACTCCCCTCACAACTATTAGGATCATGGGGCTGGAAGAAGATCATGATCATTTACTGATTCTGACATCCCCTCATTAAAGAGGAAAACAATGGTAGTCCTATGAGTTCCAGTAGTGCTAGTGCTGTGCATCCTCAAGATCCTGTGAGCCTCATGCTACCCCCTCAAGGGGCTAGACCACTCATTAGCACCTCTGGGTAAGGCTCCTAATCCCAGATTGCTCAGCCTTTGAGGTTGGGTCTTCTACTCCACCCACTCACTACTAGACTGTGAGGAGGAATAAAAATCACATGATTAAGGTATCATACATGTTGTGGGAGATGGATGCCACAACGGTTAGTGGGAGGAGTACCCATCATCCCGCAAAGAACCCATTTCATCCTCTCTCTGGGTCTGACAGAGAGGATGCTAAGAGGATCCATACTTCACCCCGACCAGTGATTTAGTACTAGCCCCAAGTTAGCTAGAGCAAGAGGTCACATACCGGCCTCCGATTAGTTCTACACGTGTGAGCTACTTAACGTCCGAGCTCAATTTGAGATCTATCATTCTCCATAGTGTGGGGAAATACCTATGAAAAAAGTATGCCAGAGAGGCCCACACTCATATCACTTAGGGAGGCGAGGTTTGACTAGTCGCCTCCTGCACTCATTGATTTCCGATCATGTACGCATCATAATTATCTTACTTGGGGATGACCCATCATAAAGAGCATCCCTATCTTGAGAGTGGTGTCTCCACCACATGCTCTACCCCATCCCTTGTCACCCATTCACGCTAAAGATCTCCGCCCACCAAGGCCATGAAGGCTACTGGGAGAAGCATCCCCGCAGTGATCCCGCTATGACCATGGGATCCTATTCCATCACACCAGTGGTGAGGTTGAGCTCCCGCTTGACCCCCCTGGTAGGAAAGGAGGAATGGCACCCAAGCATAGTGGTTGCCCCTTCACCAACACCACAAGTTCAGCAGGACATGGAGATTGTGGTAGCTATTGTAGAGGGAGACAATGATAGCCCAGTTGCACCATTGATAGTAGAACCTCATAGTAGTGTCACCCCTTTCAGAGTTAGTGACAGTCAGGAGTGTGTCTCTTCTAGTTAGTATAGTCCTCATAGGATTGATTCTCCCAAGTGGGAGGTCCGGTGCCTCACATGACAGGATCATCGGCCACCAAAATCATTTGTGCTCATTCGATTAATCATTCTCTTGAGGAGATAGGCACATTATCTTGTAGAAAAGAAAATTATGGGGTATGATTCGATGAGGAGAAGATCGCTTTGATCCCAACAAAGATGATTTATTGGGAGACCTGGGTTTGAATGGTGGACTGGGAACCATCCTCAAGGAGCAGTAGGCATGGAAAACATAACCCACTTGACCCAAAACCTCCTAGCACAGATCAAATAAAAGGATGAAAAGATAGAAAGGATGGAGAAGAGGCTCAAGGATCTTAGCATCTTAGCATTAGAAAAGTCCTCTTCATCCTACCATAAAGACTAGTCGCCAAAGTTGGTGCATGTCTTGGACCCAGCCAAGACTTTACCTCTAATAGAGTAAGATAACACTGGCATGTATAGGAAGGTAGTTGATAGTACCTCCATATAAGAAAAGGATATCAAATCCATGGTTGAGCAGCAGGTGAGGGAAGCGTTGGATTAAGCTTGAGGAGGATCATCTGTTCTAAAGGGTATACCCTACCGGAGGAATTTAATGCAATCCAATATCCTAAGGGTTTCGTCCACCTTCCTTCAAGAGTTTTGATGGCAATGGAAACCCGAGGCAGCACATTGCACATTTCAGAGCTAGTTGTTGCAACGCTGGTGGGAGTGACACTTTACTTTTTCATCTCTTCATCAGTAGCTTAGAAGGGATAACTTTTGATTGGTATGCTGAACTTTTCAATAGTTCAATAAATACTTTTGCAGAGTTGGAGCAACTCTTCATCAAGAGGTTTGGTGGAGCTCAGGAAAGGGTCATTGTTGGTGATCTCATTGTGGCTCAACAAAATTATGGTGAGTCCCTTATTGATTACATTCTCAGATGGCATAATTTGAGTATGAAATGAGAACCACAGCTATTTGAATAACACACTATTGAGATTCTGCTTAAGAATATCCATGGCACGGTCGCCTTCATGGTCAAAGGTTTCACCATCTAAACTTTTTAGAAATTAATCTAGAAGGTGACTAGCTTGTAAGGAGAAGCCAAATAATTACCTTCTCCAGATCTACCAACAAAGCCAAAGTAACCGAAGATATATTAGAAGAAGCCTAAAATAGTGACAATGGTAGACAAGGGGAAGCAACCAGTTAGAGATCAGTCCCAGAGACCACAACTTTAGTAGCCTTCAGTTCCACCTCCTCTACCACCACCGAGGTAGCCCTACTACTCTACCTCCACAGCATCACCTCCCTCCTCAATATCCACAAAGAGAACTACACATACCGCCTGGTAAGCTACCACTTACTCTTATGGATAAACAAAACAAACCATATTCATTTAAGAGAAATTTAGTTAGGAAAATCTTTAAGAATCTCTTAAGGAACCTAACTTTCAGCTACCTGAACCTAGAAGGCCGGAGGAAGTGGGAAAAAGTAATGATCTTAACTTTTGCCCCTACCATCGCATGCTAAGTCATGTTTTGGAAGATTACTTTACATTCAAGGACTCGCTTGAATAGAGCTTCAAGAAAGGTGCTATAATTATCCCGAAGGAATATCTTGTGGAATAACCATCCAGTTCCATTAGGGTAATTTTTGGGGATGACTGCGATCCTTCCAAAACCAAAGAAGGCTGAGATATCTCCTTATCCAAAACCTCTAAAAAGATTATTAAGATCAAAAACTTTCCAGCCACTCAAACCTCCAACATCAAGGAAGGTTTGCAAGCCTCCTGGAAAGGGGAGATCGCCAGCAACAACATGTGCCGGCCCTGGATAGCCCAGTAGCACAACCAATAACTGAGTCCAGCCTCCAATCTACCATTGCAGCTACCACATTGGTGACTTCCTCTACTTCAACTAGTTTTTCTTCTTCTACTAGTATAACTCTTGTATCGATGGATAAGGGCACCAAATCCCTTACCCCACTTATTTTACTTGATTTCTACTTTGTACCACCTATCAAATCCAAGAAATTGAAGAATAAAGCTAGCTTGAATTACATCTGTGTCACTTCTAATGGGTCTACTTCTATTCTTAATGATGACTCTTCAAGTCAAAATAACTATAATAATTCTGATCTTCCTCTTTCTAATTCAGAGTTGGACTTCCCTACTCTAAATACTATGGGTTCACCTCTTGAGATAGTCTTGGAATCATTTGAATCTGAGGGTCCCATAGGAGAAGCTATAGGTGAGCCTGTAGTAACCTTCCATTACCCCACAGAGATCACCAAAGATCAACCTCCAGAGTGGCAAGGTTCTACCTCCTAGGGCAGCACCTCAAGATAGAGAGAAACAAGTCATTGATAGAGAGGATGAAGCCCCTCCACAGGATGCTCCACCCTTGGATATTCTTGTGGAGGATCAGCCTAAGGTGGACTATAATGTCCTCTCTCACCTAAGAAAGCTATCATCTAAGATAAGCATATATGATGCCCTTTGCTTATCCAAAGAGATGAGGGAATCATTAATCAAGGCTGTCTTTGATCCTGAGATATGCTTAGCTCAATTGGCCGCTATTAGTGAGGAGGCACATTATCCCAGAGAAGCTCAGGGGATCACTTTCACAGATGAATACCTTCTTTTGGGGGACATGGAGCACAACCGCCCCTACATTACAAATGACATGGCGATTCATACTTGTCGTTCTGATCTAGGTGCATCGATGAACATTATGAGTCTAAAGACCCTTGATTTAAAGATCGACATCTCCACACAGGGGATCGATGATGTTAAGAGGATTCAATGACAAGGCGGGCTTGTGTTCCATAGTGTTATTTTGGAGATAGGAATATTGAAGCCAAGTTTTACATAATTGATTCAAATACTGCATTCACCTCTATGCTTAGTAGGCCTTGGATACATCAGAATAAGATAATTTTATCCTTCCTCCATCAATGCATTAAGTTCAGGAAGGATGAGATTGAGTATTATGTCAAAGGAGATGAAAAGTCATTTTTAGTTAGAGAGATTGAGATATATGAGGATGCGACCTACTATATTTCTCAAAACCCCTTTCTCGTGAACTTGGACAAAACTAAAATTTAAAAGCAAAAGAAAATGAAGAAAATGAAAAAGAGAAGAAAAAGAAAAAGAAAAGAAAAAGGAAAATCCAAGTGAACAAGAAAGGGGAATTGAAGAAGAAATAGATCCGCATATCACATTCCACCCATAGTTCATTCCATCATATGGACATGTGGATGACTAACCCTCCACCAGGGCAAAATAGAGGTCTAGAGGTGGAAGACCCTGGTTTTCCATTAGCCAACAGGCCATTCATGAGTACCAACTATTCACATAGACTTGGAATCTAAATTGAAGGATGAGTGATTGATACCAACCAACCCTCCAGGTTTCATTCACACTGATTGATGAAGTGGGTCTCTAGACAAAGTAAAGTATTATAATCAGGTTTATGTCAGACTATTAGACAACTGCTAGGAACCTTAGCTCTAACCTCACTTTAATCTTAAAAAGTTGAAGGTTTATTAGTTAAGAAAGCCCCTAAGTCTTGTAGTGATATGAAGCTAAAGATTCTTTTTAGGATCATCATCCTCAAGTCCTGAAGTTGATGTAGAACTTCAGGAGGATACATTTAAAGAATTAATGGAATTACTATTTGACTTTTACTCACCTTGTGTTCATAATCTTATAAAGAAAGATTTGGTTTCTCATACATGGTCTAGGCATAGGTTAAAGTATTTTGAGAAGCTATGGAACAAATAGGCAGGGAAGCATAATCAAAGACCAGGACTAGGATTTGGTACAATGAGTCCAGTCGATGATGATGATTGCTGCTTAGTTGTTACCAATCATTTGGTGTTTGAAAGGTTCTTTTCACACAACCCCAACTCTTATGAGAATGTGTGTTTAGAAACCTCAGATGATCAAAATGATCATCAAATCAAGGATGCACCTCCCGAATTTGAAAAGAAAATTGATTAAATAATTGACAAACTTAAAGAAATCAACCTCGGGACATAAGAAAATCCATGCCCGACATAAATCAGTTCATTACTGAATGAAGAAGAAACCAATGAATTAGTTAGGCTATTAATTGAGTTTAAAGATTTCTTTGCATGGAGTTATGAAGAGAACCCGGATTATCTCATGATGTAGCAGTCCACACGCTAGCAACAGATCCTAGCACTAACCCTATTAAACAAGCTCCTAGATGCATGCAATTAGAAATTGAACAACAAGTCATTTCTAAAGTCAAGAAATTGATCAATGCTAGTTTCATCAGGGAAGAAAAATATCTTACCTAGTTAGCTAGTGTCATACCAGTTAAGAAAAAGAATAGCCAAATTTGCATATATGTCGATTTCAGGGACTTAAACAAGGCATGTCCTAAGGATGAGTTTCCTCTTCTTATACTAGAATTAATGGTGGACATCGCCTCATCTCATGCAGTCTTTTCTTTCTTGGATGGGTCATTTGGCTACAACCAAATCAATATCTCATAAAGATGAAAGAAACACTATTTTTCAAACCTCGATTGGAATCTTCTGTTATAGGGTCATGCCTTTCTGCCTTAAAATGCTGGTGCTACATACCAACAGGCCATGACTCAGATCTTCAATGAACTCATCCATCATCAGGTTGAGTGCTATATTGATGATCTAGTAGTCAAGAGCAAAGAAAAGAAAGACCACCTCTTTGACTTGAGAATAAGTTTTTGAATGGTTAAGACAATATAACCTCAAAATGAATCTCCTAAAGTGTTCATTCGGAGTAGCTTCAAGAAAATTCCTTGGGTTTGTTGTCCTACATTGGGGAATAGAAATAGATTCAGAAAAGATCAAAGCTCTCTTAGAAATGTGACCTCCTAAGAGTTTAACTCAACTAAGATCCTTCAAGGATGGCTCACATATCTAAGATGCTTTATCTTCAACCTATTGGGGAGATGCAAGCCATTCTCGACTTATCAAAAGGATGCCAAGTTCAAGTGGGATGACAAGTGTCGCATGCCTTTGAAGACATCAAGCAAGATATTTGGTGAAGCCAGTTCTAGCTATCCTGGCGGCCACTCATCCTCCTCGCATTGGATGACTCTCTTGGTGCTCTGTTGGCCCAAGCCAACGATAAAGGAAAGGAGAGTGCTCTCTACTGCCTCAGCCATTGTTTGATTCCTACTGAAGTGAACTACCCATCTACTGAGAAATATTACCTAGCTTTGATCTTTGCTTCGTAAAATCTATGACATTATATGCTTTCTCATAAGGTGTACTTGGTTTCTAGAATAAATTCACTGTAATTCTCATGACACGGCCAACGCTATCTGGACATTTGGCATGATGGTCCATGATTCTCTTATAGTTTGATATGATATTTGTACCCCTCCGTGTAGTAAAAGGACAAGCACTAGCAAATTTCTTAGCAAGACACCACTTCTTACTGATTCTTCGCTTAGTGATAATCTCCTTAAAAAACAAATCATGAACTTAGGAGAGGTTAACAATCACCATTGGGAGATATATTTTGATGGTGTAGCTTCTTTTCATAAAGGGGAAGCACCACGATCTACTCTTCGAGGAAAGGTAGGGGTAGGAATAGTTCTCTTAACTCCAGACCACGATGTGATGAGATTCTCATACTATCTTTTCAAACCCTACACCAACAATGAAGCCAGGTATGAGGCTTTGATTATTGGTCTGGAGTTAGCTATCACAGTGTGTGTCAAGAGCATCAACATCTTTTGGGACCCTCAGTTGGCCATCAATCAGATTGTTGGGTCCTACAAAGTTCTTAAACCTAAGCTTCATCATTACCATGAGTATACCATGAAGCTATTGGCCCAAATCCCCAAAGCCACCATCTACAAGGTTCACCGAGTAGAGAACGCAGTAGCAGATGCTTTGGCCAAACTTGCCAAATAATTGGCATGTCCGAAAGATGAGTCCATTCTAATAAGGGTACAAAATAGACAAGTCATATCCATTATTGCTTCTGAACTCATCGAGAGACTTTCTCTTGAAGGGGAGGTTGTTACCTATAAGGTGAGTCGGATTGGAGGCAACCGCTTCAAAGACTATTTGAATACCGCAAACTACCTCAAGAAAAGTTACAAATTAGGTGAGATCTCTCTCCTATGCTCTCGTGATGGCACCTGCACCACCCTTTGATCAAATGTGATTATGTTGTTTAGATAAACATGAAGACCATGGCATTGTAACTGAGGTACATTTAGGTCTTTGTGGAGCACATCAATCCAGTCTGAAGATGAAGATCAAGAGACTAAGATACTACTGGCCTTCAATGATTACAAACTGCATGGATGTAGCTAAGAGATGCCATCAATGTCAGGTACACGGTGTGGTCTTACATCAACCACCCAACATTCTACTCCCTACATTGGATTCATGGCCATTCGAGTATTGGGGTACCGACATTGTGGGTTCAATCGATCCTCCTTCTTCCAAGGGTCATCGGTTCATCTTAGCTGCCACTAACTACTTTTCCAAGTGGGTGGAGGTAATCCCACTCAGAGAGGTCACATCTCAGCATGTACTTCAGTTTTTTCGGAACCATATCATATATAGGTTTAGGGTGCCTCGATGAATTATATCATATATTGGTACTGCATTCAAAAGCACCAAGATCAACAGCTTTGCCAGAAGACACAGTATAGATTGGAGACACTCCACCATTTACTACCTAGAGCAAATGGCTTAGTAGAAGCATTCAACAAAACTCTCATTCAAATTATAAAGAAGACTCTTGAAAAAAAGAGTGGAATGATCAAGCCTTGTGGGCCTTCCGTACTACACACCAAACTCCAACTCAATCTACCCCCTTTTCTTTAGTGTATTGGTATGAAGTTGTTTTACCTTTAGAAGTTCAACTCCCATGACTAAGGATAGCATTGGGCTGCAAGATCACTATAGAGCAGAATGCAAAGTTTTAGTTAGAAGAGCTTGAAGGTTTGGAGGAGAGTCACCTACGGGCGTGCCAGAACCTCGAGTTGCACATGGCCAAAATGATTCAAGATCAAGCTGGTCTGCCCTAGGTCTTTCCATGTAGGAGAACTTGTGTTAGTCCTAAGAAGACCAATTGTTGCCTGTCGAAAGATGGGAGGCATGTTTGAACCCACTTGGGAAGGCCCCTATGTCATAGAGGCCAACCAAGGAGAATCTTATCAGCTTATTGATTATAAAGGGAAACACCCGATGCTTCCAATTAATGCGCTCTATTTGAAGAAATATTATCCATAAAAATTATGTTTGAAAATAATTCTATCAATCAACAAAAATTTCATTCCAATTTATCAAAAACATTCTCTTCTTTTGAAGCATTATTTTGCTTGTGAATCACGTGACGTTTAGGTGTAAGAGTCCTAGTGGCATCCTATCCCCTTTAACAACACAAACACAATCTCCTGGTGCTATTAGAATAGGTGTAAGAGAACTCAAGTGGCATCCTATTTCGATTAGCACAACTAAGTTAGGTGTAGGAGAACCTAAGCGACATCCTCTCTTAGTGGGAATTCCCGGTTACCATCTGTGGCACCATTTCATCAAATTCCCCAGCATGTTTAGGGTAGGTGTAAGAGAACCCAAGCGGCATCTTATTCCCTTTAACACATGCACAAAAATAAACACATATCTTTTATCTCAGGCTCCTTTGATGTGGGTGCAAGCCCCCTGTGACACTCACTCATTAGCTATTCTAGGTCAGGTTTACATGCTACCTCGCTAGTATGTCACCCCAGTGGTTCCTTATTTTGGAAGATGTGAGTCACTGTGCTTTCATCCTAACCTGACCCTTGCAAACCAACGAGCACCTTGTTAGTTTGGTAGACTTCACTGCCTAGCCAGTAAGCTACCTCATGTTAATTTTGTTTAAGAAGATGTGAGTCCCTGAGCTTTCTTCTTGAACTAGTCATCATGATCTAACTAGGTATATTTGAGGTCTAGGATAAGTCCCACAAATGCTCCTTTCCTCTTGACTACATTTGAGTCATATAAGTTGTCGGGCATTTTCTCAGTAGTTTCCCTAGGTCGGATGGCACCTGTCGAGTTGAAGACAGACTATCTCAATACAAACTTTTTGTATCTTTCTTTTCCCTTCATTTCTTTTGTACATATGCTTGTATTTAAGGAAAATGGAATATTAGTCCCGAACAACCGGGTTGGGTTTAAGTAGCCCTAAGTAGGTCTTGTACCTTACACCCCTGGTTAACAATGGAGTCGTACTCACTTATGCCTTTCATACATACATGTGTTCATGTGAGAAATAGATAAGAAAACCTCTTTTCTATTGTTGACCTCATTTTTAGAATGAGCTCTCAACCCCTCCATCTTAGACATAAGACTTCTCTTAAACTATAAGAGTTCCTTAGTCTTAAGACACATCTAGTGATTAGGTGGACACTCAACTAAACTTAGAAAGAGTTACCATGGAATAGTCATGCCTTGGGGTTAGGAAAATTTGCCTACCTTGAACCAACCCCTCACTTCCTTCCTTCAAGTCAAATTCAAATCAACTTCAACTCCAAATCAAACCTTGAATCAATTTCAATGGATTTTCTCAAATTATAAATCAATTCCAAATAATCGAAACCCATGAATGAAATCCAAATTCAAATTCCAAAAATCTTTTCGTAGCCCTTTGATTCTATCTTATGGACTTAGCTTAAATCAAATCCAAATCAATTCAATTTGAAGAAATTTTCTCATAACCCACTTATATTCTCATTTATATTCACATATAAAAATGAAACATAAATTCAAATCAGTCAAACCAAATCCAAAATTCAAATCCAAATAAAAAATCTTTCCTAAGTCTTTTTAATTCCCTCTTGAGGACTTAGCCTAAATCAAGTTTAAATCACTTCAATTCTTTGAAATTTTCTCATAACCCATTTATATATATATAAAAATGAAATATAAATTTAAATCAATCAAATTGAATCCAAAATTCAAATTAAAAGGCCAAAAATCTTTCCTAAGCCCTTTGATTCTAGCTTATGGACTTAGCTCAAATCAAATCCAAATCAATTCAAATTCAAGAAATTTTCTCATAACCCATTTATATTTTCATTTATATTCACAAATATAAATGAATTATAAATTCGTATATCCAAAACTAAATTCAAAAATTAACTTCAAATTCAACCAAAATTCAACCTAAGCCTTTCAAGTCAAAATCTTGAACTTAGCCAAATCAAACTCAAGTCAAGCCAAACTGTTTATTTTTATCATGATTTAATCAATCCTTCAATCATGAATCAAATATAAATATAAACTTCAATCCTCAAACCAAAACTAAATTAAAAAAATCAAACCCAAGTCAAACTCATGTTCATCCTTTGAACTTGAAATTGACAATTGAATCAAAACCCATTTGACTTCAAATCTCTTGCAAATGAATTTATATTTCAATCATAAATCCATATGTGAGTTCAACCAAACTTGAATCAAGCCTTGATCAAGAAAATCCAATTGGCTCACTTGACACAAGTGGCCAATTTGACCTACTTGAACCAAAATTCAATTCAATCCAAATCAAAGTGAATTAAGCAAATCCAAACTCATGTCTTGTTGATCATCATAGTTAATCAATTGTCATGAACACTCAAACCAAGTCAACCTAGTCCATCGACCAAGTCAACCCTTTAACCCACATGAACCCAAACATGTCAAATTGCAACCTAAATCAAATTGATTGTAACCGATGGCTCAAGTTAACTCTAAATTAATTATTGAACTAGACCAAAGCCTTAATTAAACCCAATTTGACTAATTGGCCAACTAGACTCAACCTAGCCCAATTGACCATGAACCCAATTTGACCTAAAAGGTCAAATCAACTTGAAATTAAACCAAACCAAAATTAATTGAAACCAAAGTCTACAATATATTCCAAATGATCAACCAAACCCAAACCAAGCCATGATTCAAGCCAATTTGATCAATTGGGTCAAATCGATCAACTTAGCCCAAATTGACCTAAAGGATCAAATTGGACAAAATATAAATTAAGCCTCAAATTAAACCAAATTAATTAAAACCAATTGAATCAATATACTATAAATAGTCATTTGAACTTGGCCCAACTTTGGTTTGACCCAATTTTACCAATTGGTCAAGTTAACTATTTGACCCAATTTGACCCAAATTGGTCAAATTAACCCAAATTATACCAAATGAACTTCAAATGACATGAAATTTGGTCTAACAAATTCAATGCCAAATGACTACTTTTCCCTTGGGTCAAGGGCATCCCATGAGAAAAGATACTTTTCCAAGTGGTCATTTCTCTTCCTTGGCCACTTGACACTCATTCCTTGGTCTACATAGGCACCAAGGACACTGAATTTCTGACCCAAGGAGTGTTTGGGGAAGCCATGACTCATGGGGAGGTGAAATCACGTCACCTCTACTATTGGAACACTTGGCATGAGGGGCACTTACCTCCCCTTGGCTAGGACACCCATTTTTCCTTCATGGTAGCCACTTTACATGCTTTAACCGGGAGCCACCTAGGATGATTCTCTTCATAACCACCCCAAGCCAATTGACATGAGTTTGGAGCCAAAATTTTAAACAAAAAGTGAATTTTAGTTCATTTTCATGATTTTCATTCTAAGGCTTGAGTGGATGAAGGAAAGCCCCATTCCTCTCATTCTCCCTCTCCTAGAGCTCCCAAAGCCATTGGAAATCACCCCCACTTCTTTTTGGAGAGAAATACTTCAAAACTAAGTGGATTTCAATGAAGAAATGATGATCACTAGAAGAAACTTTATTTTGACGAAGGCGAAGATCCAAACTCAGTTTAAGGCTTCTTCTCCTACTCAATAGCGCACTCAAGTCACCACTACCTCTGGAAATCATCCCCGGTGAGGTAACCTTCAAAAACTATAGCCGGCCTTAGGATCCCTCATTTTGTGATAGTTTTTGCGCAATTTTTAGGAATCTACCTAGATAATCCTACATTTTTACTTTAAATCATCTCAATTAAAAATATTTTTTTCATGTAAGTTGACATGAAAATGAGTCCATTTGGACAAGTTTTCACTTAAAAGCCCTTTTTTTTCCAAAAAAATAGCCGATTTCCAAAGATGCTGCCGCCGTCAATCCGTGGTTCCGGATCAACGTTTGATCACATGGATCAACGACCGGGCCTTCGAATGCAATTTGGACCGTCCGATTGTAGTTCAGATAATAAGATGGGATCGCCGCGCTTCGCATCCTAGCCTCTGGATCGCACAATCTGATATGGACTGTCCAATCATAGATCAGACGATCAAGAGCAAATCGTGGGTCACTCTATCTATGTTGTTCCTTCCGCCAAACGACGATCCAACACCGCACCACCGCCAACACTGCAGCACATGCCACATGGCACCGCACGTCCAATCATGTTTATTGCTACACAAAGCATCATGCGGTCAACAAGGCTAAATACAAAATCAATTTTTTTGATTTAAAAAATTACTTTAACTCACCTGAAATATCAAAAATTTATAGAAAATATAATACTTAACCAAAAATTACAAACAAGGGTTCATTGGATTTGTCTTTCTAACAGAAATCCAACAAACCCAAAATCACCAAATGTCATTAAGTATTTTGAGCTTAATTTGAGTTTTAGTAAAAATCAAATTTCTTTAGTTAAACCAAAAAAACATGTCAGATTAAGTTGAAATCTTCTAAGATTAAAATTAATGTTAAAGTACACCTACCATAAAAATTTTAAGTCAAAATGACCTTTAGATTAAAAGATATTGAATTTTGAGTTTTAAATGATTTATTTTAATAAAATAAATTAATAGAATTCATAAAAATCACTTAAATCAATTGAAACTTCATAAATTTATAACTAATAGTAGAAAATTCAAAAAATAGAAGCTCAAGTTCATTTTAAGGATAATTCAGAGGAGAATCTAATAAAATTGTTTCTAATTGAGTTTGAATAGTAAATTTTCCTTAATTAGGGTTTATTTGAAAACTTAATAACCCTAATTACTCCCTGATGACTTCATTAATTAATTCCAAACTTCTCAGGCATGTATAGTGGGATGCATCTATCTCTCTTAATTTTCTTGGAATTTATGAATGAGTTAATCAGAAAAGTTAATTAATGAACCCCTAATCACTCTCTTAATATAATTAAGGTTAATTAAGTATGTGAATAATGGTTTAATTCCTTGATTAAGATAATTAACCTTTGTTTAAGTGATTAGGAGGTTTATGGAATGATTTTGGGATATTTTTTCTTCCTTAATCCAAATCTAATTAAGGGTTAATCCACTAATAATCTACTTAATTAATCAAATCAAATTCTCAAAACCAAAATTAATCTAGAAACTTAATCAATCCTTCTTGGGTATATGCTTAGGTGTTCAATAACCTAAGTAACTTAAGGAAATCATACCTAACCCACATGTGTGGCAAGGGTTATGAAAGTACTTAAGTTAAACCCTTTTGCTTAATTAATCATTAATTGTGAGCCTATTGCATTAGGTGCCTTTATTTCCTAGGATGCATTGCTGATTTAAATTCCTTGTGATTTTATGTCATACATTGGCTCATAATTATTTGATTAAATAGGTATAGGTAAGGGGTAATTAATGAACTTAATCTAAACCTTAACCTAACCAAAGCATAAAATTAATTTAATCACCTAAAAATTAAACTAAAATGATACACACATGTGGAATGGGTAAGGACCAACAAACTTTCTCACACTTCCCTAATTCAAATCAAACTCAAAACCAAATGAAAGTCTCTTTAAACAACTTTTGATTCTCTTTAAATGATCTTACTTCATAAGATTGTCTTTAAGAATTAATTAGAATGAATTAAATTACATGCTTACATCACTTTATTTCTTTTCTAGCATGCTAAATGTGTATATCATATGAGTTTCATACATTCAAGCTTTTCAAAAATCAAATTCAAAATGAAATGTTTTCTTTATTTCAAATTGCATGTTTTGGCTAAAGTAAAAATATGAGTGGCCATTATCACTATTAAATTCAAAACTATTTTCAAAATATATAAATCAAATACCTAAATCTAAAAGTGTGCTACTTATAATTATTTATAAGATTGCATGTGGATATAAATATGAAGATGTGCATGGTGTACTTTTCCTTATCTTTTCTTTTAGCATAGTTTTGAATAGGATTTGGCAAAGTATATAGTTCATTTGAAAAGAACATAACACTTGCCTAACTCTATTCCTATTTATTCTTAAGCTATTACTTAAAGGACATCCACACCTACACATATAAATTTCATAAACTAATCAAACAAACAAATACAAACTTTTATATCTTTCTTTTCCATTCATTTCTTTTATACATATGCTTGTATTTAAGGAAAGTGGTATATTAGTCTAGAAAACCCTAGGGTTATGAGGCTTTAAGTAGCCCTAAGTAGGTCTTGTACCTTACACCATTGGTTAACAATGGCATTTTACTCACTTATGCCTTTCATACATACATGTGTGCATGTGAAAAGTGGATAAGAAAATCTCTTTTCTATTTAATGAAAATCATGCATCATAAAGCATTCAAATTTTTTTAAGTAACTCACTTAACATTCTCTTTCCATGCATTTCTCTTTATACATATGCTTGTATTTAAGGAAAATGGTATAATAGTTTGGACAACCTTGGGGTTGCGAGGCTTTAAGTATCCCCAAGTAGGTCTTGTACATTACACCCCTGGTTAACAACGGCTTCAAACTCACTTGTGTCTTTTATACTTGTAAATGTGCATATGAAAAATGGATAAAAAAGATACCCTCTTTTACTTAACAAACAAACATAAACTTTTTTGCATGATTCTCTTGCCATGCATTTCTTTTTATACATGCACATGTATTTAAGAAAAGTGTTATATTAGTCTAGACAACCCAGGGGTTGAGGCTTTAAGTAGCCCTAAGTAGGTCTTGTACCTTACACCCATGGTTAATAATGGCATCATACTCACTTATGTCTTTTATGCTTTTAAATATGCATATGAAAAATGGATAAAAGAATCACTCTCTTCTACTTAACAAAATCATGCATACATGAAACATTCCAAGTTTTCTTAAGCAACCTCTCTTAGCATTCATTATTAAGGTATAAATATACATTGTATGTATAGATATGCTTAGGATTCATTCATGTGCATGATACACAAGTGGGAAAGAAATAAAATGTTGTGTGTTTTGTGATAGTAATTCACTTTACTTAATCTTAAAATGCCTTTCTTTTTGAATAGGTTGTTTAGAAAGTCTAAACTTAGGATTAATTAAAATACATAATATAAAATTCACTAAACAAAAATCTTTAATGAATCTACCTTAGAAATTGCTTAAGGTAGGGAGATAAGAGAAGTTCTCTTCTCTCTCTTTACAACCTTTAGTAATTAAGTAAGTTCATTCAAACCAAATCAAATCATCAAATAAAATTAACCTATATCAACTAAATAACTTAAATGAGACCACCCTTTTAAGTTGAACTCACACTTTAAAAAAAAAACTCCTAACCTTAAAGCCTAGCTAAGCATACCACACAAACTTTACAGGGCACACACATTAGGCTAAGTCACCACTTCTAGTCCTATGTTTGGGCGGTGCATGGTTTGATGTTTTCTTTATTTTGTGATGTAATTTTAGTTTGATGAGGAGAATGAGAGTGATGATTAAATCTAATCATTATCTTCTATAGAGGATTGTGCTTAAGGATCGATGCAATAAAAATATAACTGCTTTTGCTATGTAGGTTTCTTATACCCTTAAGCATAATTCCAAAATAGGCTAGGTGGACTTGGTTGCCCATGTGAGGGGTGCTAAGTCTAATTTGTTAATATGCATGCTAGGAATTTGTATGGTTTGTTTAGCTAATCTATATTTTGCAGGTGTTAGTTAGATTTAGTTTTCCTTTTCCTGTATTTTTGCAATTAGGATTTTAGAATGATTGCTACGGGGATTAGGATGAGCATTGGTTATAAGGCCATGGCTTATGTACCATGTGAAACCTTTAGAGCATCCACCTTCCAACCATCCAAAAAGAAGGAACTAAAGAAGAAAGAAGAAAAGAAGAATGACAAAATGAAGCTTGAAGACTCTCATAATAATGAATTCCTTGCTTAATTGTACTTAATTCATTTGTAATCCGGGTTGTATAAGGGTAAAGTTTGGCTACCCAATTTGTTGTTGGGTTTGTACGGTGGTGCCCAACCACAAATGATCTTTTATTCTTTTGCTTTAGCTTTATAAAATGTGTGATGTTTTGTGCATTAAGATGGCATATTTTCCTAATTTCTTCCTTGATTTGATGTATGGCCTGGATGATGATTAGGCTCTTAGGAAAATAAATCTTCTACCAAATTAATCAATTCAAAATTAAAAATAAACAACTCATAATCTCATTTAAAGCTTAAGTTAAAATCAAGATAAAAGAATTAGCAACCCCTTAGCTGGATGACTATTTCTTTTATAACATCATGCATAAAAAGCATATTGATTCACTCTTGATTAGAGGGCTTCCACCTTTCCCAAAGAACTTGGCTTGACCTTTGAGAGCCATGGTGGAAACATATCTTCTCCTTCTCATTGATTTTGGCCCATAATCTTATTTTCCATGCATTAGGCATATGAATCTTATAAGCCTGGGTCAAATGATTGTCCAAAATGAAAGTAAAATGTAATATATTTTGGATTAAATCTAGGTCATTTTTCATGGCCTTAGATGATCTAGTCTCTTAGGGAGTGAGTTTAAGGACTAAGTCTCTTTCTAAAATAAATAACAACCTATCTATCTTACATAAACATATGACTTGCCTACATGAATCATAGGAGAAGTTAGTTGGCGGCCACCCCCAGGAAGTTGTAAGTCCAAGCAGTCGGGTGATTTTTCCTCTCTTGTGGAGGCAAACTGAATACCCATTTTTCTCCTTAGATTTAGATCATGCTTTTGGCCCTCACCAAAGATCCCTAGATTTAGGTTCTGAGGTTACTTCTCTTCTATGGGCTATAAGCATAAATCCTCACCTCTTAGCGATTTCCATAACCTTGCATTGTGGAATTATAATCCCTAAACTTCTAATAAAAACTTAACTCAAACAAATAATTTCCCTCAATTTCAAAAATGTAAAGCCCAACCGTAGGATAGTTTGGGATGTTTACTAGGTTTTCTAGTATCCTAAGCATCCTTTACTCACCTCCATTTAGCTTCAATAAGAACTCCCTCCTCTTGATCGATCCCACTTGATTTGCCAAAAATAAACTAATCGATTGATAGTCCTACCTATTGAAATCTTTGGAGAACTAAACAAATCTAGTTTAAAATAAACCCTACTTAATTTTTTCATGTAAAGTAAGGGAAGACATATGCAGACCCATTGTCCTTAGGAGTCCTTATTAAGGTGATTAGGTCCTTTGTAGGGTGGTGACTTCTGTATTTTGAGATAGTACACCTCTCCTCAATGTCATGCTCAATCGCTTTAATAAGAACATTCACAGATCTACATGGAGTCCCAAACAAAAGGCGTGTATTTTTATTTTCATTTATCCTCTTCAAGAGGATAGATGAAGGCAGGAATATTTCACCACATCTACTTAATGAAAATCATGCATCATAAAGCATTCAAATTTTCTTAAGTAACTCACTTAGCATTCATCATAAAGTATGCTAAAAATTTCCATTTGTATGTATGGATATGTTAAGGATTCATTCATATATATGTTATACATGTTGGAAAAGAAAATGAAGTGATGTGTGTTTTGTGATCTTAATTCACTTTATTTAATTTTAAAATGCCTTTCTTTTTGAATAGGTTTGTTTATGGAAAATATAAACTCAGGATTAATTAAAACATATAATAAAACATTCACTAAACAAAACTAAAGATGAATCTACTTTATAAATTAGTTAAGGTAGGGAAGGAAAGAGAAGTTTCTCATCCCTTTTTCTTCTCTTTACAACACTTAGTAATTAATTGTAGGTTCATTCAAACCTAAACAAAACATCAAATAAAATCAACCCAAATCAACTAAAAAAACTTGAACAAAACCACCCTCTAAGTTGGACATCTTCAGACTTAGGAAATGTAAACCTTAAAGCCTTAGCTAACAAACCACACAAACCTATTAAAGCACACACATTAGGTTAAGTCACCACTTTTAGCTTTAGGTTAGGACGGTGCATGGCTTGATTTTTGCTTTTTTTTCATGATATTTTATTTTAGTCTGGATGTTAAGGTGACTGTGAATAGAATGAATGGTAGGACAATTTAGTTTAATCATTATTTTCTGCAGGGGATTGTGCTTAAGGGGCAATGTAATAAAAATATAACTGCTTTTTCCATGTGTACTTATACCCCTAAGCATAATCTAATAGGCCAGATGGACTTGGTCACTCATGTGTGGGGTGATAAGTCCAATATACATACTTGGGACTTGTACTATTTGTTTAGCTAATCTCTATTTTTTAGGTGTTAATTAGATTTACTTTTTCTTTTCATGTATTTTTGTAATTAGGATTTTGGAATGATTATTATGGGGGAGTAGGATGAGCATTGGTCATAATATTACATCTTATGTACCATGTGAAGCATTTGGAGCAATAACCTACCAACCATCCAAAAGAAGGAACCAAAAGAAGAAAGAAGAAATGAAGAAATGAAGATCCCCATAACATGAATTTCTTTACTTGATTGTAAATTAATTCATTTTGTAATTCGGGTTGTATAAGGGTAGATCTCGGCTATCAAATTTATTTTCAGGTTTGTGCTATGGTGCCCGATGACAAATGACATTTTATTCTTTTTGCATTTGCTTTATTGATGTTTTATTTAGCTTGTGCATTAAGATGACATATTTTCTAGTTTCTCCCTTACTTTGATGTATGGCATGGATGATGATTAGGTTCCTAGGAAAAATAAATCTTCTACCAAATTAATCAACTCAAAATTAAAAAAATAAATAACTCATAACCTCATTTAAAGCTTAAGTTAAAATTAAGATAAAAAGAATTAGCAACCCCTTAGCTGAATGAGTATTTCATTTATATCATCATGCATAAAAATATATTGTTACACTCTTGATTGGAGGGTTTCCACCTTTTCCAAAGAAACTTGGCTTGAGCTTTGAGAGCCATGGTAAAAACACATCTCCCCCTTCTCGCTAATTTTGACCCATAATCTTACTTCTCATGCATTAGGCATATGAATCCTATAAGCTTGAGTCAATTGATTGTCCAAAAATAAAAATAACATGTAATATATTTTGCATTAGATCTAGGTCATTTCATGCCCTTACATGATCTAGTCTCTTAGGGGTGAGTTTAAAGACTTAGTCTCTTTCTAAATAAATAACAACCTAGCTATCTTGCATAAAGCATATGAATTGCATACATGAATTTAAAATCATAGGAGGAGTTAGTTGGCAGCCACCCCCAGGCTGTTGTAAGTCCTAGCAGTTGGTTGGTTTGTCCTCTCTTGGAGGAAAATTAAATATTCATTTTTGCCTTAGATTTAGGTCATGTTTTTGGCCCTCACCAAATCTCTCTAAATTTAGGTTCTGAGATTTCTTCTCCTTCTATGGGCCAAAAGCATAAATCCTCACCTCTTAGGAATTTTCATAACCTTGTATTATGGAATTATAAGCCCTAAACTTCTAATTAAAATTTAACTCAAATAAACAATTCAATTTCAAAAATGTAAAGCCCAACTATAGGATAGTTTGAGATGTTTGCTAGGTTTCCTAGCAATGTGAGCATATCCTACTTATCTTCTTTTGGCTTTGATAATAAATCTCTTTCTTTGATCAATCCCATTTGATCCTTTAAAATAAGCTAATTGATTGATACTCCTACCTATTGAAATCTTTGGAAACAATGATCATTTAACTTAATCGAGAGTATTCCTAAGGGATCTCATTCCTTATGATGTAATTAACTATGGGGGATTGCCCCTGTAGGGGACTTAACGAACCCGATTTAAAATATACCCTACTTTACTTTTCCATGGAAAGTAGGCGAAGAACCTTTAGTACACATGCATACCCATTATCCTTAGGAGTCCTTGTTGAGGTGATTAGGTCCATTGTACAGTGGTGACTTCTATCTTTCGAGATAGTACACCTCTCTTTAATATCGTACCCGATTACCCTTAATAAGAATACTTGCGGATCTACATGGTGTGAAAAATGCATAAAAAGAGAAGTATATTTTTGTCTTCATTTTATCCCACATAGAGAGAAGATGGAAGTATACATTTTCTTTTAGAAATATTTATAAATTTTACCACATCAATCCAATTCGAGCTAAATCGAGCTCCGATCATGCCTTATAAGATGCACAGATGTCCTCTCCCACAGGGAAATATAGAGACAGATCATGGGCCGTCCATCCGCACAGTTTGGATGGACAGCCATGATCAAAGACACGTAGATCCCATGGATTTCCCTTTAGAATGTTTTTAACATCAGTCATCGATCCTTGATTGAGGATGAGGAGAAAGCGTAGGACCCGATGCGCTACGATGTGATAACTTAAATATCAAATCCCATCACACCACGTGGAAAGCGCATGTCACCTCAGTAGTTCATGTGGCACTGACGGGATTAAACATTTAATTAGGCTATTAAATCACCTAATTAATCATGAAAACTTCCTAAATTTATATCTGAACTAGAAAAATCATAAAATTATGAAATAAATTGCATTGGATAGATAATTGAACATAGAATAATTAAAAATGATTTTAATGGATTTTGAATAGTGCTTTTCTTTGGATTTGAGTTTTATTAGGAATGTTATTTTGCTAATTACCCTCAAATTACTCCACTAATTAATCCCAAAGTTCTTGTGCATAATTAGAGGGATAACTCATGCCTCCCCTAATTTTCTTGGGATTTATTGGTGATTTAATCAGAGGAATTGCTAGTTTATTCCTTAATCACTCTCTTAATCTAATTAAGCTTAATTAAGGATATAATTAGTGGTCTAACCCTCTGATTGAGTCATTTAAGGTTTGCTTAAGTGAATATGAGATTTAGGGAATAATTTTGGGATACTTTCTTTATGAAATTTCTTAACTCCCTTTCTTCCTTAATCCAACCTTAATTAAGGGTTAATTCACTAATTACCCCCTTAATTAATTTCAAAATTCTAAAACTTTCTAGAACTCAATTAATCTATCTTAGGTAGATGTTTAGGTGTTCAAGAATCTAACTACAATTAAGGAAATCCAAATTCAACTCACGTGTGTGAGAGGTGTTATGAAATTACTTAAAATAAACCCCTTAGCTTAATTAATCCTTAGTCATGAGCCAATTGTATTAGGTACATTTCTTTCCTAGGTGCATTGCTAATTTAAATTCATTGTGTGGTTTTATATCATATCGTTGGCTCATAATTATTTGATTAACTATGCTAAGGTGGTGTAGGTAAGGGGTAATTAATACACTTAATTCATACCTTAACCTAGGCAACATATAAAAATCATCTAATAATCCTAAGAATAAACTAAATCAACAAACATATGTGGGAATGAGTTAGGATCAGCAAACTCACCTCATATTTTTCAAATGAAATCAGACTCAAAACAAAATCAAACCTCCCTTAAAAATAACTTGATTTTCTTTAAGCTTTCATATTTCATAAGATTGTCTTTAGAAATTAATTAAGGTGAATGTGTTTACATTATTTTATCACTTTAGTTCTTTCCTAACATGTTAAATGTGTATGTCATTTGAATCTTATGCATTCATGCTTTTAAAAAATCAAATTCAAAATGAAATATTTTCTTTATGTTAAATTGCATGTTTTGGCTAAAGTAAAAAATATGATTGGCTATTATCACTACTAAATCCAAAACTATTTTCAAAATCTATAAATTAAACATCTAAAATTGAAAGTGTGCTACTTATAATTATTTATGAGCTTGCATGTGGATGTATATATGAAGATGTGCATAATGTGGTTTTCCTTCACTTTTCTTTTGGCAAAGTTTTGAATAGGATTTGGCAAAGTAGAACAAAACACTTGCCTAACCCTATTCCTATTCATTCCTATGCTATTACTTAAGAGGGATACCCATACTTGTACATATAAATTGCATAAATAAAATAAATAAACAAATACAAACTTTTTGCATCTTTCTATTTTCCATTCATTTCTTTTGCACATGTGTTTGTATTTAAGAAAAGTGGTATATTAGTCTCGAAAACCCTGAGGTTGAGAGGCTTTAAGTAGCCCATAGTCGGTCTTGTACCTTACTCTCTTGGTGCTAACAATAGCATCGTACTCACTTATTCCTTTCATATATATACATGTGCATGTGAATAATGGATAAAAGAAACCCCTCTTTTCTACTTAATGAAAATCATGCATCATAAAGCATTCAAATTTTCTTAAGTAACATTTCTTAGCATTCATCATAAAGTGTTCTCAACATTTCCAATTATATGTATAGATATGGTAAGGATTCGTTCATATACATGTTGGGAAAAAAATGAAGTGATGTGTGTTTTGTGATATTAATTCACTTTACTTTATCTTAAAATGCCTTTCTTTTGAATAGGTTTGTTTAGAGAAAATCTAAACTTAGGATTAAATAAAACACATAATAAAACATTCACTAGAAAATCAAATATGAATCCATTTTAGAAATTACTTAAGGTAGGGAAGGAAAGAGAAGTTCTCTTCTCATTTTCCTCTCTTTACAACTTAATAATTAATTGTAGGTTCATTCAAACTTAAGCAAATCACCAAGTAAAAATCAACCAAATTGACTAAACAACTTAAATGAATCCCCCCTCTAAGTTGAACATCTTCATACTTAGAAAATCTAAACCTTAAAGCCATAGCTAAGCATACCACACAAACCTTTTAAAAGCACACATGTTAGGTTAAGTCACCACTTCTAGCTTTAGGTTAGGGCAGTGCATGGCTTGATGTTTGTTTTTATTTTTTGATGTATTGTTTCTAGTCTAGATGTTAGGGTGAATGTGCATAGAATGAATGGTAGGATGATTTAGTCTAATCATTATTTTATGCAGGGGATTGTGCTTAAGGGGTGTTGTAATAAAAATATAAATGCTTTTGCTATGAAGGTGCTTATACCCCTAAGCATAATTCAATAGGCTAGGTGGACTTGGTTACTCATGTGTGGGGTGCTAAGTCCAATATACATGCTTGGGATTTGTATGGCTTGTTTAATTAATCTCTATTTTATAGGTGTTAGTTAGATTTACTTTTCTTTTCATGTATCTTTTGCAATTAGGATTTTGGAATGAATGTTATGGGGGATTAGGATGAGCATTGGTCATAAGATTACATCTTATGTACCATGTGAAGCCTTTGGAGCAACCACCTTCCAACCATCCAAAAGAAAGAACTAAAAGAAGAAAGAAGAAAGAAGAACAGAAGAAATGAAGACTCTCATAACATGAATTTCCTTAATTGTTAATTAATTCATTTGTAATCCAGGTTATATATGGGTAGAGCTCAGCTACCCAATTTGTTTTCGGATTTGTGCGGTGGTGCCCAACCACAAATGGCATTTTATTCTTTTATGTTAGCTCTATAAAATGTTTGATGCTTTGTTTAGCTTGTGCATTAAGATGGCATGGTTTCCTAGTTTCTTTCTTGCTTTGATGTATGGCCTGGAGATGATTAGGCTCTTAAGAAAAAATAAATCTTCTACCAAATTAATCAACTCAAAATTAAAAATAAATAACTCATAATCTCATTTATAACCTAAGTTAAAATCAATATAAAATAATTAACAACCTCTTAGCTGGATGAGTATTTCTTTTATAACATCATGCATAAAAATATATTATTACACTCTTGATTGGAGGGCTTCCACCTTTGCTAGAGAACTTGGCTTGACCTTTGAGAGCCATGGTGGAAATACCCCCCTTTCGTTGATTTTTGGTCCATAATCTTATTTTTCATGCATTAGGCATATGAATCCTATAAGACTAAGTCAAATGATTATCCAAAAATGAAAGTAAAATATAATATGTTTTGCATTAGATCTAGGTCATTTTTCATGCCCTTCAATGATCTAGTCTCTTAGGAAGTGAGTTTAAGGACTTAGTCTCTTTTAAATAAATGATAGCCTAGCTATCTTGCATAAAGAATATGACTTGCCTACATGAATTTAAAATCATAGGGGGAGTTAGTTGGAGGCCACCCCTAGGCGGTTGTAAGTCCAAGCAATCGGGTGGTTTATCCTCTCTTATGGAGGCAAACCAATTACCCATTTTTTCCTTAGATTTAGGTCATGCTTTTGGCCCTCGCCAAAGCTCCATAAATTTATGTTCTGAGGTTGCTTCTCCTTCTACTATCCATAAGTATAAATGCTCACCTCTTAGGCCTTTCCATAACCTTGTATTGTGGAATTATAAGCCCTTAACTTCTAATCAAAATTCAACTCAAATAATTAATTTAATTTCAAAAACATAAAGCCCAACCATAGGATAGTTTGAGATACTCGCTAAGTTTCCTAGCATCTTGAGCATCTTCTATTTATCTTCCTTTGGCATCGATAATAACGCTCTCTCTCTCTCTCTCTCTCTCTCTCTCTTTGTTCAATCTCATTTGATCTTCTAAAATAAACTAATCAATTTATAGTCCTACCTATTGAAATCTTTGGAGACAACGATCATTTACCTTAATCGAGAGTATTCCTAAGGAATCCCCTTTCTTAGGATGTAATTAACTATGAGAGCTTTCCCCTGTAGGGAACATAATGAACCTACTTTAAAATAAACCCTATTTTTACTTTTTCATATAAAGTAGGGGAAGAATCTCTAGTACATATGTAGATCCATTGTCCTTAAGAGTCCTTGTTGAGGTGATTAGGTCCATTGTAGGGTGGTGACTTCTATCTTTCAAGATAGTACACTTCTATTCAATGTCATACCTGATCACCCTTAATAAGAACATTTGTGGATCTACGTGGTGTCCACAAATGCATAGAAAGAAGTATATTTCTATCTTCATTTTATTCCGCATAGAGTAAAGATGGAAGTATACATTCTTTAAAATCATATAAAAATTTCACCACAACCATCCATGAAAGAGAATATTGCATTATATGAGGTAATGTCCATCATTTATTTTGGTATTGGTAGTAGGAACTCATCCTTTGGACATGCCTTATTAAGATCCCTAAAATCGATGCATATGTGGATTTGGCCATTCTTCTTCTTAACTGCAACGATGCTAGCCAACTAGGTGGGGTATTTTTTTCTCCCAGATGAAATCAGCATCAATCAATTTCTTAACTTCATAAGTGACTTATTATTCTATGTCCAATCCCATGCATCTAGGAGCTTTCTTGATGAGGTTAGTGTTAGGCTGTATCGCTAACTTATGAATTGCCACCTCATGAGCTAATCTGGGAATTTCTTTATAACTCCATGTGAAGCAGTCCATAAATTCAATGAGTAGGCTAACTAAGTCATTAGTTTCATATTCAACCAACAAAGAGCTGATGTATGTCAGGCATGAATTGCATTTAGTCCCTAAATTAATTTCTTTACGTTCATCAATGGTTGACTTAATTTCTTCTTTAAATTTTATAGGTGGACCTTTGATTTGTAGATCATCTGGATCATCTGAAGTTCTCAAGCACACCTCCTCATACGAGCTAATGTAATTTGAAAAGAAGTTATCATATTCTAAATGATTGGTGATGACTAAGTAGTAATCATCATCGTCCACCAGACCCACTATACCAAAGCCTTATCCTCCTCTTGATTGGGAGCTCTTACATTTGTTGTTCCATAACCTTTCAAAATGCTTTGACCTATGCTTAGACCATGTATGTAGAATTAAATATTTCTTTGCCAAATTAAGAATACACGGTGAGTACCAATCAAAAGGTAATTCTATTAATTCTTTACATGATTCATACATAAGTTCTACATCCACTTCTTCACTTGATGACAAAGCTCCTAGATATAACCTTTGGGACTTCACATTTGCATATGTATTGGGGGTTTCCTTAACTACTAAACCCTCAACTTTTTGTGAGGAAAGTGGGGTTAAAGTTAAGACACCCATATGCCACCTAATAATTTCATATAAAGAAGACTTGGATACATTCATGCTTTTGCTCGGGGACCCAATTGTCATCACTATCAGGCTCTAGTGTCACCTCCAATGGGATCTGTTATCGGGAAGAGCTGGCTGGTGTGCTAACTACATAGGACTTATCTTCTAAACTAGATTCTAAGTCTATGTAGATAGCATGTGAACTCCAAGATGTTGAAATGAATCTTCTAGTGGGTGGTAAGTATAGAGGTATTCCACCCATGGGACTCCCTTTGGACTTTCCTCTTCTTCATCCCGGTGGAGGTTGGGTCATATTTTCCACTTGTTTGAAAGGAGTGATAAATTGGGTGGAATCTAATCTCTGGGTCTATGTCCTCCCAAAGATCTTCTTCTTGTTCCCTTTTCTTTTTAAATTTCTTTCTTTTCTTTTCTTTTTTCTCTTTCTTTATTCCTTTTATTTTTCTTTTTCTTTTTGATTTTGATGAAGTTCATGAGATAAGATATTTTATTTCTTAGAGAGGTAACATGCCATATCCTCATAGATCGACCTTGTGTACTTCAAATGGATTGAGATGTATTTTGACACAATACTTAATTCCACCCCTTAGAAACTTGATGCACTAATGTAAGGAGGATGAAACCAAGTTCTTCTCATGTATCCAAGGCCACCTAAGAGAAGCATTGAATGATGTATTAGAATCTATTATGTGAAACTTGGCTTCTGTCTTCCAATCTTTGATCTCCAAAGGCAACACTATGGATCCTAAGGCCTCTCGCCTTGTTAATCGAATCCTTTCAACATCATCTTCTTTACTTGGAGTTTAGAGATGTTAATCTTCAAGTAGGCAAGGGTTTTTGGACTCATAATGTTCACTAATGCACCTTGATCAACCAATACTTTGGATAGCTTGAATCTATCAACATCCATGGTGATATAGAGGGGACGGTTGTGCTCTATTAACTTTCTAAGATGTGTTAGGACATTGTAGATGACTTTGGGCCAATCCTCCAAAGGCATATCCATGGGTGGAGCATCTTTAGTGGGGCTACCTACTCACTGGAACCAATGACCGATTACCCTAATCTTGAGGTGCTATCCTAGGATGTAGAACTTAACCACAATAGAGGTTGACTTCAATGACTTATTATGAGAAGCTTATGGAAAGTTCTACCAGCTCATTGGATATACCTACAGCTTCTCCTAAAGGATTATTAGAGTCAAATGACTCTAAATCAATCTCAAGAGGTGTACCTTGATGATTCATAAAAAGAAAATAAATTTTTTTGAATCGGATTGTAATTGATCAAATTTATTTAGATTGTTATTATGACTTGGAGAGCTATCAATTTAAATAAAATCACTAAGATTATTAAATATAGAGAAGATGTAAGTTGAATCAGTCTTCTTCATTGATTTCTTTTTTTTGTGGTGATTCATAACAAAAATAAGGTAAAGTAAGTAGTGTGAGAGACTTGGTGCCCTTATCTGCTGATATAATGCTCCTACTGGTGGAAGAAGAGCTCAAAGATGTAGTAGCTGCAACTGTGGATGGAGGAATGCTAGACTCAGATGGTGGTTGCGCTATGAAACTATTCCGGGCAAGTAAAAGTTGTTGTTGGCAATCCACCCTCCCCAGTTGTTCCTCACAACTGGTAGACCTTCCTTGATGTTAAAGGTCTAAGCTGAGTCTGGCACCTATAAGGAAAGTTTTTGATTTTAGAAATAATTTTCTTAGAGGTATGGGGTAAAGAGATATCACAACCTTATTTGGTTTTAAGAGGATAAAATATAACCCCAAAAATTACTTTAATGGAACTAGATGGTTGTTCTACTAAGTTATCTTTGGGGTTAACTATGGCTTCTGACTTGTAGCTATGCACGAGCCAATCCTTGAAGATGAAACAATCTTCTAAGACATGGCCTAGCATGTGGTGGTAGGGGCATTAGTTAGGATCATCACTCATGCCCACTTCATTTGGCTTTCTAGGCTTAGGTGTAAGGTACAAGACCAACTTAGGGCAACATAAAGTCTCGCAACCCTAGGGTTATCAAGACTAATATACAACTTTTCTTAAATACATATGCATTTACAAAAGAAATAAATGGAGAAAGAAAGATGCATTTGGCTCATCCTATGAAATAAAAATGTTTAAAGTGAATCAAAGTTTGTTTAATGTGATTTTTATTTTCAATTTAGTTTTATGTTTGATTTAGGAAATGTAAAAGAATGTTTGTTGGTCCTAACCCATTTCCCCTATGTGTATGGTATCTTAGTTTAATCTTTAGATGATTTTTATATTTTTATTAGGTTAATGTATGAATTAAGTGTGTTAATTACCCCTTACCTATACCACCTTAGCACATTTAACCAAATAATTATGAGCCAATGATATGACATAAAACTACACAAGAAATTTAAATCAATAATGCACCTAAGAAGAAAAGGGTCTAATGCATTTGGCTCATGATTAATGATTAATTAAGCTAAGGGGTTTAAGTTAAGTAATTTCATAATCCTTCTCACACATGTGAGTTGGATTTTGATTTCCTTAATGTACTTAGGTTATTGAACACCTAAGCATCTACCCAAAGTAAATTAGTTAAATTTTGGAAGGTTTTAAAATTTTATCAAATTAATTAGGTAGGTGATTAGTGGATTAATCCTTAATTGAATTTGGATTAAGGAAGAAAGAAGGGGTTTAAGGAATAGCTTAAGGAAAATATCCCAAAATTATTCCCTAAACCTTCTATTCACTTAGACAAACCTTAATTAACTCAATCAAGGATTTAAACCACTAATTACACACTTAATTAGGATTAATTACATTCGTAGAGTAATTAGGAATGAATCCAGGAATTATCCTAATTAAAATATTAAAAAATCCCAAGAAAATTAGGAGAGGTAGAAGTCATCCCACTAAATACACATAAGAAGTTTGAGATTAATTAATAGAGTAATCAGAGAGTAATTATTCCAATTACCTTCCTAATAAAACTCAAATTCAAAAAATAACACTGCTTAAAATCCATCAAAATCAATTATATAATATTCTACATTTAATTATCTTTAATATGCAATTATTTCATATTTTTTATGATTTTTCAACACTTAAATATGAATATTTGAAGCTTTCTTGATTAATTAGATAATTTAATCCCCTTATTATATAAGTAATCCCGTCGGCGCCACATGGAGGCTGACGTGGTGCGCTTTTCACATGGCATGAAGGGATGGCTATTTAAGTAGTCACATCGTAGCACCACATCAGCGGTGGAGCTATGAGCTTTCTCCTGTCCGTCCGATCAAAGATTGGACGACTGAGATTAAATCCACGATTCTTAAGGGATAATCCTTGGATCCTACGTGTTTTAATAATGGTCGTCCATCCAAAATGCATGTATGGACAACCCATGATTCATCCTCGATCTTCTCTGTGAAAGATGGCCATCGTTTATTTTCTAGAAGAAGATTTGAGCTCGATTGAGCTTGGATTGAATCCAACCTCAACCCACACCATCATCATGCAAGAGAGATCACATCCAACGGCTAATTTCTCATGAGATGGAAATTCACTTAACAAAGCTCCACACCATGGCTAATCTAAGCTCGGTTTAATGGCATACATTGTCGGAGGCTATCAGCAGTGCTCAATTCTATTAAAGTAGCTTCATCTAGTGGAGACAAAGCCTTGTTGAAGGTTTGAGGTGTTGAAATTGGATGGATCATCCTATGGACCAACTTCACCTTCACTTAAGCTCAAGAGTAGTCCTCCTTTGCCTTTGGAGCTTGTGTGAAGGCTTGGGTGAGTTCGATCGAGGTCCCTGATGAAGCTTGCAAAGTGAATTGGGTTGGCATTGAGTATGGAGTGAGATTGAATTTTGCTTGAGCTCCCTTATTTTCAGTCTATGAAAATTGAGAAAATGGAAATTCAAACTCTCTCTAGAAAGCTTGGGGAGGCTTGCAATGGCTTGGTTTGACTTCCCTAAGCTCAATCAAATTAGAGAATCATGAAATGAATTGGAATTAGGGGGATTATATCTCCCCCTAGATCAATCAGATGATCAAGAAGGATCTTGCCATTTTGATCCAATTGACCTCATTCCATGGGTTTGTTACTTTGTTAGGAGTGACCTTGCAATTAGTTTGACTAGAGGAGTGGAGTAGTGGAGCTCCCATGTTCTTAATTCAAGCAGAGGAGGGATTCCATGTGCTTAATTTCATGCAAATGGTCAGTTTTAGCCTTAGGTTGGGTTGGCCTGACCCAAACCCATTGGGTTAGGTGCACCACATTCACTAGTGTCCACTTGGTGCACTAAGAGGGTGCCAAGTGGTCATGAAGAGGATTTAACCAAATTCCATGTGAATTTGGTAAAATTTATCTATGGCCTAGGGGTAAAATAGTCATTTGGCTTGGGTTTCAATTTAAATATGTTTGGTGTGATTGAAAAATGGGTTGTGCCAAGTTTCACTGAATTTGGAGTTGGTTTGATATGATTTGGCTCATGTTGACCCATTTAGGTCAAAATAAGTCAACTTGGGTCTAGTTGACCAATTGGTCAAATTTGGTCAAACCAAGGGTTGGGTCAAGTTCATATGACCATTTGAAATATGTTGGTGGTTTTGGTTTGGTTCAATTTGATTATATTTGGTTTTTGTTCAATTGAGTTCATTTAGGTCAAATGGGTCAAGTTGGCCAATTTGACCCATTTGACCTATTTTGGTTAGGTCATGGGTTGGCTTAGGTTTCATTGGTCATATAAAATGGATTGGTATCTTTGTCTCCAATAAATTTTGGTTTAATTTGATTTTGGCTCAATATGACCTTTTAGGTCAAGTCAAGGTCAATTCAAGTTAGGTCTAGGCCAATTGGAGCTTTGGTCAAGTTCAACAATCATTTTGGAATGAACTTGACCCATTGGTTTCAATCAATTTGGCTTAGATCAAGTTTTGACACATTTTGACCTTTTATGTCAAGTTGGGTCAACTTGGGTCAAGTGGCCAATTAGGCTAGGTTAGGCTCAAATATTGACTTAGTCAAGTTCAAACATTGGTCATGAATGAGTTTTGATCAATGGTTTTGAATCAAGTTGGCTTATGGTGGATTTTGGCTCATTTAAGTTTCATTTTGGTTAAGTGTTGACTTGGACAACCCTTAGGTTTGACTTGGTTTGACTCAATTTGAGTGATTGATCATCTTATCATAATTATTGCTCATAATGTGAGGCTTAGATGAGCTTAGTTCAATCCAATTTTATTAAGATTAGAATTTGGCTCATAATGGTACTTTATCTCACTTTGGGTCGAGTGAGCCTAAGTAGGTCAAAATGGCTTGGTCAAAGCTTGATTTGAGTTTGATTGAACTCACATATGGACTTATGATTGAAATATAAATCCATTTGCATGTGTTTGAAGTCGAATGAGTTTTGATTCATTTGACAATTTCAAGTTCAAAAGAGTGAACAAGAGCTTGACTTGGGTTTGATTTTTGGATTTAGTTTTGGTTTGATGATTGAATTTTGTATTTATATTTGGATGAATTTAAATTTGAATTTAAATAAATTTTAGAATTTAAGGTGAGTTGTTTTAAGCATCAAAATTTACTTCATTTAATTGTACTTAAATTATGAAAATTAAGTTTAATTTTGATTGAATTTGAGTTTGATTTTTGGAGTTGGTTTTGGTTGTTTAAATTTATATTTCATTTATATATGTGAATATAAATGAGAACATAAATGGGTTATGAGAAAATTTCATGAATTTGAAGTGATTTGAACTTGATTTGGGCTAAGTCTATGAGAGTGGTGAAAATTTTCATTTCTCTTCTTTAAGATGTACACTTCCATCTTCAACTTATGTGGAATAAAATGAAGATAGAAATATACACTTTGCATTTGGACACCATATAGATCCATAGATGTTCTTATTAAGGTGATCAGGTATGACATTGAGGAGAGGTGTACTATCTCGAATGATAGAAGTCACCACCCTAAAATGGACCTAATCACCTCAATAAGGACTCCAAGGATAATGGGTCTGCATATGTATCAGAGATTCTTCCCCTACTTTACATAAAAAAGTAAAGTAGGGTTTATTTTGGGCTTGTTAGTTCTATGGAGGTAAGCCCCCATAGTTAATTACATCCTAAGGAATGAGATTCCTTAGGAATATTCTCGATTAAGGTAAATGATCATTGTCTCCAAAGATTTCGAAAGGTAGGACTATCAATCGATTGGTTTATTTTTAGAAAATCAAGTGGGATCGATCAAGAGGAGGGAATTCTTATCAAAGTCCAATAAAAATAAGTAGGGGATGCTTATGATACTAGGAAGCCTAATGAGCACCCCAGAGTACCTTATGATTGGGCTTTACATTTTTGAAATTGAATTAATGTGTTTGAGTTGAATTTTTATTAGAATCTAGGGCTTACAATTCCATGGTACAATGCTATGGAAATGCTTAAGAGGTGAGGATTTATACTTATAGCGTGCAAAAGGGGAGAAGCAATCTCAAAACCTAAATATAGGAAGCTTTGGCAAGGGCCCAAAAGCACAACCTAAATCTAAGGCGAAAATGAGTATTTGGTTTAGCCCAGAGGATAAACCAATGTTGGACTTACACACTGGGGTGGCGTAACTAACTCCTCCTATGATTTTAAATTCATGTAGGCATGTCTTATGTTTATGCAAGATAGTAAGGTTGTTATTTATTTAGAAAGAGATTAAGTCCTTAAACACACTCCCTAAAGAGACTAGATCATTTAAGGACTAGCTCTCAAATGACTTAAATCTAATGAAAAATCTTCTCATATTTTATTTTTCATTTTGGATAATCATTTGCCTCAATTTATAGGATTCTTTACACCTAATGCATGAGAAATTAGATTATGGGCCAAAATCAGTGAGATAAGGAGGTGTGTTTCCACCATGGCTCTCACAAGTCAAGCCAAGTTCTCACAGCAAGGTGGAAAGCCCTCAATTCAAGAGTGAAATAATATGCTTTTATGCATGATGTTAGAAAAGAAAGTACACATCTAGCTAAGGGGTTGCTAATTCTTTTATCTTGATTTTAACATAGGCTTTAAGCAAGGTTATGAGTTATTTATTTTAATTTTGAGCTATTTAATTTGGTAGAAGATTTATTTTTCCTAAGAGCCTAATCGTCATCCAGGCCATACATCAAAGGAAGGAAGAAACTATGAAAAGGATGTCATCTTAATGCACAAGCTAAATAAAACATCAAACATTTTATGAAACTAAAAAAATAAAAGGTCATTTGTGGTACTACCGCCAAACAAAAGAAATTAGGCCGTAGCTCTACCCATATACAATTATAAATGAAATAATTACAATCAAGTAAGGAAATTTATGTTATGGGGGTCTTCATTTCTTCTTTTCTTCTTTCTTCTTTCTTCTTTTGGTTCCTTCTTTTGGAATGGCTGGAAGGTGGTTGCTCCAAAGGCTTCACATGGTATATAAGATGAGATCTTATGACCAATGTTTATCCTAATCCCCCATAAGAATCATTGTAAAATCCTAAATGTAAAAATACATAAAAAGAAAAAGTAAATCTAACTAACACCTATAATATAGAGACTAGCTAAATAAACCATATAATTCCAAGCATGTATATTGGACTTAGCACCCCACATATGGGTAACCAAGTCCACCTAGCTTATTGGATTATGCTTAGGGGTATAAGTAGCTACACAACAAAAGCATTTATATTTTATTACAGCGCCCCTTAAGCATAATCCCCAGAGAAGATAATGATTAGAATAAATCATCCTACCATTCATTCTATGCACATACACCTTAACATTCAAACTAGAAATAATACATCATAAAATAAAAAAATATCAAACCATGCACCGCCCTAACCTAAGGCTAGAAATGGTGACTTAATCTAATGTGTGTGCTTCAAAAGGTTTGTGTGGTATGCTTAACTATGGCTTTAAGGCTTAGACTTTCTAAGTGTGAAGATGTTCAAATTAGATGGGTAGTTTTATTCAAGTTGTTTAGTTTATTAAGTTGATTTTTATTTGGTGATTTATTTTGGTTTAACTGAATCCTATAATTAATTACTAAGTTATAAAGAGA
This sequence comes from Cymbidium sinense, assembly GCA_021442155.1. Taxonomy (NCBI): domain Eukaryota; kingdom Viridiplantae; phylum Streptophyta; class Magnoliopsida; order Asparagales; family Orchidaceae; genus Cymbidium; species Cymbidium sinense. The sequence goes on from CM038225.1 coordinate 38,702,693, forward strand.
GGGAAAAGAAGAGAACTTCTCTTTCCTTCCCTACCTGAAGTAATTTTTAAAGTGGATTCATATTTAATTTTTTTTAGTGAATGTCTTATTATGTGTTTTAATTAATCCTAAGTTTAGATTTTCCCTAAATGAACTATTCAAAAAGAAAGGCATTTTAAGATTAAGCAAAGTGAACAAATATCACAAAACATACATAACTTCATTTCTTTCCCAACATGTATAACATGCATATGAATGAATCCTAAGCATATCTATACATACAAATGGAAATGTTTAGCACACTTTATGATGAAATGTTAAGAAATGTTACTTAAGAAAATTGGAATGCTTTATGATGCATGATTTTCATTAAGTAGAAAAGGGTTATTCTTTTATCCTTTATTCATATGCACATGTGTATGTATGAAAGGCATAAGTGAGTATGGTGTCATTGTTAGCATCAGGGGTGTAAGGTACAAGGCCTACTTAGGGTTACTTAAATCCTCGCAACACTGGGGTTATCCAAACTAATATACCAATTTTTTTAAATACATATGCATGTACAAAAGAAATAAATGGAGAAAGAAAGATGCAAAGTTTTTGTTTATTTAAATTATGATTTGTTTATTCAATTTATATGTGTAGATGTAAATATCCTTCTTAGGACATACACATTTAGCATGCTAAGAAAGAAGTAAAGTGATAAAAGCAATATAAATTCATTCACCCTAATTAATTCCTAAAGAAAATCCTATAAAAGAAGAAAGTTTAAAGTGAATCAAAATTTGTTTAATGTGATTTTTGTTTTGAACTTGTTTTATGTTTGATTTAGGAAATGTGAAAGAATGTTTACTGGTCCTAACCCATTTCCCCCATGTGTATTACATTAGGAGTGATCACCGGTGATAGCATGCATAGAGGCTTAATTATTCCCTAAACCTCCTATATCCAAAAATTCTTTGTGAAAGATGGCCACCGTCCATCTTCTAAGGGAAGATCCAAGCTTGATTGAGCTTGGATTGAATCCAACCTCAACCCACACCATCATCATGCAAGGGAGATCACATCCAACGGCTAGTTTCTCATGAGATGGAAATTCACTTCACAAAGCTCCACACTATGGCTAATCTAAGCTCGATTTAATGGTATGCCTCGCTGGACGCTATCACCGGCACTTGATTCCCTTGAAGTAGCTTTGTCTAGTGGAGATGAAGCCTTGTTGAAGGTTTTAGGTGTTGAAATTGGATGGATCTTTCTATGGACAAACTTCACCTTCACTTGAGCTCGGTCTTGGTCAAGAGTGGTCCTCCCTTGCCTTTGGAACTTGTGTAAAGGCTTAGGTGAGATCGATCGAACTCCCTGATGAAGCTTGCAAAGTGAATTAGGTTGGTATTGAGTATGGAGTGAGATTGAATTTTGCTTGAGCTCCTCTATTTTTAGTCTATAAAAATTCAAACTGTCTCTAGAAAGCTTGGGGAGGCTTGCAATGGCTTGCTCTGACTTTCCTAAGCTCAATCGAATTAGAGAATCATGAAATGAATTGGAATTAGGGGGAGTATATCTCCCCCTAGAGCAATCGGATGATCGAGAAGGATCTTTCCATTTTGATCCAATTGACCTCAATCCATGGGTTTGTTAGACTGTTAGGAGTGTCCTTGCATTTGATTTGGATAGAGAAGAGTAATGGAGCTCCCATTGCTTAATTCAAGTGGACTAGGGATTCTATGTGCTTAATTTCATGCAAGTGGTCAATTTTAGCGTTAGGTTGGGTTAACCCAAACTCATTGGGTTAGGTGTACCACATTCACCAATGCCCACGTGGTCCACATTCACTAGGGTGCCAAGTGGTCATGAAGAGGATTTGATCAAATTCCAAGTGATTTTGGCTAAAATTTACCCTATGGCCTAAGGGTAAAATGGTCATTTGGCATGGGTTTTAATTTGAATATGTTTGGTATGATTGAAAAATTGGTTTTGCCAAGTTTCAATGAATTTGGATTTGGTTTGATATGATTTGGCTCATGTTGACCCATTTAAGTCAAAATGGGTCAACATGGGTCAAGTTGACCAGTTGGTCAAATTGGGTCAAACCAAGGGTTGGGTCAAGTTCATATGACTATTTGAAATGTGTTGGTGGTTTTGATTTGGTTTAATTTGATTTAAATTTGGTTTTGAGCCAATTGAGTTCATTTAGGTCAAATGGGTCTAGTTAACCAATTTGACCCATTTGACCTATTTGGGTTAGGTCATGGGTTGGCTTAGATTTCATTGGTCATATAAAATGGATTGGAATCTTTTTCTTGAATCAATTTTGGTTTAATTTGATTTTGGCTGAATATGACCTTTTAGGTCAAGTTGGGTTCAAGGTCAATTGGACTAGGTTAGGTCTAGTTGGCCAATTGGAGCTTTGGTCAAGTTCAACAATCATTTTGGAATGAACTTGACTTATTGGTTTCAATCAATTTGGCTTAGATCAAGTTTTGACACATTTTGATCTTTTAGATAAAGTTGGGTCAACTTGGGTCAAGTGGCCAATTAGGCTAGGTTAGGCTCAAATGTTGACTTGGTCAAGTTCAAACATTGGTCATGAATGAGTTTTGATCAATGGTTTCAATCAATTTGGCCTATGGTGGATTTTGGATAGTTTAGGTTTCATTTTGGCTAAGTGTTGACTTGGTCAACCCATAAGTTTGACTTTGTTTGACCTAGTTTGACTGATTGATCATCTTATGATAATTGTTGCTCACAATGTGAGACTTAGATGGGCTTAGTTCAATCTAATTTGGTTAGGATTAGAATTTGGATCATGGGTACTTTGGGTCAGTGAGCTAGGTAAAAAAATGGCTTAAAGATTGATTTGAATTTGATTGAACTCACATATGGACTTATGATTGAAATATAAATCCATTTTGCAAGTGGTTTGAAGTCAAATGAGTTTTGATTCATTTGACAATTTCAAGTTCAAAAGGGCGAATCAAATGGAATTTTCGTCATGCATAAGGGCTTCATGCGGCATACAATGCGATGATAAGTATTGGAATTTGGCATCTCATATGGAGCATCTTCGCGCTCTGACGTGAATGTACGTGCCTGAGCTTGGCTTGGGTTTGATTTTTGGATTTAGTTTTAGTTTGATGATTGAAGTTTGTGTTTATATTTGGATTCATGATTGTTGGGTTGATTAAATCATAAAGAAAAATTAAAGGTTTGGCCTGATTTGAAATTGATTTGGCTAAGCTTAAGATTTTGACTTGAAAGGCTTAGGTTGGATTTTGATTGAATTTGAGTTTGATTTTTGAAATTGGTTTTAGTTGTTTGAATTAATATTTTATTTATATATGTGAATATAAATGAGAACATACATGGGTTATGAGAAAATTTCATGAATTTGAAGTGATTTGAACTTGATTTAGGCTAAGTCCATAAGAGATAATCAAAGGACTTAGGAAAAGATTTTTGATTTGGATTTGAATTTTGGATTTAGTTTGATTGATTTGAATTTAAATTTCATTTATATATGTGAATATAAATGAGAATATAAATGGGTTGTCATAAAATTTCTTGAATTTGAATTGATTTAGATTTGATTTATGCTAAGTCTATGAGAGAGAATCAAAAGACTTAGGAAATGTTTTGAGCTTGGAATTGAATTTTGGATTTAGTTTGATTGATTTGAATTTATATTTCATTTATATATGTGAATATAAATGAGAATATAAATGGGTTATGAGAAAATTTCTTGAATTTGAAGTGATTTGGATTTGAGTTAGGCTAAGTCCATGAGAGGGAATCAAAGGACTTAGGAAATATTTTTGACTTGGAATTTCAATCATAAGCTTCAACCATTTGGAATTGATCATGTATTTCAATCATTTGTAATTCAATCATTTAGATCTGATTTGAGTTTGGAGAAAATCAATTAAGTTGGAATTGATTTAAGTTTGACTTGAAGGAAGAAAGTGAGGAATTTGTTTCAAGCTATAGGGTTGGAAAATTTTCCTAACACCCCTAAGGCATGACCTATTCTTATGGCTAACTCTTCTAAGTCTCTAGGGCTAGGTTGAGTACCACCTAATCACTAGATGTGTCTTAGGACTAAGGAACTTTTAAATTCTAATAGAAGTCCTATGTCTAAGATGTAGGGGTTGAGAGGTCATCCTAAAAATGAGGTCAACAAAGGGAGCCCAATCGGTGTGGTGTTACTAACAAGGAACACCACACGTATTGGTGTTGATCGAAATGATCAACAACACTGAACGATCACAAGCACTAATAGAGATGATATACTCCTAACCTGAGGTGTTGATGCAATCCAAAGCTTAGTGCAATGTGACTCTATTTATGTCAAGTACATAAGAGAGGGAAGGAGGAATCCACTAGGGATAGAGTGTCTGAACCTTCCACTAGGGAAACAGGTTCAGGTCATCCTTAAGGGGTGAGAGGTTTGATTTGATTCTCACTAGGGAGAGAAATCAGTTTGATTCAATTTATTATTTGTTTAATTGTGTTTATTTTGAGTTCAGGAGATAGAAAAGTGAACTCTCTACTGGGGAAGCAAGTTCAAGTCATCCACAAGGGAGGAAAGGTTGTGAAATCCACTGATGAATTAGAATTTTAAGTCCCCTGGGGAACTAGAAAGACTTACATCTCACTGAGGAGAAGCAAGAGATTTGATTTGGATTGATTGATTATTTTTATTTTATTTGTTTCACTCCACTAAGGGAGGAAGGTTGAATTTGTTTCAAATTTTTAATTTTAGATTTTGCAATGGACCCTATTTATTTGTGATGGATCGCACTGAATGGGGACCATGGAGGCTTAAACCTAACTCAGATTTACTAATCCAAAGGGGTAGTCTACTAAACACATAGTAGGACTAGCCAACCAAAGGGATGCTTTTCGGTATGTAGTAGCTGTACTAGGAAGAAAGCATAGTAGACTTACATCTTCCAAAGTAGGGACCCATTGCTGGGGTGACCCATTGGCAAGGCAATGATCGAACCCAACCTATGGATGACTATCGAGTGAATGCCACTAGGGGACATAGATTAGATCAAACATAGTCAAAGATTTAATTTCAATTTTAATTGTGATGGATTCCGTTGGTTTGCGATGGATCGCATTAAGAAGGAGCTTATATTAGCCTAGTCCTATCATAGATTTACTGAACCAAAGGGAGTAGCATCCCGGCCAATGGGAGAGCTATCCGACCAAAGGAGCGCCTTTCAGTTTGCAATGATCAATTCAAGGGAAGAAAGCTTAGGGACTCACATCTTCCACTATAAAAGACCATGGTGGGGCAACAAATCGAACCCACATGGGTCGCCCATCGATCTGATCATGCTAGAAAGAATGCGTCATAGTCTTACATCTTCCAAAGTGGAATGACCGCAGGGGTAACCTACTTGTGGCAAAACATATTGAACCCAACCTAAGGGCGACTACATAGTGAGTACCGACTCGAGGATTTATCTCAACTCAGGTAGTCAGGTAATTCCTATAGGGAGTTTTGCTGACAGTGCCCTAAAGATATGATGTCTGCTTGGGAAAAGGGGCCCTTTGGGGGCTTGAGTTCCTAATCGACGATCGAATATATTTTTTTATTTTTCTTAGTTTGTTTATCATGGAACCTATTAGTTTGCGAGGGATCAAACTGATAAGTAGCTTATATCACCAGAGACAGATACGAACTAAGGGAGAATCTGCATTGAACAAATTATCCAACCACAGGGGTGGCTACTAGGAAAGAGGGACTATCCAATGCAAAAGTTACTCGGGTAGTGTCTAAATGGGGTCACAAAGGATGTGATCCAAATAGAATGCTCACAAGGAGAGGGGCTACTAAAGGATTTATCCCAAACCATGGAGAAAATTACATGGCTAGTCATATATCAAATATGTATTCGGTGGCCAACTTAAGGAGAAAATGTAGGGACTCACATCTGCCAAGAGTGGTGTGTATCCCTGAGTGAGCCGTTGTCGCATCGAACATCAACCAACCTAAGGTGTCTGTCGGTTTACAACAATCAGCCTAGGAAGAAAGCTTAGGGACTCACATCCTTCTATAGTAGACGATTCGGATAGTCTATGATGTCTTCAACTCGACGAGGTGCCATCCGACCTAGGCGACTCGAGTGAAATGCCACTGGGAGACTTACATTGACTCAAATGCGGTCAGAGGAAAGGAGCCTCTGGGGGACTTATCCTAACCCTCAAATGTACTTGACCTAGTCAAATCATGATGATTAGTTCAAGAAGAAAGCTCAAGAACTCGCATCTTCTTAAACAAAATCAACATGAGGTAGCTTAATAGCTAGGCAGTGAAGTCTACTATACTAACAAGGCACTCATTGATTTGCAATGATCAAGTTGGGAAGAAAGCAGGGAGACTCACATCCTCCAATAAATGACCATTGGGGTGACATACTAGTGAGGTAGCATGTACACCCGACCTAGAGCAGCTAATGAGTGGGTGTCACATGGGACTTGCTCTCACATCAAAATAGCGAGACAAAAAATATGTGTTTATTTTTGTGCTTGTGTTAAAGGGAATAGGATGCCACTTGGGTTCTCTTACACCTACCTATAAATTCTAGAAATTTTGATGAAATGGTGCCACAGATGAAAATCGAGATTTCCCACTAAGAAAGAATTTCACTTGGGTTCTTTCACACCTAACTTAATTGTGTTAATCGAAATAGGATGCAAAAAATGCTTTGAAAGAAGAGAATATTTTGGTGAAATGGAATAAGATTTTTTTGTTGATTGATAGAATTACTTTCAAACATGATTTTTATGGGTAATATTTCTTCAAATAGAGCCCAATAATTGGAAGCATCAGGTGTTCCCCTTTACAATCAATAAGCTGATAAGATCCTCCTTGGTAGGCCTTCTCTATGACATAGGGCCTTCCCAAGTGGGTTCAAACTTTCCACCCATCTTTTGGACAATTGCTCTCCTTAGGAGTAACACAAGTTCTCGTACTTGGAAAGACCTAGGGCGGACCAACTTGTGAGCTTGAATCATTTTGGCCTTATACAACTCGAGGTTCTGGTATGCCTATATGCGACTCTCATCCAGACCTTTGAGCTCTTCTAACTGCAACTTTGCATTCTACTCTATAGTGATCTTGCTACCCAATGCTATCCTTAGTGACGACAGTTCAACTTCTAGGGGTAGAACGGCTTTGGATCATACACTAAGGAAAATGAGGTAGATTGAGTCGGAGTTTAGTATGTGGTGTGGTATGCCCACAAGGCTTCAACCACTTGCTCATTCTAATGTCTCTTGTTGTCATCAAGAGTCTTATTTAGTATTTGGATGTGAGTTTTGTTGAATGCTTCTACTAAGCCATTTGCTCTAGGGTAATAGATGGTGGAGTATCTCCAATCTATATCATGTCTTCTGGTGAAGCTGTTGATCTTGGTGCTTTTGAATGCAGTACCTTTATCGAATATAATTTATTGAGGCACCCTGAACTTATATACGATATGGTTTCTAAAAAATTGAAGCACATACTAAGCTGTGACCTCTCTGAGTGGGGTTGCCTCCACCGACTTGGAAAAGTAGTTGGTACCAGCTAAGATGAACTGATGACCCTTGGAAGAAGGAGGGTCGATCTGCCCCACAATGTCGTACCACAACACTCAAATGGCCATGAAATGTGTGGGGTGTAGAATGTTGGGTGGTTGTAGTAGAACCACACCATGTACCTGACATTGATGGCATCTCCTAGCTACATCCATGTAGTCTATAATCATTTAAGGCTAGTAGTATCCTAGTCTCTTGATCTTTGTCTTCATCTTGGACCAGATTGATGTGCTATACATAGACTTGAATGTACCTTGGTTACAATGCCATGGGCTTCATATTTATCTAAACAACGTAACCACATTTGGTCGAAGGACCATCGTTATAGAGTGCCATCAATGAGCATAGGAGAGAGCTCTCTGTTTCACCTGATGGGCTTGTGACTTTTCTTGAGGTAGTTTACCAATATTTAAATTGTCTATGAATGGTTTCCTCCAATCCAGCTCCTTGTCCTTATAGGAAATGGCAACCTCCCCTTCAAGAGAATGTCTCTCGATGAGTTCAACATCAATAAGGGATAAGACTTGTCTATTTTGGACCCTTATTGGAATGGACTCATCTTTTGGACATGCCAATTCTTTGACAAGTTTGGCCAAAGCATCTGCTACTGCGTTCTCTACTCGGGGAATCTTGTAGATGGTGACTTTGGAGATTTGGGCCAACAGCTTCATTGTATACTCATGGTAATGATGAAGCTTGGGTTTGAGAACCTTGTAGGACCCGACAATCTGATTGATGGCCAATTGAGAATCCCTAAAGATATTGATGCTCTTCACACACACTGTGATAGCTAACTCCAGACTGGTAATCAAAGCCTCATACTCAACTTCATTGTTGGTGTAGGGGTTGGAAAGATAGTATGAGAATCTCATCACATCAAGGTCTGGAGTTAGGAGTTCTATTCCTACCCCTGTCTTTCCTAGAAGAGTAGATTATGGTGCTTCCCCTTTATGAAAAAGAGTTGCACCATCAAAATACATCTCCCATCAAAGGTTTTCAACCTCCCCTAAGTTCATGATTTGTTCTTCAGGGAGATCATCACTAAGTGGAGAATCAGCAGGAAGTGGGTGTGTTGCTATGAAATTTGCTAGTGCTTGTCCTTTTACCGTACGGAGGGGTATAAATGTGATATCAAACTGCGAGAGAATCATGGACCATCGTGCCAAATGTTTGGATAGCATTTGTGTCATGAGATACTATAGTGGATTGATTCTAAAAGTTAAGTTCATCTTATGAGAAAGCATATAGTGTCATAGCTATTTGGATGCAAAGATTAAAGCTAGGCAAGGTTTCTCAATAGGTGGATAGATTGCTTGTGATCAGGCGAGGTAGTAGAGAGCACTCTCCTTCCCCCTTCATTTTGGGCCAACAAAGCATCAAGGGAGTCATCCAATGCGACAGTGTAGAGGATGAGTGGCTGCTAGAACTTGCGACTTCACCAAATCGCTTGATATCTTCAAAGATATGCACTTGTCATCCCACTTGAACTTGGCATCCTTTTGACAAGTGCGAGAATGGTATCTCCCAATAGGTTGGAAATAAAGCATCTTAGATGCCAATCATCCTTGGAAAGATCAAAAGTTAAACTCTTAGGAGGTGGCATTTTAAGATAGCTTTGATCTTTTGGAACTATTTCTATTCCTGTGACAACAAACCCAAGGAATTTTCGAAGCTACTCAAATACACTTTTATGGGATTCATTATGAGGTTATATTGTCTTAACCATTTGAAATCTACTCTCAAGTCAAAGAGATGGTCTTCCTTTTCTCTGCTCTTGACTACTAGATCATCAATGTGACACTCAACTTGATGATGAATGAGTTCATTGAAGATCCAGTCATGGCTTTGTTGGTATGTAGCATATTTTAAGGCAAAGGCATGACCCTATAACAATAGATTTCGATCGGGGTTCAAAAAGTAGTGTTTCTTTCATCCTCGAGGGCCATCTTGATTTGGTTGTAGCCAAATGACCCATCCATGAAAGAGAAAATTGTATGAGATGAGGCGTTGTCCACCATTAATTTTAGTATAGGAAGAAAAAACTCATCCTTAGGACATGCCTTATTTAAGTCCCTGAAATCAATGCAAATATGAATTTGGCCATTCTTCTTCTTAATTGGGACAACACTGGCTAACTAGGTAGGGTATTTTTCTTCCCTGATGAAACCAGCATCGAACAGTTTCTTGACTTCAGAAATGACCTGTTGTTTGATTTCTAATTGCATGCGTCTAGAAGCTTGCTTGATAAAGTTAGCACTTGGATCTATTGTTAGTTTATGGACTACTACGTTAGGAGATAATCCAAGCTTCTCTTCATAACTCCATGCAAAAGTAGTCTTTAAACTCTGTTAATAGCCTAACTAAGTCATTGGTTTTTTCTTCATTCAACAACAAACTGATGTATGTTGGGCATGGATTTTCTTCTATCCCGAGGTTGATTTCTTTAAGTTTGTCGATTGTTGAATGGATTTTCTCTTCAAATTTCAGCGGTGCATCTTTGATTTGGAGATCATCTGGATCATCTTAGGTTTCTAAACACACGTTCTCATAAGAGTTGGCATTATGTGAAAAGACACTATCAGCCTCCAAATGATTGGTAACAACTAAGCAGTAATCGTCATCATCATGACATCAAATCCTACTCGATCTTGATTGTGTTTCCACTGTTTGTTCCGGCTTCTCAAAATACTTTTACACATTGCACACCATGTATGAGGAACCAACCCTTTCTATATAAGATTATGAACACAAGATTAGTAAAAGTCAAATGGTAATTCCATTAATTCTTTATATGAGTTCTCCTCAAGTTCTACAATAACTTCAAGACTTGAGGAGGATGATCCCAAAAAGAATCTCTTCAACTTCATATCTTTGGAAGACTGAGGGGCTTCCTTAACTACTAAACCTTCAACTTTTTGGGTGAAAGTGAGGTTAGAGCTAAGGTTCCTAACTATGCCTGATAGTTTTACATACATCTAATTTGAATACTTTACTTTGTCTAGAGGCTCGATCTTCATCAATGTCCGGCTCAAGTGTCATCTCCAATGAAACTCGCTGAGAGGGGTTGGCTGGTATGCTAATCATTAGACTCATCCTCCAAGCTGGATTCCAAGTCTATGTGAATAACATGGGTACTCCTATGAAATGGAACATATGGCCCAGGGTCTTCCACCTAGAACTACCTATTTTACCCTCACTGGAGGAGGTCATCCTACCCACATGTCCATATGATATGGAGTGAACTATGGGTGGAATGTGATATGCGGATCTATTTCTTCTTCAATTTCCCTTTCTTGTTCACTTAGATTTTCATTTTTCTTTTCTTTTTCTTCTGAATTTAAATTTTGTCCAAGTTGATGAGAAAGGGTGTTTTGAGGAAGATAGTGGGTCTCATTCTCATATATCTCAATCTCTCTAACTAAAAATGGCTTTTCATCTCCTTTGACACAATACTCAATCCCATCCTTCCTGAACTTGATGCATTGATGGAGGGAGGATGGAATTATCTTATTCTGATGTATCCAAGGTCTACCGAGCAAAGTAGTGAACGAAGTATTTGAATCAATGATGTAAAACTTGGATTCAGTCTTCCAGTCACCTATCTCAAAAGATAACATTATAAAACCTAAAGCCCTCTTGCCTTGTTCATTGAATCCTCTCAACATCATATGATCTCCTTGGAGTGTGGAGATATCGATCCTAAAATAGACAAGGGTCTTTAGACTAATGTTCAGATGAATGGATGATGAACTCGATCTAAATCTTCCCATGTCAATAATATAGGGGGGTTGTGCTCCATGTCCCCCAGAAGAAGGTTTTCATCTATGAAAGTGATCCCCTGGGATTCTCTAGAATAATGTGCCTCCTCACCAATAGCAGTCAGTTGAGCTAAGCATATCTCAGGATCAAGGAGAGCCTTGATTAGTGATTCCATCATATCTTTAGTTAAGACAAAGGTGTCGTATATTCTTAGATTAGATGGCAACTTTCTTAGGTGAGAGAGGACATTGTAGTCCACCTTGGGCTGATCCTCCATAAGCATATCCAATGGTGGAGCATCTTATGGACGGGCTTCTCGATCCTCTGAACCAATGACTTGCTTCCCTCTATCTTGAGGTGCTACCCTAGGAGGTAGAACCTTGCCACTAAGGAGGTTGACTTTGGTAATCTCTTGTAGTAGCGTAATGGAAGGTTCTATCTGCACATCAGGCTCACCTATAACTTCTCCTATGGACCCTCAGAATTGGATGATTCCAAGTCTATCTCAAGAGGTGAACCCATAGCATTCATAGTAGAAAAATCCAACTCTAAATTAGGAAGAGGAAGATCAGAATTATTAATTATTATTTATACTTGAAGAGTTATTAGGAATAGATTCAGACAAACCATCGGAAGTGACATAGATGTAATTCAAGCTAGCTTTATTCTTTGATTTCTTGGATTTGATAGGAGGTACAAAGTAGAAATCAAGTAAAATAAAAGGGGTGAAGGATTTGATGCCCTCATCCACTGATACAAGATGTTTACTAGAAGAAGAAGAACTAGCTAAAGTAATAGTAGGCGCTAATGTGTAGTTGTAATGGTGACTGATGGCTGGACTTGGTTAGTGGTTATGCTAGTGGGCTATCCCGGGCTGGCATATGTTGCTACTATTGCTGCTACTGAGCTCCCCCTTTCCCAGAGTTGGCTCTAGCAACTTACAAACCTTCCTTGATGTTGGAGGTTTGAGCTGACTCGAGCACCTACAAGGAAAGTTTCTTGATCTTCGATACAATTTTCTTAGAGATTTTGGATAATATCCCAACCTTCTTTGGTTTTGGAAGGATGCAAGTATCCCAAGGATTATCTAATGGAACTGGATGGTTGTTCCATAAGGTATTCCTTCTGATGACTATATGTCTTAAAGCTATGTTCAAGCCAGTCCTTAAATGTAAAGCAATCTTCCAAAACATGACCTAGCATATGGTGGTAGGGAAAAGTTAGGATCATGGCTTTTTCCCACTTCCTTCGATCTCCTAGGCTCCAATAGCTAAAATTGCTTTTTTAAGAGTTTCTTAAAGATCTTCCTGATTACCTCCCTCTTAGATGAGTAAGGCTTATTATGTTTATCCAAAAGAGTAGGTGGACTATAGCTACCTAGCGGCATGTATGTGTACCACTGCTATTGATGATGTGGCTGAGGAGGAGGCGGTGTAGGCCATGGAGGCTACTGTGGTGGCCAGTAAAGCTACCTCAGTGGTGGTAGAGGAGGTGGAAGCGATAGCTGTGGAGCACGAGGGAGCATGAGGTCTTTCAAACTATTCTCTGGTTGGCTATTTCCCCTTATCCACTACTATCACTACCCCGGGTTTCTTCTCATATACCTTCTGCGACTTTTGCTTTATTGGTAGATCTAGAGAAGGTAACTGTTTGGCTTCTTCTTGCAAGCTAGCGCCTTGTTGATTAATTTCTCAAAGGTTTTGATGGTGAAACCTTTAAGCATGAAGGCGAACAGGCCATGGATATGCGTAAGCAAAATTTTGATGGCATGCTATTCAGACAGTTGTGGTTCGCATTTCATACTTAAATTATGCCATCTAAGAATGTAATCAATAAGGGGCTCACCAGGATTTTATTGAGCCACAACAAGATCGCCAATAGTGACCCTTTGCTGAGCTCCTGCAAACATCTTGATAAAGAGTTGCTCCAACTCAGCAAAATTTTTCACTAAACTATTGGCAAGTTTGGCATATCAATCAAAATCTATCCCTGTTAAGCTATTGATAAAGAGATAGAAGAGTAAAGCATCACTACCACCAGCATTGCAACAACTAGCTCTAAAATGCATAATTTGCTACCTCGGGTTCCCACTGCCATCAAAACTCTTGAAGGAAGGAGGCAAGAAACCCTTAGGATATTGGATTGCATCAAATTTCTCTAGGTAGGGTCTACTCTTTGAAACTGATGATCCTCCTCGTGCTTGAGCCAACGCTTCCTTCACTTACTGTTCAACCATGGACTTGATATCATTTTCCTGTATGGAGGTACTATCCACTACCTTTCTATACATGCTGGTGCTACCTTGCTCTATGGGAGGTAAAGTCTTGGCTAGGACCAAGACATGCACCAACTCTGGCTGACTAGTCTCAAATATGGTAAGAACTATTGGGGCTTGGTTGAATGCTAAGATAACTATTAATAGATCTTTGAGCCTATTCTCCATCCTATCTATCTTTTCATCTTTCTACTTTATCTATGCTAGGAGGCTATGTCTTCTTGCTAGGCCTCAACACCTTCCATCTGCTGCTCTCTAAGGAGGGATCCCAGAATCTACCATGCAAACCCATACTAAGTCTCCTAACAAATCATATTCATTGGGATCAAAGCTAATCTTCTCCTCATCATATCAGTCATATCCTAAGATCTCTTTATTCTCCATGAAATAATAAGCTACTATATCATCTAGAGAATGATCTATCGGAACTGGCATAAATGACTTTGGCTGACCGGTGGTGGGATCACTATCATGCACAATGAGGTATCGAACCTCCCCTGCTACCGCAGAATCAACCCTATGAGGGCTATACTCACTAGAAGAAATACACTCCTGACTATAACTAACTCTGTATAGGGTGACACTTCTAGGAGGATCTATCATCATAGGTGCAATGGGTTATCACCTTCTCCCTGGCAGCAATCATCTCTTTGTCCTCTCTGGTGGTGGCGAAGGGACGACCACTATGCTTTGAGGTTGCCATTCCTTCACCACTACTAGGGAAGGTCAGTAGAGCTCACTCATAATAGGTGGTAGATGGGATGGGATCTCTGTCAGGATCACCAATGGGGTCCTTCTCCTCCCCATGTGGCCTTCATGGCCTTTGGCCGCGGAGATCGAAAGATGGATCGAAGATGATGGATGGGGGGTAGAGTGGTGTGGTGGAGACACCACCAACTCTCTCAGAATAGGATCTCTCCTTCTATGATGGGTAGTCCATGAGCGATATTATCCATGATGCGTGGGTAGTCAGAAAATCAATGAGTGCGAGGCCGCAAACCTCACCTTCTGCTAGTGATATGAGGGGCCTGGCCTCTCTATCAAAGATGCTTCCCACACTATGGGGATAACAAATCTCAAATCAAGCCACGGACTGAGATCATTTTGTAGGCTCACAACCTGTCATTAAGCAGGCGACCTATGACCTCTCTCTAACTGGCGGTAGCTAAAACTAAATTGCTAGTGGAGATGAAGTAGAGATCTTCCTGGTATCCTCTCTGTCAGACCCAGAGAGAGGATGGAATGGATTCACAACCAACAAGGAAACCAAAGTGGGCCTCTCTAATGGATCGTGTAGATGCCTCCATCTCCTTAGCAATGTGAGTATGGTACGCTTTATCGTGTGGTTCTTGTTCCACCTTTGGGTCTTGGTGGGGTGAACAGAGTAAGAACTAGACCCGACCTCAAAAGTAGGGGAGACAATCCCTGGGATCAAGGGAGCCTTCCCCTTAGAAGATGCTAATGAGTGGGTGTTAGCCACCTGCAGGGAACACGGGAACACAGGCATACTAATGCTACCACTACTATCGCTATCTTGCCAGCATCAGCTATTGCCTTCCTCTTCAATGGGGGAATGTCACGAATAATGGGAATGATCTCACGCCCAACCACATGATCCTGCTAACAATCATGAGGGAGTGCCCTCACATGTCTGACCTCAAACCTCATCCAAAGTTAATGAGGTGGGCATAGTTAAAGAGGAAGTTGGCGATCTAGGGCCAAATCCATCCCATGAAAAAGGTAAACACATCTCTATGCCATTACTATCAACTGACTAAATTGAATTATGGGCAAAGTGCAATGTTTGAAAATAAACTTGAATCAGATTTTTGTTGACTTTGAATTTAGAATTTGAACCCATTCTCAACAACTTTAAAGTGTTAAGTCGGCTCAAAATGATTTAGAATAGATTTTGAGATTTGATTGAAAAGAGGAATTTTTGGATGTAGAATCCACTTTCAACAAATTTGATATGTTGAAAATGAGTTCAAATATTTTTGAAGAGATGCTTCCATAGGTTCATATTTGAATTTGAATTTTGTTTTTATTTTGAGGACCCTTTATTTAATAAATTTGGGTATGTTAAAGTAAAGGGTCAATTTGGTTTTTTATTTGAGATTTTTGGAATTTACTCAGAGGTGTTTGAAAATAATTTCTTCTTTTTCTTTATTTTGCTTTGTTTTGTAAATCATTTGTGATTTGAAAAAAGAATTCTCATTTATCAAATTTGGGTGTGCTAAATGAGAAAGTCCAAGTGTGTTTTGTTTTTTAGAAAATTTTTTGAAAATAGGACTCTTATCAAATTTGAGTATGCTAAGAATATCCTAATGTGTTTGTTTTATTTTTTTTTAGAGATTTTGATTTTGAAAAATAGGATCCTTAGCAAATTTGGGTATGCTAAGGAAATCCTAATGTGTTTCTTTTTCTTTGGAGTTTGTGAAATTGACATTTCACTTAGCAAATTTGAGTATGCTAAATGAAACTAAAAAAATGTTACAAAATTTTTAAATTTTGATTTTGTTTATTTATTTTATTTATTTATTTATTTTTTTGAAAATGGGAACTTCACTTTAGCTAATATGGTATGCTAAAGAATGAAGTTCCAAAAGTATTTCATTTTTTTTTTTTGATTTTATTTTGAAAAATGGAGACTTCACTTTAGCAAATATGGTATGCTAAAAATGAAGTTCCAATGTGCTTTAGAATTTGTGAAATGGACCTTTCACTTAGCAAATTTGAGTATGCTAAATGAAACTCCAAAAGAAATGTGTTTCAAAATTTTGTATTTTTGAAAAGGGAGACTTCACTTTAGTAAATTGGACATGTTAGAATGAAGTTTCAAATGTATTTTGAAATATTTTGCTTTTGTTGATTTTGAAAAAGGAGATTTTCACTTAACAAATTTGGTTATGTAAGATGGAAATCAATTATGTTTCATTTTCAAAGATGTATTTTCATATGTGATTATTGCTTTTTTAAAGAGAAAATTCCAACCTAATCATATATGGAATATGTTAGGTGTATTTCAAAATTATGTCATTTTATTTGTAAATGAAATTATTTTCATTCAATAAATTTGGGTATATTGAATGGAGATATTCATATGTGCTTTTTGAAAGTTTATTTTATAATTTTAATTGGAAATGAAACCTCCATTCAATAAATGTGGGTATATTGAATGGAGAGTTTCATATGTGCTTTTTGAAAGTTTATTTTTGATTTTGATTGGAAATGGAACCTCCATTCAATAAATGTGGGTATATTGAATGGAGGTTTCATATGTGCTTTTTGAAAATGTGAAAATTCCAACCTAACACATGTGGAATGTGTTGAGTGGAATTTCAAAGTTGTGATTTTGCTTGAAGATGTAACATCCATCCAACACATTTGGATGTATTGAATGGAAAGGCCCATCTTCAAGTTTTATGCTTTTGAAAACATGATTGTTGGAATTTCATTTTTGAAAATGAAGACTTCATCAAAATGAATTGAGTGAAGAAGTTCATTTGTGCTTTTTAGAAAATGTGATTGTTGGAATATTATTTTTGTAAAGATAATCTTACATATAACAATCATGAAGATTGTTAGATGAAGGTGATTTAGGAAAATTTTTGTGAAAAACATTTTATTATGTGCATTTTGAAAGAGTGCTTTTTTTAAGCAAGATTTTTATGAAGGATTTATTTTGTCTTTATTATTTTAGAATGAACCTTTCCTTACCATAAAAATGATGGAGAAAGTGTTTGATCATTTTTATTTTATTCAATTTTCATTTTCACCCATTGGAGAACCAGGGTTTTAAGACCAACATGGGATGAGTTCCAAAAACCTAAAGATGTTGGCTAGCTTAACTTAAGAATGAAATAAGCTAAGTGCCAACAAAAAGAAAGATAGTCTTGGATTTATACAAAAGCACAAACCATATCGATACTTGAGACAACGTTCATTTATCAAAGATGGAGAGAGGAACTTTCCCCAGTGGAGTCATTAGAAAAATTTGTGGTGAAAAATTTTCATTTCTCTTCTTTAAGATGTACACTTCCATCTTCAATCTATGTGGAATAAAATGAAGATAGAAAAATACACTTTGCATTTGGACACCATGTAGATTCATAGATGTTCTTATTAGGGTGAACGGTATGACATTGAGCAGAGGTGTACTATCTCAAAAGAGAGAAGTCGCCACCCTATAATGGACTTAATCACCTCAATAAAGACTCCTAAGGACAATGGGTTTGCATATGTAACAGAGATTATTCTCCTACTTTACATGAAAAAGTAAAGTAGGGTTTATTTTAAATCGGGTTTGATAAGTTCCCTATGGAGGCAAGTCCCCATAGTTAATTATATCCTAAAGAATGAGATTCCTTAGGAATACTCTCGATTAAGGTAAATAATCGTTATCTCCAAAGATTTTGAAAGGTAGGACTATCAATCGATTGGTTTATTTTTTGAAAGTCAAGTGGGTTTGATCAAGAGGAGGGGATTCTTATCAAATCCAAATAAAAACAAGTAAGGGATGCTTATGATACTAGGAAGCCTAGTGAGCACCCCAAACTACAATATGAGGCTTTATATTTTTGAAATTGAATTAATGTGTTTGAGTTGAATTTTTATTAGAATGGTAAGGCTTACAATTCCATGGTACAAGGCTATAAAAATTCCTAAGAGGTGAGGATTTATACTCATAGTGCGCAAAAGGGGAGAAGTAACCTCCGAACCTAAATCTAGGGAGCTTTAGCGAGGGCCCAAAATCATGACTAAATCTAAGGAGAAAATGGGTATTTGGTTTACCTCCATAAGAGAGGATAAACCACCCTACTATTAGACTTACAACTGCCTGAGGGTGGCCACCAACTAACTCATCCTACGATTTTAAATTTATGTAGGCAAGTCTTATGTTTATACAAGATAACAAGGTTGTTATTTATTTAGAAAGAGACTAAGTCCTTAAACACACTCCCTAAATAGACTAGATCATGTAAGGACATGCTTTCAAATGACTTAAATCTAATGCAAAATTTTCTCATATTTTATTTTTCATTTTGGACAATCATTTTACTCAAACAATAGGATTCTTTACGCCTAATGCACGAGAAATTAGATTATGGGCCAAAATTAACAAGATAAGGAGGTTTATTTCCACCATGGTTCTTATAGATCAAGCTAAGTTCTCTGGCAAAGGTGGAAGCCCTCCAATTCAAGAGTGAAATAATATGCTTTTATGCATGATGTTAAAAAAGAAAGTACAAATCCAACTAAGGGCCTGCTAATTCTTTTATCTTAATTTTAACTTAGGCTTTAAGTGAGATTATGAGTTGTTTATTTTTAATTTTGAGTTATTTAATTTGGAAGAAGATTTTTTTTTCCTAAGAGCCTAATCATCATCCAAGACATAAATCTAAGCAAAGAAGAAACTAGGAAAGGGATATCATCTTAATACACAAGCTAAACAAAACACCAAATAGTTTATAAAGCTACCGTAAAAGAATAAAGGGCCATTTATGGTTTGGCACCACTGCAACAACAACAACAACAACAACAACAACAACAACAACAACAACAACAACAACAAGCCTTAATCCCACTAAGTGGGGTCGACTACATGAATCCTTCATCTCCATTGTGTTATATTATGTGTCAAATTCTCATTTAATTCAAGTATACTAAGGTCATTTTTTTATACATATTAACCAAGTCTTTTAGGTCTACCTCTACCTTTCTTTACATAAGGAAAATCTAATGCATCTACTCTCTTGTCATCGACGGGACATTTTATGTGGCCAAACCATCTAAGCGTCTCTCTTATCTTCTGGAGCTACTCCAACTTTTTCCGAACATACTCATTTTGCATTTTATCTCTAGAGTAAAGCCACTCATCCACCTAAGCATCATCATCTCTAACACTTAGCAGTCTTATTCTTCTCTTTTATTATTAACATTTTGCACCATAAGTCATTGAGTCTTACCACCATCTTACAAAATTTTCCTGTTTAAGTGGAACTTTTCTATCACACAATAGGCCAGATGCATTCCTCCATTCAACCACCCAACTTGAATTCTACTAGTAACATCTCCATCTATTTCACCATCATTTTGAACAATAGAGCCTAAAAATATGCTCACTCTTACTAATGACTTATTCACCTAATGTCACAACACTACCACTAGAACTTCTCACTAAAATTACACTCCATATATTCAATTTTAGATCTACTTAAAGAAAACCTTTAAACTCTAAAGTTTACCATAATTCAAGTTTCTCTTGGACTCCTCTCAGTCTTATCAATAGAAGAATGTCATCAACAAAAGCATACACCAAGGTACATCTTCTGTAAATGCCTAGTAAGAACATCCATAACTAATGTAAAAAAAATAAGGGCTTAAAGATCCTTGATGTAATCCAAGCAAATAGGAAAATATTTTATCAATCATCCTTGTGTTTGGACACAAGTAACAGCTCTAGTATACATATCCTTAATGACTTGAATATACCCAATATTAACTCCTTTCTATTCTAGAACTCTCCAAAGAACATCTCTTGAAACTTTATCATAAGCTTTCTCTAAATCAATAAATATCATATGTAGATCCTCCTTACTTTCTCTATGCTTCTCCATGAAACCTCTTAACAAATGTATAACATCCATAGTAGATCTACCTGGCATGAAACCAAACTAATTATGAGAAACTTTTGTACCACATCGCAACCTATGCTCAATTACTCTCTCCCATAATTTTAATGTATGACACATTAACCTAATTCCTCTATAATTTGCACACTCTTGTGCATCACCTTTATTCTTAAATATGAACCAACAAACTCTTTCTCCACTCATCATCTTTTTTTGTCTTTAAAATAATATTAAAAGATTTGTAAGCCAATAAATTTGATCTCTAAACATTTCCACACTTCTATTGAAATATTATCAGGTCCTACTATTTTTTCACATTTCATTTTCTTTAAATCTTTTCTCAAACCCAAAAATAAATTGGGTAGCTGAGCTCCACCCTTATACAACCCAGATTATAAATGAATTAATTACAATCAAGTAAAAAAATTTATGTTATGGGGGTCTTCATTTCTTCTTTCTTCTTTTAGTTCCTTCTTTTGGGATGGTTGGAAGGTGGTTTCTCCAAAGGCTTCACATGGTACATAAGATGAGATCTTATGATCAATGTTTATCCTAATTCCCCATAACAATCATTCCAAAATTCTAATTGCAAAAGTACATGAAGAAATGGAAAAGTAAATCTAACTAACACCTACAAAATAGAGATTAGCTAAACAAACCATATAATTTCCAAGTATTAGACTTAGCACCCCACACATGGGTAACTAGCCCACTTGGCCTATTGGATTACTTTGGGGTATAAATCTACATAGCAAAAGCATTTATATTTTTATTATAGCGCCCCTTAACCACAATCCCCTGCAGAAGAAAATGATTAGACTAAATCATCCTACCATTCATTCTATGCACATACACCCTAACATTCAGACTATTAATATCAATAAAATAAAAGCAAACATCAAATCATGCACTGCCCTAACCTAAAGCAAAATGGTGACTTAGTCTAATGTGTGTACTTTAAAAGGTTTGTGTGGAATGCTTAGCTATTGCTTTAAGGCTTAGATTTCTAAGTGTGATGATGTTCAACTTAGATGGGTGGTTTTATTCAAGTTGTTTAGTTGATTTTATTTGGTGATTTATTTTGGTTTAAGTGAATCATACAATTAATTATTAAGTTATAAAGAGAGGGAAAAGAGAAGAGAACTTCTCTTTCCTTCCCTACCTTAAGTAATTTCTAAAGTGGATTCATATTTGATTTTGTTTAGTGAATGTCTTATTATGTGTTTTAATTAATCCTAAGTTTAAATTTTTCCCTAAACAAACCTATTCCAAAGAAAGACATTTTAAGATTAAGTAAAATGAACTAATTTTACAAAACATACATCACTTCATTTTTTCCCAACATGTATAACATGCATATGAATGAATTCTAAGCATATCTATACATACAAATGGAAATTTTTTGCACACTTTATGATGAAATGCTAAGAAATGTTACTTAAGAATATTGGAATGCTTTATGATGCATGATTTTTATTAAGTAGAAAAGGGTTATTTTGTTATCCTTTATTCATATGCACATGTGTATGTATCAAAGGCATAAGTGAGTATGATGCCATTCTTAGCATTAGGGATGTAAAGTACACAACCTACTTAGGGCTACTTAAAGTCTCACAACCCCAGGGTTGTCTAGACTAATATATCACTTTCCTTCAATACATATGCATGTACAAAAAAAATAAATGGAGAAAGAAAGATGCAAAGTTTATGTTTATTTAATTTTTGATTTTTTATGCAATTTACATGTCTAGATGTAAAGATCCTTCTTAGGTTATAACATGGAAGAGGATAAGAGTAGATTTTAAATAAGTGTTATGTTCTCTTAAAAGAACTATGCACTTTGCAAATCTTATCCAAATTCATGTTAAGAGGAAAGAGAGGAAGCAAACATAAGACACATTTTACATTCACACGCAAGATTATAAATAAGTATAAGTAGCATGCCTTTCAATTTTGATATTTGATTTATAAGTTTTGAAAATAATTTTGAATTTAATTGTGATAATAGCCATTCATATTTCTACTTTAGCCAAACATGCAATTTGGCATAAAAAATATTTCATTTTAATTTTAATTTTTAAAAGATATGAATGCATGAATTTCATAAGACATACACATTTAGCATGCTATGAAAGAAGTAAAGTGATGAAAGCAATATAAATTCATTCACCCTAATTAATTCTTAAAGACAATCTATGAAATAAGAAAGTTTAAAGTGAATCAAAGTTTGTTTAATGTGATTTTTGTTTCAAATTTATTTTATGTTTGATTTAGGAAATGTGAAAGAATATTTGCTGGTCCTAACCCATTTCCCCATGTGTATGGCATTTTAGTTTAATCTTTAGATGATTAGATGACTTTTATATTTTGATTAGATTAAGGTATGAATTAAGTGTGTTAATTACCCCTTACATATACCACCTTAGCATATTTAACCAAATAATTATGAGTCAATGATATGGCATAAAACCACACAAGGAATTTAAATTAGCAATGCACCTAAGAAGAAAAGAGCCTAATGCATTTGGCTCATGATTAATGATTAATTAAGCTAAGGGGTTTAAGTTAAGTAATTTCATAATCCTTCTCACACATGTGAGTTGGATTTTGATTTCCTTAATGTACTTTGGTTATTGAACACATAAGCATCTACCCAAAGTGAATTTGTTAAGTTCTGGAAGGTTTTAGAGTTTTATCAAATTAATTAGGTTGGTAATTAGTGGATTAATCCTTAATTTAATTTGGATTAAGGAAGAAAGAGGGGGTTTAAGGAATAGCTTAAAAAAAATTTCCCAAAATTATCCCCTAAACCTTCTATTCACTTAAACAAACCTTAATTAACTCAATCAAGGATTTAAACCACTGATTACACACTTAATTAGGCTTTATTACATTAGGAGAGTAATTAGGAATGAATCTACAATTACCCTAATTAAAATATTAATAAATCCCAAGAAAATTAGGGGAGGCAGAAGTCATCCACTAAATACACACAAGAAAGTTTAGTTTAATTAATGGAGTAATTAGAGAGTAATTAGCCTAATTACATTCTCAATAAAACCTAAATTCAGAAATAACACTGTTCTAAATGCATCAAAATCAATTTTATAATATTCTACATTCAATTATCTTTCATATTCAATTTATTTCATACTTTTCTAATTTTTCTACACTTAGATATGAATATTTGAAGTTTTCTTGATTAATTAGATAATTTAATCACATAATTATCTAGCTAATCCCATCGACGCCACGTGGAAGTTGATGCGGCATGCCCTTTCCATGTGGTGTGACGGGAGTGGCTATTTAAGTAGTCACATCGTAGCACCGCATCAGCTGTGGCAGTGCTAAATGCTTTCTCCCTATATGTCTGATCAAGGATCGGACAACTAAAATTAAATATGTAGTTCTTAAAGGATAATCCTTGGATCCTATGTGTTTTAATTATGGTCATCCATCCAAAATGTGCGGATAGACAGCCCATGATTCATCCCTGATCTTCTATGTGAAAGATGGCCACCGTCCATCTTCTGAGGCAAGATCTGAGCTCAATTGACCTTGGATTGAATCCAACCTCAACCCACACCACCATCGTGCAAGGGAGATCACATCCAACAGCTAGTTTCTCATGAGATGGAAATTCACTTCATAAAGCTCAACACCATGGCTAATTTAAGCTCGGTTTAATGGCATACCTCACCGGAGGCTATCACCGGCACTCAATTCCCTTAAAGTACATTCATCTAGTGGAGACAAATCCTTGTTGAAGGTTTGAGGTGTTGAAATTGGATGGATCTTCCTTTGGACCAACTTCACCTTCACTTGAGCTAGATCTTGGTCAAGAGGAGTCCTCCCTTGCCTTTGGAGCTTGTGTGAAGGCTTGGGTGAGTTCGATCGGGCTCCCTGATGAAGTTTACAAAGTGAATTGGGTTGCTATTGAGTATGGAGTGTGATTGAATTTTGCTTGAGCTATTTGGATTAGGTCATGGGTTGTCTTAGGTTTCATTGGTCATATGAAATGGATTGGTATCTTTATATCCAATCAATTTTGGTTTAGTTTGATTTTGGCTCAATATGACCTTTTAGGTCAAGTTGGGTTCAAGGTTAATATAGCTATGTTAGGTCTAATTGGCCAATTGGAGCTTTGGTCAAGTTCAACAATCATTTTGGAATGAACTTGATCCATTGATTTCAATCAATTTGGATTAGATCAAGTTTTGACACATTTTGACCTTTTAGGTCAAGTTGAGTCAACTTGGGTCAAGTGGCCAATTGGGTTAGGTTAGGCTCAAATATTGACTTGGTCAAGTTCAAACATTGGCCATGAATGCATTTTGATCAATGGTTTCAATTAATTTTGCCTATGATGGATTTTGACTAGTTTAAGTTTTATTTTAGCTAAGTGTTGGCTTGGTCAACTCTTAGGTTTGACTTGGTTTGACCCAATTTGAGTGATTGATCATCTTATGATGATTGTTGCTCATAATGTACAGCTTAGATGGGCTTAGTTCAATCCAATTTTGTTAGGATTAGAATTTTTCTCATAAGGGTACTTTTGGTCACTTTGGGTCAAGTGAGCCTGAGTAGGTCAAAATGGCTTGGTCAAAGTTTAATTTGAGTTTGATTGAACTCACATATGGACTTTTGATTGAAATATAAATCCATTTGGAAGTGGTTTGAAGTCAAATGAGTTTTGATTCATTTAACAATTTCAAGTTCAAAAGGGTGAACATGAGCTTGACTTGGGATTGATTTTTGGATTTAGTTTTGGTTTGATGATTAAAGTTTGTGTTTATATTTGGATTTATGATTGTAGGGTTGATTGAATCATGAAGAAAAATCAACGGTTTGGCTTGATTTGAAATTGATTTGGCTAAGTTCAAGATTTTGACTTGAAAGGCTTAGGTTAGATTTTTATTGAATTTGAGTTTGATTTTTGGAGTTGGTTTTGGTTGATTGAATTTATATTTCATTTATATATGTGAATATAAATGAGAACATACGTAGGTTATGAAAATTTTTTATGAATTTGAAGTGATTTGAACTTGATTTGGGCTAAGTCCATAAGAGATCATCAAAGGGCTTAAGAAAAGATTTTTGATTTGGATTTGAATTTTGCATTTAGTTTGATTGATTCAAATTTATATTTCATTTATATATGTGAATATAAATGAGAATATAAATGAGTTATGAGAAAATTTCTTGAATTTGAAGTGATTTGGATTTGATTGAGGCTAAGTCCATGAGAGGGAATCAAAGGACTTAGGAAATATTTTTGACTTGGAATTTCAATCATAAGCTTCAATCTTTTGGAATTGATCATGGATTTCAATCATTTAGAATTGATTTGCATTTGGAGAAAACCAATTAAGTTGGAATTGATTTAAGTTTGACTTGAAGGAAGGAAGTGAGGAATTTGGTTCAAGCTATAGGGTAGGCAAATTTTCTTAACACCCCTAAGGCATGACCTATTCCTATGGCTAAGTTTTCTAGGTTTGTAGGGCTAGGTTGAGTGTCCACCTAATCACTAGATGTGTCTTAGGACTAAGGAACTCTTAAATTCTAACAGAAGTCTTATGTCTATGATGGAGGTGTTGAGAGCTTATCCTAAAAATGAGGTCAAGAATGAAGCAATATTCTAAGACATGGACAAAATGCTGGTAGGGCAAAGTAAGGATCACACTTTACTTCCTCCTTTCTAGCTTAGGTATCAGGCTTCTTAAGAATATTTTTGAAGATCTTCTTGATTGCCTCCCTCTTGAATGAATATGGCTTGTTGAGTTTATCAAAATAGTAGGTGAAAAATAGCTACTTGACGGCGGACACTGATGACGTAGTTGTGTAGGCTGAGGAGGTGGCCTTTGTGGTGGAAGAGGATGTGGGAGTGGAAGCTTCTAAGCTCTAAGCCTCTCAAACTAAACTCTCATTGGCTGCTTCCCATTATCCACTGACACCACTATCCTTGGATTCTTCTCAAACACCTTCTGAGGCTTGGGCTTAGATGGCTGGTCTAAGAAGGGTAACTTTTTGGCTTCCTCTTATAGGTTAGCTGCCTTGCTGATTAATTTCTCAAATATCTTAATAGTAAAACCTTTGAGCATGAAGGTGACCGAGCCATGAATGTTCTGGAGTACAAACTTAATGGCATGCTGCTTTTACAGTTGTGGTACACATTTCATACCTAAGTTATAGAATCTAAGAATATAATCAATAATGGACTCATTAGGAGGTCCCCTATAAGTTCCCTTTGTCAACCTCTTATGAATCTCTTGATGAAGAGCTGCTCTAATTCTATAAAGTACTTTACCGAATAGTTGGCCACTTTGGCGTACGAATCAAATGCTACTCCAGAACGGATACTAACAAACTATCGAAAGAGTAAAGAGTCACTACCACTGATATTGCAATAACTGGCCCTAAAATGTGCTATATACTGCCTAGGCTTCCATCTACCATCAAATACCTTAAAGGATGGTGGTACAAAACCCTTCAGATATTGTTGACCTCACTTTTGGAGTGAACATTCAATCTCCTCTTCTTGGATTTAGGAGTCTTCTAAACACTAAGACATCCTTAGTCATAAGACACTTCTAGCAATTAGGTGAACACTTAAGTTACGCCTAGAAACTTAAGAGGGTTAATTATAGAATTAGGCTATGCCTTAGGACTTAGGGAGATCTATCTACCCTATGGCTTAAACCTACTCTATGCCTACCTCTTTGGCCTAAACAAAACCTCAAATTCAATTCATCTTTAAATTCCAAACCAAATGATTAACACTGATAATCAAAATCAAACCAAACCAAACCTACCCTAAGCCCATAATCCAATCCTATGGACTTAGCTAAGACAAATTCAAGCCAAACCAAACATATTTAATTTTATCCAAATTAATTCAACTCTCCAATCAACCCATACCAAATATACAATCACATTCAAATAAACTAAACCAAATGCCAAATAAAACAAACCTATTCCAAGCCATATGATTTGATCCTAAGGGTGCAGATGATTCGGTCGAGCTTGAGCCATATCAGGGTCGAGCTCCACTCGAATTGTAGAATGTATGCTTTGGCTCGAGCTCGAGCTCGACTCGAGCTTATGTACCAAGCTCGAACTTAGCTCATGAACAGTAAATTAAGCTCAAGCTTGACTCATTTTATCGGGCTCGATTAGAAGCTCGAGCTTGGCTCATTTATAAGCTCGATTTGAACTCAATTACACTAATAAAGAGCACCAAAAAAATTGAAGAGCAATTAAAAAAACTTACAGAATATTTATTGAATTAATTTGAGTCTTTTGGAGGTTTTATATTACAAATATATGCAATTCTAGCTCAAATAATGTACAATAAAAAATTTATAAAATATTGAAACAAAAATTAAATACTCAAAAAAAGAGCTACATACAAGTTACAGAATTAAACATCCAATTCCCCATCTATTCATAAAAAGAAAAACATAAAATAAAATTAAAATCAACATCTTCTCTTGATGCCTTTGAGAAATGCAAAAGCCACAACATTTTCAAGTCTTCAACGGAGAAAATATCACTCCAGTTGAAGTGATCCAAGGCTCCAACTTCAAGTCTTTGAGTATCCAATCACCTAAATAAAAATTTTGCAAGATTCTAAAGAGAAAATAATCATAGATAAATAGAATAAAGATATAACATAAATATAAGGGATAGAGAAAGAGAAAGGCTCAGGCTCAATCAAATCATCTGAAGGAGCAACAATATATGTGAGCATCCAAACTTCATTAAAAAGGGTTACAATCCGTATAATGCTACCAGCCTAACAGTCAAAGAGAACAAAAATGAGAAACATCATAGCCATCACAGCCAGCATACCTAATTCAAACCAATCGACCAAGTCAAATAGCCATTACTCAATACTCGTTAATGTTCCAACTTCCAACTTTCAAGACCTACGGGACTGCACCAGCGAAGGGAAAGTAGGCCACGACAAAACTATATAGGTCACTCAGCGATAAAGGAGTAGCTAAACCGCAAAATTGTCATCAAGACCACCAAACAACCACCAAAGTCTAAACTGCACCAGACAGCCACCAAAGACCACCAAACAACCACCAAACTGCACCAAACAGCCACCAAAGACCACCAAACAACCACCAAAGACCACTAAATAGCCACCAAATACCACCAAATAACCACCAAAGACCATCAAACTACATCAAACAACCACCGAAGACCACCAAACAACCACCAAAGACCACCAAACAACCACCAAAGACCACCAAACAACCACCAAAGACCACCAAACTGCACCAAACAGCCATCGAAGACCAACAAACAACCACCAAAGTGCACCAAACAGCCACCGAAGACCACCAAACAACCACCAAAGACCATCACTACAAGCACCAAGACCACCAGACCAGACCACCAAATACCAACAACCACCAAGACCAACCACCAAACACCAAGACCACCAAACAACCCCAGACCACCTAAACTACCAAAGACCACCAAGACCGCAAACAACCACCAAAGACCACCATACCAAAGCACCCAAAGACCGCAAACAATCACCAAAGACCACCAAACTGCACCAAACAAACCAAAGACCACCAAACAACCACCAAAGACACCAAACTGCACCAAACAATCATCAAAGACTATCAAACAACCACCAAATACCACCAAATAGCCACCTTACAATAAAATTCTCATGAATGACAAATTTGGATATAGAACAACATTGGACAAAAAAATGCAGAACCCAAGCATGCATGTCAAAGCCATAGTAGGAGCGCTAGCCAAAAAAATAGCAATAGATAATATCCCAAATATTTATAGGGCATTGATTGCCAAAAAAAATGCAGAACCCAAGCAACATATAACCAACAGACAATGCATCATTACCAAATATTTAGAAGACATTGATTCAAGCTCAAAATATTTCTTATGGTTGAATGAGCACCAATTAAACTTTAATAAAATAGCTACCAACACACTAGAATACATGTGCAACTACAATAAAGTACCTAGGTAGCTACCACCACACATCCAAGAGATGGGAAACTATAATAAAGCAGCTACCAACATCCAAGGGATACATGGGCAACTATCTAAATTTCAAATTCCATCTTTTGGCATCATAGCTATCATCATCAATCTCCCTCTAATATTTCCAAAAATTAGCACTTTTTTAAAGATAATTACAATCAAAGCATCCAAAAAATGTTGTCTACTAAACCAAGAATTGCAAGTCTGGAAATCATAAAGAGCTTAAATGTCACATAGAAACCACATAAGGCCAACTATGTAAATATAAAGTCTACTAAAGAATGCAAGTAATGTCAAGTCTTTTGTGTTGAAGAGTAACCATCCTCAATTCTTCATTTCTCCATTATGCTATTTGTAGAGGACCTAGGGGTATCTCAATCACTTCATCTTCATTCTCTTCTTAATAAACATACAATATAGTATAACATTAATTTCATTAAAAATAATATGATGCTAATTAAAAAATGTTAAATTATAAAATTAATACCTTGATTCTCTCTTTCAAGCCATAATGAGAGCGATCCTAGTTAGAGCCACATATTAGAGCTTGAACAGTTTCAAGTCCAAGCTTTGAGTGGTAAGTATCAACAACTCTCTCTCCTGCACTGAAGGTCGACTCGGATGCAACTGTGCTAATTAGAATAGATAAAATATCAACTGCCATTCTGAGAGTATACGATATTTTAGATGGTTGCTTTTCCACCAAGAAATTACATCAAAACTATGACCTTCTGGATTTATCTCTAGCCCATCTTCAAGATAGTTATCTAGATCTAATTTGGTGGGCCTTCTACTTGATTTCTTTGATACATAAGCATTCAAGTCATGACAACCACTATATTTTCTAGTTAGAGTATCTTGGGTTGACTTTCTATTATTTCTGCTACTTTCACCTCTAAATATCCCACCACTTGTAGCTTCAACTTCTGGTTCAAAGCATTCAACATATTCTTCATATAACTCAAATAGTAAACTACGAACATATGCTATATTTGAATGCTTTCATCTCCTTCATAGATCATAGGGCATGCAAACTTAATGACAATAAATTTTATTCTTGGGTCCATGACAGCACCAAATTCCATCAGAAGGTTACATTCGCCCCAATATTTTCCAAATTTTCTTTCATTTTCTAGTCATGTACTTGATGGAGTCATCAAAAGATAGTGCACTATCATTCAGTACTTTCTTTATAGTACAAATTTGTGAGAGAAATAGATTGGATGTTGAGTATTCAGTGCCTGAAATGATATTGGTTGCCTTATTAAAAAACCTAGAATATCCCAACATTTTCTATTTCATTCCATTCATCCTCTGTAGGGCAGTTATAATATGCTCTCTCGCTGTATGAAAAGAAAGTTTCTTTTAGTTGAAGTGCAACAACCAACATATTATATGTTGAATTTCAATGTTGGGCAGTCCATGATAAGTTTTCTTGTCAGTAGTTATAACTGTTGAACAACATCGAAACAAATTTCATACCTTCAAGCATTGATAAAACTAACAGCATCACGAATTTTCTCAACAACAAATTCTATACATTTAACCCCATCCTTCACCATTAAATTCAAAATATGTGCATAGCAATGTACATGAAATAGTCTTCTCCCAAAGAATAATTTCTTCCTAATCCTTAAACTATCTTTCAATAACTTGATAGCCCGATTATTGTTTGATGCATTATCAACTGATAAGGTAAATATTTTATTCTCAAGACCCCACTCACTTAGGGCCTTATAGAATGTTTCAACAATTTCAGAAGAAGCATGTGGAGGTGGTAGATGTAAAAAACTAAGAACTCATTTTTGCAATTTCTTATTTGAGTCCACATAATGTGTAGTGACAGCCATATAAGACATCCGCTGATTCTTTGATTTCCAAATATCAGTAGTAAAACTCACTCTATTTATACTATTCAATGTGTTTTTCAAATTTCTTTTCTCTTTTTCATATACTAGCAACACATCGGCACGAGCAGTTGTTCTAGAGAATTTAGAGAAGTATGGTGACATGGACTTTAGAACAAGATTAAATTCAAATTCCTCCATAATGGAAAAGGGTTTTTCATTAATCAAAATATAATGAGCAATCATCTCCCTAACTTTTGTTTGATCAAACTTAAAAGTTGTCGAAGTAAATCCATCCTGAATTATTTCCAATGAACTATCATAATCTTTTGGGACGTAAAATTTTTTGCCCTATCACTGTACTCTACCTACACATCGATCTAAGTGTCTCCTAAATTATGTATTTGCACTACTATTACCTATAACAAGCTTTTTTTTTTTTTGCAATTCATTTTTTTGTCCATCAGGAAGAACAACTTATTTAAACTCCTCCCAAACACAATGTTTTCTTTCTTTTCTTAATTCAATCATCATCAAACTCTTATCAACCAAATCATTAATAACATCATTCTCCCCCTCATAACTATTAGCATCTACATTGCTATTATGTTCCTCAATACCGATTTGGATACCCACAACTGGGTTATCATTGTTTACATCCACTGACTCATCCTCTCTAAGTGATGGTGTTACCATTTTTAATCTAAAACAAAAATGATAAATGATTGTTCATTATAAAATGAAAAAGATAACTGATTTATTAAATATTAAAAATTTTAAAAATACCAAATTTCTCACTGTATGTTTGTAACAATCAAAACTCAATACTCGCAACACTCACACTAATTCTCCTTTATAGATCTAATAAAATCAATTCATTGTCAGTAAACATAGCCACTATGACATAAAAAAACAAACATAGCATAGACATTACAGTATTTCATAATCTAGTTGTGATAGAGCCACTACAACAACCTAAGAATAGCAAGCAAAATCACATAACCACTCCAGTATTTCATATCCACAAATTACAATCCATTGTTCATAATGTACACATCATAGACATTAGACACATAATCCAAAAGATCATACATCATACCCACATAACATATATAAAGTTGAACTAACATAAAAATGATTTTCGCTGTTGAACAACTATTACAACATCATCAAAACCGAAAATAGCCATTAGACACCTAATCTAGAAGATCACACATATTGTACATAGCAGAACATAACATACACACCAAACCAAAGTTATTGAACCAACATAAAAATGACTTTTGCTGTTGAACAATAGTTACAACATCATCAAATCCGAATCATCATCAAAATTGAACATAACCATTAGACATCTAATCCGAAAGATAATCAAAACTGAACATAGATATTACACACCTAATCCAAATCATCATCAAATCAAAATACCAAAGATGAGTAGGAAAATGAACTTGACCAACCAAGATCAAGTAGATTTGTTGTCTACTAAGAGAGTAAGAGGACAATGAACTTGAAATATCACTTTCACCTCTTACCGTCCAACATGATTGGGGATTTGAAGCCAGGAAGATAAGGGAACTCAGTGTGAGAGTGGGTCAAGAGTCGAGAATGAGAGGCAGAGTCGTAGAGCTTAGAAAGGTGAGAAAGGAAAGACACAAGCGGCTATTGGCGAGAGATGAGAGTCGAGACTCGAGACAAGAGGATTGAGGATTTAGGGTGACCAGCAGAGGCGCTAAGGTGACAAACCATATAAGGATATAACTTGACGGATTGCAGAATATCCCAAACTGGCTTCGAGCGGCTCGAAGAGTTAATGATCCAAGCTTCTAATTACTCGAACTCAAGCTCATTAAATGAGTCAAGAAGTCCCTTCAACTTATGCTCGAGCTCGAGGCTCGATATGCACAGTAAATGAGCCAGTTATCGAGTCGAGCTCGAGCGGCTTGTGAGTCAGCTTGACTCGGTTGCACCCTAATTTAATCCTATGAACTTAGCCAAAATCTCCTTCAATTCAAATTGATTTTAATTGGTTTTATCATGAATCATTATTTCTTCAATCACCTTCCCAAATATAAATGAAACCTTCATTCACATGTCCTATAATCATAATCAAATCCAAATCAAACCCATCCTAAGCCATATGATTTAATCGCATGGACTTAGCCAAAATTTCATCCAATCCAAATCAAACTCAATTGATTTTATCATGAATCAATTAATTCCCCAATTATCATCCCAAATATAAATCAAATCTACAATCAATTAAACCAAAACCCAAAATTAGACCTAACCTAACCCATTTGACTTGAAATATTTAAAGGATCCAAAAACCATTTGAACCCAAATCAATTGCAATCAAGGCTATAAATCAATCCCTAAATCCATATATAAATCTAACTAAACTCAATTCAACCCAAAACCGATTCAACTAAGTCTAATTGGTCCACTTGACCCAAAGTGACCAATTTGACCTATTTGAACCACATTTTAATCCTACTCAAATTGGATTGAACCAAACCTACCAAAACCTCCTATGATAATCATCAATCATCTTTGATTGATCAATTATCATAAATTGGGTCAAACCAAGTCAACTTAGTCATTTGACAAAGTCAACTCACCTAACCTACATAAATCAAACTATCCAAATCTCATCCCAAGCCAAATCAATTGAAACCAGTGATTAACATCAACCTATGATCAATGATTGAACATGACTTGATCATCAATTGAGCCAAACCAATCCCAATTGGCCCTCTTGACCCAAGTTGACCCAAGTTGGGTCAAATTAAGATCTAACCCAAATTGATTACAACCAATGGCTCAAGTTCATTCCAAATTGATTGTTGAACTTGACCAAAGCCATAATTGAACCCAATTAACCCATTTAGCCCAAATTGACCAAAGGGTCAAATTATCCTAAATCTAAATTAATTGAAATTGAAGCCTACAATCATCTTCAATTGATTAATCAAACCTAAATTAACCCCTAACCCAAGCTAATTTGGCCAATTTGGTCAAATTGGTCAACCTGACCCATTTGACCCATATGACTTCAAATGAGCCAAAAACAAATCCAAGCCAAATTAACTCAAACCAATTGAACCAAAACATCTCAAATGCTTATTTGAACATGACTCAATCCTTGGTTTGACCTAATTTGACTAATTGGTCAACTTGACCCAACGTAGCCTAATTTGACCTACATGGGTCAAATTAAGCCAAACCCACTTAAACCAAGCCCATAGCCGATGAAACCTGACCCAACCCATCATAAGCTCACCTTGGGTTAGTACCAAACCATCCCAACCCAATTTTGAACCCACTCCAAGACCTTACCCATTTGATTAAGCTCTTCACATGGGATCTTTCCCAAATTAGCAAGTTAACTCTCCTCTTTTCCATATGGCAGCCACATCACACCCAAATTGAAGCCTTGTCTAGGTGGCTAACCTAATCCAAGTGGGCTAAGTTAGGTATGGACCAAGGGGAGGTGAGTTAACTCACCTCCCCACACTTAGCCTAACCCAAAGAATCCAAGAATGGATGGGGCTGCCTTGAGCTACCCAGTGAGTCCCTTGGCCAACCAAATAGAGGCACCTCAGCTTAACACCAACTCCTCCGGCACCGCAATGACAGCTAATTAGCTGAAAACCAAGAAATAATCTGAGCCATTCAATCCCTCTCCTAGGTGAATTTTGAAATCCCCATAGCACTCTCCAAGCCTTCCGAGCCTCCCCATCACTAGAAACGGGCAATCCTCCACTCGACCCAACTCCACTGATACTTAACCAAACACAAATTAATTTCACCCACACTCTGTCGAGCACAAATGAAATCTCTCCCAAGCTCCCTGACCACCAGAGGTGTGATTTCAATTAACACAGGCATGCTAAGTGACAGTTCATTGTCTACCAAGCTAACGATAAGGAATTAGGACATGTGTTGCTCAGCAGGGCCTAGCCTCACCCAGAAAAAGCTTCCTCAAGTGTTGCATCACAGGTCTTGAGCTCTAACAGGTAATTCCTCTTAAACCATGATTTTAGCAAAAAAAAATTTGGGCCTTTTCAAAGGAAATTTATATTTCATGCAATTTTGACCTTTGGATCCCTTTGGATCTTTCTTGTGAAGGTGTGAGATCAATTTTTCTAGTCATCCGAGCTTGGGTGAGCTTGGATTAAGCAAGGAAACGAGGATGACATCCATCTCTCATCCCTTGGGGGATGATAGATCACGCATCGCCCATTAGATGTGATTGGGATGGGCGACTATGATTAATCCATTAGATATAATCTCATTTTATCCTTAAAACCATGGGTTTAATCTATCCATCTGATGAAATAAATCATTCTTGACATCAATATTGACTTGGATGCTTTTAGCCAATCTGAAAAAACACCGCACATCATGTAGCTACAATTAGATTAATTAAGGCCTAATTAATGGATTTAATAAATCTTTAAAAATTTATAACAAATTATAGAAAAATTAGAAAAATACAAATAAATACTTATTTTGAAGTTATTTTAGAGGTGAATCATTTAAAATTAATTTTAAATCATAATTAAGGCATAATTAGAATTTAATTACAAAATTAATTAGCTTAATTACCCCTTAATTACTTGAGTAATTAATCCCAAACTTTGTGTGTTAGTTTAATGGGATGACCTTTGCCTCCCATAATTTTCTTGGGATTTATTGCTTGATTAATTAGGGGAATTGATCATTTAAGCCAAAATTACTCTCTTAATTAATCTAATTGATTAATTAATCATCCAACAATAAAAATGAATTAGTTAAGTGCACTAATTAATGTTGAACAGTGAATGGGCAAGGGTAACGGGGTTAGGACCTCCTTAACCTTTTCTCCTAAGTCCATTTCTTTTTAAAAGAAAATTAATTAAAATGAAATTAATTAAGAGTTTGATTAGTTAATTAAGTGGCTTAACTAATCAAATTAAAATCATGATGACATCATATAATTAACAATGAAATTAAGGGTTCCTCCTTATGTGTTTAACAACATAAAGACCCTTAAGGAAATTATGATTAGCCCATAAGTGTGGGAAAATCATAAAAGTACCTAATTAGGTTCTTTAATTTAATTAACTCTTAATTATGAGTCATTTACATTAGACCCTTGTAGGAGCATTGCAATTTTATTTTCTCACATGTTCATGTCATTTGTGGCTCATAATTAAGTGGTTAATCAAGCTAAAGAAGCAAAGGTAAGGGTAATTAATTGATTTAATTAAAGATCTAACTTAATTAACTCATAAAATCCACTTACCTTTTCTTAAACTAAATTAAATTAATAATGTGGGAATGGGATTAAAGTAGAAAATAATTCTTTTCCTCTTTAAACTTAATCAAAACCTCAAGTCATAAATTAATAAAAAAATTTAAGTTTTTCTTAAATGACTTTATTTGATGTGATTGTCCTTATGAATTAATTTAGTTGTATGAACCATGTGTTTGTACTTAGTTATTCCTTTCAAATCACTTTAGATGATCTATGTTAATTGATTTCATGCATTAATATTTTCAAATATAAGTGAATCAAATGAATTTTCTTTATGTAAGCCTGCATGTGTTGGCTTAACTTAATATATGTGTGGCTTTTATCACTAATAAAGTCAAACCTACTTTCCAAAAGTTTATGAATTGATAATGGTATGTAGAATGTTAGTAGTCCTGAATACATGTAGGATTTGTATGTGTTTATAGCTCAATCATATGAAATAAAGCTCTCTTTCTTATGATTCATATATAGATTTACAAAAAAAAATGATGCTTTAGTTAGCCCCAAGGAGGTCATTTGATTACCTCACTTCCCTGGTTTAACAATGGCACGTACTCATTTTGTTTTATTCTTATGTGTTTTGGTATTAGAATTTATATAGAGCTTTAATTCATATGCTTAAATAATTCAATCAAAAAAAAATACAACTTTGCATGATTCTCTTTCCTTTAATTATTTATACATCTATAGGTATTTAAGAAAGCTAGTATATAGTCTAGACACCTCAGGAATATGAGGCTTTAGTTAGCTTCAAGGAGGTCATTTGATTACCTTACTTCCCTGGTGAACAATGGCATGTACTTGCTTATATACTTTTATACATATATGTGTGTATTTAGTTAAGGAATTAGGATCCTCCTTTTCTACTAAAAATGCATGCATTCATATTCACCTAAGTCATTAGCATATGTTATACATAAATTAGTGCTCTCTTTTTCTTATTCATGTATAGATTTACATAGGTTTTGAATATTAATAAGTATATAGTCTGGACATCTCAATAATATGAGGCTTTAATTAGCCCCAAGGAGGTCATTTGATTACCTCACTTCCTTGGTTAACAATGACACGTACTTATGTGATTCTATCCTTATCTATTTTGGTATTAGAATTTGGATAGATCTTTAATTTATATGCTTATATAATTCAATAAAAAATGGAAATATAAGTCCCAAACATACATATTCACCATCATCATTTAAGTGTGTTAAACATATTTAATGTATAGATATGTTAAGCATTAAACCATATGCATGTTACATGTGATAGAAAGGAATGACTTAGTATACTTCATGTGTTAGTAATTTGATTAGATTAATATTAAGAAGCCTTTCATATTGATTAGCATCACTTAAAAATTATTCTAAACTTAGGATTAACAAAATATGTAATAAGTCATTCATTAAAAAGAACTCAATCAAATTAATATTCTTTAGAAAGTGGCTTAAGGTAGGGATCAAAAAGGCTAATCCTCTTCTTTCTTTTTATAACTTTTAGTGGCTAAGTGCGAATTATATGAAACAAAATAAAATACAAATTAAAATTTGCAAATCAATTAAGTAACTTCAAAAGAAACCCATCATCATGTTAACTTAACAATTTCCAAACTTAGAAAACTATAACTCTAATGCTTAGTTAAGACATACCACACAAGACCTTAACACAAACATTAGAATTAAGTCACCACTTCAAGCTCTATGTTAGGATGGTGTATGATGTGATGTATATTTTATTTTCTGATAATATTTTTAGACTGGATGTTAGCTTGTATGCTTCATAGATAAAATATTAGGTCATGATTAGCCTAATCACATTTTTCATGGGGATTGTGGGATTGTGCTGAAGGGATTGCTTGAAAATAAATATATATATACTCTCTTTATAGTTTGCTTGAGCCCTTGAGCATAATCCAAGTTAGGATAGGTGGACTTGGTCACCCATGTGTAGGGTGCTAAATCTAAATTATATATATAACTGCTTGGGATTGTATGTATGTTTACCTAACCTCTATCTTGCAGGTGTAGTTAGATTTACTTTTTCCTATATGAATGTAATTTTTGTAATATGAATTAGGATTAGTGTTATGGGGGATTAGGATGAGCAGTGGCCAGAAGGCTTTATCTTGGGGTGCCCTGTGATGCCTTTGAAGCAAGCACATCCAAATGAAAGAAGGAAGAAATGAAGGGAGGGAGATATGGAGACATGAAGAATAAAGACCCCTCGGAGCATGTATTCATTCTAATTGTAATTATTCTTTCATGTTCAGGGTTGTATAAGGGTAGAGCTTGGCTACCCATCATTTCTCTTTTCAGGTTGTATGGTGGAACCCGATGGCATTGGCCTCTTATTCTTTTGTATTAGTTTATAAAATTAATTGATGATTTGTTTAAATTGCACATTAGAAATGGTATGCTTTTCATAGTTTCTTATAATTGATGCTTTAATGTGTAGCCTGGATGCGGTAGACTCTTAGGATAAAAATAACTTTTCTATCCAACTAATCACTCATAACTAAAATTTAAACAACTTATAATATCATCATAAAGCCTAGGCTATAATCAAGATAATTAGAAGATTTAGCAACTCCTTAGTTGTATGTTATATGTCTCACATAATGCATATCATATTCCTTCTTCCTTGAAAATGGGGGATCTCCCTCCTTGCACGATAGGGGAATGCTTGACCTATGAGGGCATCCTTTGTAGTGGAGAACACTCTCTTCCCATTGATTTAGCAAACAATCAATTTTCATCATACATTTATGCATATAAAAATCTCGAGCCTTCATCTAAATGATATGTAAAAAATGAAATAAAAATTGAAAAGATTTGCATTTATAATTTAAGTCATATACTCATACCACTCATGCTCTAGTCTCTTAGGGAGTGGGTCTAGGACATTAACCTCTTTCTGATTAAATAACTACCCTAGCTATCTTACAATTCATAAGACCATACTACATGATTTTAAAATTATAGGTGGAGTTAGCTGGTGGCCACTCCAGAAGATTATAAGTACAAGGTTGGACAGTTCATCCTCTCTAATGGAAGTGAACATTTACGTCCACCTGACGCTTAGATTCAGGTCATGCTTTAGCTCATAGGGCTATCTAAAGTGTGCACCAACTTGGGCCAATTGACCTCCATAGGATTAGGTTATAAGACATGTGCTTGGTTATGCAATGTTAGAACTACTGCCATCAACTCCTCTACCCTTCTCTCCATCTTATCAATTTGATCATATTTAAGCTTGATTTGTTGGAGAAGGCATTGAGTTGAGTCGGATGCCTCACCTTCCTCAACTACAACACCTTCTTGGCTAAGCTGCTCCCTATGCAAGGATCCTCAGGTATCTACCATGTGGACTTTAGCTATGTCATCCTCATCGGAATTGAACTCTATCATATCCTCCTCTTGCTCGGATTGATCATCTTCGATTATCTGCCTCAATGCATCACGATAGTCCTCGAATGAGCACTCATCCATTCTACCCAGCTCTATTAGCACATATGTTGAGTGATGAATCTCAACTAGACGTTAATCTGATGAAGTGATACACTAAATTTTCTAGATTGGGGAGTGTTATCTCTAATTGGCTCAACAATCATGGGGGCTGACCCGGTATCCTGTCCATCCTTCTTCTCACATTTCATTGGTTGAGTGACTACGATGCACTTGGGCCGCTACTCCTTGCTCTCCACTGTTGAGATGGAAGGTCGAGTGGGGGAGCTTGGCCTCACCTCAACAAATGGAGTGGATGAAGTGTGGTAATTGGACATAACCGTTTCACTAAGGGGGATGCTCTATTTTGTGATGCAGGCTTGTGGTACTTGGTAGGCACTTCAAATGGTGGAACATGAACAAGTGGCGGTGGTCGGTGAGTGGAGCAATGTAATGGTGGTGACACTGGTTGGCTCTCTATCAAAGATCTCCTCCTGTGGCTGGATCCAGTAAGAACTATATAGCCAAACTGATTGGCTCTATTAGCTCACCGATCAAAATGGTAAATCAAAGTGGAGTCTATCGAATAGTCTAGCAAACCTCCTCCTATCTCTCTTGCCTGCTTTGCTAGCTATCTTGGTCTCCATGGACCTTTTGGTAGATCTAATCCCTAACACTCCTAAGGATCACTCTCCTCAAGCCATGCATTGTGGAGAACTCAGATCATCCATGGAATCTCACAAATCTTCTGAGTACAAACCTAAGACCAACATAGGGCATCCTCTCTCCCTATCCGATCTCATACTCCATAGGTCATGGTGATGCAGCAATCTCCATAACATCCTCTTCTCCTTCTATAACTAAAAAAGGGTGAAACTTAATGCCACAAAGAAAGGGAGAGGTCTCACGAGGGGATCCCTCCTCAAGTACATGAGAGGCTTCTTCAACCTCCTTAGCCATGTGCTCATAATGTCTTTACTTTTTTTTTTCTTATGTAGGTCTTAGTCAATGGTGCAAGATGGGAGCCAGAACTGGCCCTAATGTCAAGGACAACTATCTCAAAAGCTAAAATAGATTTCCCTTAAAAATTGGGGCTATAATAAAGGTGGTACTAGTCCTAACTAAAACTATGATAGGTGTAGACAGTACTCATGGTGGGGAACCTCTAGGGCCATTCTCTTTAAATAGGGAAACTCAAAATTTGACTGCAAGTCAAACTATAAGAGTAGCTTCTTATCAGCCACCTCCTCTCTATTAAAAGTGGTGAGGGTAGATATCACAAGTGACTTTGATGTGCTCAAAGTCAAAGCCAAACTTGTTGATGGGGGTGGTGGTGAGTATGGCTTGATCCATGGCCACGTCCACACCAGAGGCAAATGAGAAGATAAGCTTGTTGGATGACATGGTAAGAGACATCTTGAAAGAAAAGAGGGTTGACACTTCTACTTCAATTATTGAAAGAGACATGGGATAAGACTTTTGTTTTGATTGTTGTTAACTTGGCTTGATTTTTGATTTTGAATTGGAACCCTTATTTAAAAATTTTGATTATGTTAAATGGGGTTCATAAATTTGTTGGAAAAATTTGAAACTTTGGAGAAAAATATTTTGCTTTTCTTTTGAACATCTTTGGATTCTTGAAGAATGTTGAATGAACCTTACTTTACCAAGCTAGTGGTAAGAGGTTCTTGATTTTATTTGATTTATTTTTAGGTGATTTCTTTAGTTGGTTTTCTTTTACTTATTGGGGGCCCCAATATGGGTTTTAAGACCTACTGTGGTGTTTATTTTTGGATGTGGGACACATTACGATCTTAGGGGGTACTTACTGAATGATCAGGTACGATATTAAGGTATAATGTACTATCTCAAAAGATAGAAATATCACCCTACAATGGACCTAATGACCTAATAAGGACTCCTAACGCATGATGGGTCTTCAAATGTGCCAGAGATCTTTCTCCTACTTTACATGGAGAAGCAAAGCAGGGTTTATTTTAAGTCAGGTTTTTTAGTTCTCTATGAAGGCAAGCCTCCATAGTTAATTACATCATAGAGAATGAGATTCCCTAAGAATACTATTGATTAAAGTAGGCAATTATGGTCTCCAAAGATTTCAAAGTTAGACTATCAATAAATTGGTTATATTGAAAAATCAATTGGGAAAGTTCAAGGAGAAGACTTATTTTTGGAAGCCAAAGGGAATAAGTAGGAAATGCTCATAATACTAGGAAGCCTAGTGAGCATTCTAATCTATCATATCGTCGGGCTTTATATGTTTGGAATTGAAGAGATTTATGTTTGGGTTGAAATATTATTAAATTGCTTGGGCTTCTAATCCAATAACATAAGATTACAAAAATGCATAAGAGGTGAGAATTTATGCTTGTAGCCTGAAAAAAATAGCTACCTCAGATCCTAAATCTAGGGAGCCTTAGCATAAGCTCAAGCATGACCAAAATCTAAGCAGAGAGGGGACATAAGGTTACCTCCACAAGAGAAGATAAATTGTTCGACTTCCAGGCTTACAATTACCTGGAGTGGCCTCCAGCTAACTCTTCCTATGTTTCAAAACCATGTGGTCCACTCTATGAAATTGCAAAATAGCTTGGTTTGTTGTTTAATTTGAAAGAGACTTAAAGTCATAAACCCACTACGGTGAAAAATTGTATACATTCCTACCTTCATCTAACCCCTTTTGGAAAAGGAGGATAAATGAAAATAGAAATGTATAAAATATGCCTTCTTGGGATACCACGTAGATCCATAGTTTTTCTTATTAAGGTGATTGGATACGACATAGAGGAGAGGTGTACTATCTTGAAAGATAGAAGTCACCACCCTACAATGGACCTAATCACCCGAATAAGGACTCCTAAGGACAATGGGTCTGCATGTGTACCATAGATTCTTCCCTTACTTTACATGGAAAAGTAAAGCAGGGTTTATTTTAAACTAGGTTCATTAAGTTCCCTACATGGGCAAGCCCCCATAGTTAATTACATCCTAAGAAAGGGGATTCCTTAGGAATACTCTCGATTAAGGTAAATGATCATTGTCTCTAAAGATTTCAATAGGTAGGACTATCAATCAATTTATTTTGGAAGATCAAATGGGATTGATCAAAGAGAGAGAGTTATTATTGAATCCAAATGAAGATAAGTAGGAGATGCTCACGATGCTAGGAAACTCAACGAGCATCTCAAACTATCCTATGATTGGGCTTTATATTTTTGAAATTGATTTAATTTATTTGAGTTGAATTTTTCATTAGAAATTAAGAGCTTATGATTCCTCAACACAAGAATATGGAAATGCCTAAGAAGTGAGGATTTATACTTATGGCCCACAAAAGGGAGAAGCAACCTCAGAACCTAAACTTAAGGAGCCTTGGTGAGGGATAAAAGCACAACTTAAATCTAAGGCAAAAATGGGTATTTGGTTTACCTCCACAAGATAGGATAAACCATCCAACTGCTTGGACTTATAACAGCTTGGGGGTGGCTGCCAACTAACTCCTCCTATAATTTTAAATTCATGTAGGCAAGTCTTATGCTTTATGCAAGATAGCTAGGTTGTTATTTATTTAGAAAGAGACTAAGTCCTTAAACTCACTCCCTAAAAAGACTAGATCATGTAAGGGCATTCTTTAAATGACCTAAATCTAATGCAAATCATATTACATTTTATTTTTATTTTTGGATAATCATTTTGACTCAGGCTAATAGGATTCATATACCTAATGCATGAGAAATAAGATTATTGGCCAAAATCAATGAGAATAGAGGACGTGTGTTTCCACCATGGCTCTCAAAGGTCAAGCCAAGTTTCTCTGGCAAAGGTGGAAGCCCTCCAATCAAGAGTGAAACAAGATGCATTTATGCATGATATTATAAAAGAAATACTCATCCAGCTAAGAGGTTGTTAATTCTTTTATCTTGATTTTTAACTTAGGATTTAAGTGAGTTTATGAGTTGTTAAATTTGATAGACGATTTATCTTTTTTCCTAATAGCCATCGTTATCCTGGCCATACATCAAGCAAGGAAGAAATTAGGAAAACATGCCATATTAATGCACAAGCTAAACAAATCATCAATCAATTTAT
The DNA here is from genome assembly GCA_021442155.1 of Cymbidium sinense. Classification (NCBI taxonomy): domain Eukaryota; kingdom Viridiplantae; phylum Streptophyta; class Magnoliopsida; order Asparagales; family Orchidaceae; genus Cymbidium; species Cymbidium sinense. Next base: position 38,746,657 of record CM038225.1, read on the forward strand.
AATGCTAACACAAAAGAATAAGAGGCCATTTGTGGTCGGGCACCACCACAAAAACTCAAAAAACAAATTGGGTAGCTGAGCTCTACCCTTATACAACCCGAATTATAAATAAATTAATACAATTAAGCAAGGAATTCATTGTTATGGGGGTCTTCAAGCTTCATTTCTTCATTCTTCTTTTCTTCTTTCTTCTTCTTTTCTTTCTTCTTTGGTTCCTTCTTTTGGATGGTTGGAAGGTGGATGCTCCAAAGGCTTCACATGGCACATAAGGCATGGTCTTATAATGCTCATCCTAATCCCTATAATCATTCCAAAATCCTAATTGCAAAAATTACATGAAAAGGGAAAATAGAAATCTAACTAACACTTGCAAAATAAAGATTAGCTAAAACAAACCATACAATCCCAAGCATGTATATTAGACTTAACACCCTACACATGGGTGACTAAGTCCACCTGGCCTATTGGATTATGCTTAGGGGTATAAGCACCTTCATAGCAAAAGCATTTATATTTTTATCTATTACAGTGCCCTTACCATTCAGTCTATGCACATGCTCCCTAACAACCAGTCTAAAATATTACATCACAAAATATAAGTAAACATCAAACCATACCACTAACATAAAGCTAGAAGTGGTGACTTAGCTAATGTGTGTGCCGAGGTTTGTGTGGTATCTAGCTTTAAGTTAGAGTTTTTTAAGTGTGAAGAATGTTCAACTTAGAGGAGGGTTTCCTTTAAGTTGTTTAGATGTTTTGGGTTGATTTCATTTTGTGTTTTGAATAGGTTCAAGTGAATCATACAATTAATTACTAAGTTGTAATGAGAGGGAAAGAGAAGAGGGCTTCTCTTTCTTTCCCTACTTAAGTAATTTCTAAAGTGGATTCATATTTTAGTTTTGTTTAGTGAATGTTTTATTATGTGTTTTAATTAATCCTAAGTTTAGATGAACTCTAAACAAACCTATTCAAAAGAAAGGCATTTTAAGATTAAGTAAAGTGAATTAAATTCACAAAACACACATCACTTAATTTCTTTCCCAACATGTATAACATGCATATGAATGAATCCTAAGCATATCTATACATACAAAATGGGAATGTTTAACATACTTTATGATATTCTAAGTGAGTTACTTAAGAAAATTTGAATGCTTATGATGCATGATTTTCATTAAGTACAAAAGGGGTTTCTTATCCAATTTTTACATGCACATATGAATGTATGAAAGGCATAAGGGAGTACGACGCCCTTATTAGCACCAGGAGTGTAAGGTACAAGACCAACTTAGGGCTACTTAAAGCCTCACAATCCTGGGGTTGTCTAGACTAATATACCACTTTCCTTAAATACAAGCATATGTATGTAAAGAAATGAAATGGAAAAGAAAATGCAAAAGTTTGTATTTGTTTATTTGTTTATGCAATTTATATGTATAAGTGTAGATATCCTTCTTAAGTATAGCATAGGAATGATAGATGGAATTAGGCAAGTGTTAGGTTCTTTTCAAATGAACTATACACTTTACCAAATCTATTCAAAACTATACTAAAAGGAGAAGGAAAACACTAAGCACATCTTATATTTTTTCACATGCAACTTATAAATATATAAGTAACACACTTTTAATTTTAGGTAATTGATTCATATATTTTGAAAATAATTTGGATTTAATAGTGATAATAGCCACTCATATTCTACTTTAGCCAAAACATGCAATTTGACATAAAGAAACATTTCATTTTCATTTTCATTTTTTGAAAAAGATGCATGAAATTCATATGACATACACATTTAGCATGTTGGGAAGAAACTAAAATGATGAAAGCATGTAAACACATTCACCCTAATTAATTCTTAAAGATAATCTTATGAAATAAGAAAGCTTAAAGCAAATCAAATTATTTTTAAAGAAGGTTTGGTTTTATTTTGAGTTTGATTTAATTTGATAAATGTGAGGTGTGTTTTCTATTCTAACCCATTCCCACATGTGTATGATATTTAAGTTCAATTTTTAGATGATTAGATCCATTTTATATTTGATTAGGTTAAAGAATGAATTAAGTGCATTAATTATCACTTACCTATACCACCTTAGCATAGTTAATCAAATAATTATGAGCCAATGAGATGATAAAAAATCTCACAAGAATTTAAATTTATAATGCACCTAGGAAGAAAAGGCATAATGCAATTTGGCTCATGATTAGTGATTAATTGAACTAAGGGGTTTAACTTAAGTAATTTCATAACTGTTCTCATGCATGTGAGTTGGATTTTGATTTTCTTAATATAGTTAGGCTCTTAAACACCTAAGCATCTATCCAAGATAGATTAATTAAGTTCTAGAAAGGTTTAAAATCTTATAAAATTAATTAAGAGGGTAATTAGTGAATTAACCCTTAATTAAGGATGGATTAAAGAAGAAAAAAAGGGGTTTAGGGAATATCTTAAGGAAAGTATCCCAAAATTAATCCCTAAACCTCACATTCTCTTAATCAAAACTTAATTGACCTGATTAGAGGGTTAAACCACTAATTATGGCCCTAATTAAACCTAATTACATTAAGGGAGTGATTAAGGACTGAACTAGCAATTTTCCTAACTAAGCCATTAATAAATCCCAAGAAAATTAGGGGAAGCAGGAGTCATCCCACTAATCAAGCACAAGAAGTTTTGGATTAATCAGTGGAGTAATTAAAGAGTAATTAGAAAATTAACATTCCCAATAAAACCCAAATTCAATGAAAAGAACTATTCAAAATCAATTAAAATTAATTTGATAATATTCTATGTTCAATTATCTCTCATATTTTATTTCATATTTTTCTAATTTTTCTACAATCAGATATGAATTTAGGAAGATTTAGTGATTAATTAAAAATTAAATAATCCCTAATTATATTATTAATCCCATCAATGCCACGTGTGCGGCTGATGCGACATGCACTTTACACATGGCATGATGGGATTGATATAATCGCATCGTAGCACGCATTGCGTGCTTATCTTTCTCCTCGATTCGATCAAGGATCGGATAAATTAAAGTTGCGGTCGAGGAGAAATTATGGATGCTATGCATTTTAATCTGAGTCCATCAAAAACATGGATGGACGGCCAGATTCATCCACCACCCTATGAGCCATGGAGACGTCCATGTTTGAGGCCATGATCAGCTGAGCTGAGTGGAATGAAAATCAACCCACACCATCTAAGCATGAGTACAAAAAGATCTAATAGGTAGATCAACCTAAGATTGAAGTTCACTTCACAAAGGACCAACATACATTGAACTTAAGCTCAAAAAAATGACATACCTCGCTAGAGGTGATCATAGGCGCTTGATTCCCTTGGAGAAGCTTCGTCTAGTTCAGACGAAGCTTTGCTAAAGTTTAGAGGCTTTGAAATTGAGGGGATGTTTCTATGGGTCAACTTCTTCTTGCCTTGAGCTCGGCCTTGATCGAATTGGATTCTCCCTTGCCTTTGGGGCTTGGGAAAGAGCTTGGGCAAGTTCGACTTGGTCCTCTGATGAAGCTTGAAGGAGGGATTGGGTTGTTGTTAAATGTGGAATAAGTTGGCTTTTCAATAAAGTTCCCCCATTTTCAAGCTCTAAAAATCAAGAATGGAGATTTTAAAACCCTCTCTAGGAAGCTTGGGAAGACTCTCTGAGGCTTCCTTGAGTTCCCATGTTTCAATTGACTGAGGGAGAGTGAAGATTGAATTGAATTAGGGGGAGTATATCTCCCCCTTGAGCAATCGGATGATCGAGAAGGATTGTGCCATTTTAGATCAATACACCTCATGCAATGAGTTGGATAGGCTATTTTGAATTGCATGTGGTTCGATTTTGGCGAGTGAAGGAGTGGGTGAGGTGGCCATGCTCTTGCATTTAGTGTAAGGAGGATTTCCATGTGGCCATTTCAATGGGAGCTGTCGGTTTGGCTATTGGGCTAAGTTGGGCTGACCCAAACCCATTGGCTTGGGTGCACCACACTCCCTAGTGTTCACTTGATCCACTAAGAGAGTGCCAAGTGGTTAGGGAAAGGACTTGACCAAATTCCAAATGGATTGGGCCAAAATTTACCCTATGGCCTCGGAGTAAAATGGTCATTTGACCTTGATTTCGATTTGGGCATGTTTGATATGATGAGAAAATAAGTGTGATTTGGCTTATGTTGACCCATTTAGGTCAAAATGGGTCAACTTGGGTCAAGTTGATCAAATGGTCAAATTAGGTCAAACCAAGGGTTAGGTCAAGTTCATATGACCATTTGAAATATTTTGGTGGCTTTGATTTGATTCAATTTAGTTTATATTTGAATTTGGTTCATTTGATTTCATTTAGGTCAAATGGGTCAAGTTGACCAATTTGACCCATTTGACTTATTTGGGTTAGGTCAAGGGTTGGTTCATGTTTATTTGGTCATATGAAATGGATTGGTATCTTTATTTCCAATCAATTTTTAGTTAATTTTGAATTTGGCTCAATATGACCCTTTAGGTCAAGTTGGGTTCAAGGTCAATTGGGCTAGGTTAGGTCTAGTTGACCAATTGAGGCTTTGGTCAAGTTCAACAATCATTTTGGTATGAACTTGGCCCATTGGTTTCAATGGCTTAGATCAAGTTTTGACACATTTTGACTTTTTAGGTCAAGTTGGGTCAACTTGGGTCAAGTGGCCAATTGGGCTAGGTTAGGCTCAAATGTTGACTTGGTCAAGTTCAAACATTAGTCATGAATGAGTTTTGATCAATGGTTTCAATCAATTTGGCCTATGGTGGATTTTGGCTATGTTGGGTTTCATTTTGGCTAAGTGTTGACTTGGTCAACCCTTAAGTTTGACTTGGTTTGACCCAATTTGAGTGATTGATCATCTCATGATGATTGTTGATCATGATGAGAGGTTTAGGTGAGCTTAGTTCAATACAATTTGGTTAGGATTAGAATTTGGCTCATAAGGGTACTTTAGGTCACTTTGGGTCAAGTGAGCCTAAGTGGGTCAAATGGCTTGGTCAAGCTTGATTTGAGTTTGATTGAACTCACATATGGACTTACGATTGAAATATAAATCCATTTGCAAGTGGTTTGAAGTTAAATGGGTTTTGATTCATTTGACAATTTCAAGTTCAAAGGTGAACATGAAATAGATTTTTTTGATTTTGAATTGTTTTGGTTAAGTGATTGAAGTTTGTATTTATATTTGGATTCATGATTGAAGGATTGATTGAATCATGAAGAAAATCAAGAGTTTGGCTTGATTTGAAGTTGATTTAGCTAAGTTCAAGATTTGACTTGAAAGGCTTAGGTTGGATTTTGATTGAATTTGAGTTTGATTTTTTGGAGTTGGTTTTGGATATTTGAATTTATATTTCATTTATATATGTGAATATAAATGAGAATATAAAGAGTTATGAGAAAATTTCATGAATTTAAAGATTTGAACATGATCTAGGCTAAGTCATTAAGAAAAAATAAGGATTTAGGAAAGATTTGTGAATTTGGATTTAGTTTGATTGATTTGAATTTATATTTCATTTATATATGTGAATATAAATGAGAATATAAATGAGTTATGAGAAAATTTATGAATTTGAATTGATTTAGATTTGATTTAGGCTAAGTCCATGAAGAAATCAAGGACTTAGAATAGGCAATTTATTTTGGACTTATTTGATTGATTTGAATTTATATTTCATTTTATATGTGAATATAAATGAGAATATAAATAAAGTGTGAAACTTTATGAGTTTGAATTGATTTGAAGATGATTTAGGCTAAGTCCTTAAGAGGGAATTAAGGACTTAGGAAATATTTGGAATTTGGAATTTCAACTTGGAATTTGATTTGATTAATTTGAATTTATATTTCATTTATATATGTGAATATTAAATGGGAGTATAAATGGGTTGTGAGAAAATTTTATGAATTTTAATTGATTTGAAGATGATTTAGGCTAAGTCCATGAAGGGAAATCAAAGGACTTAGGCAAGATTTGGAATTTGGAATTTGGAATTTGGATTTAGTTTAATTGATTTGAAGATTGGCTTGAAGGAAGGAAGTGAGGAATGTTGTTCAAGCTATAAGGTTGGCAAATTTTCCTAACACCCCTAAGGCATGACCTATTCTTATGGCTAACCCTTGTAAGGCTTTAGGGCTAGGTTGAGTGTCCACCTAATCACTAGATGTGTCTTAAGACTAAGGAACCCTTAGTGTAAGAGAAGTCCCATCTAAGAGGGAGGTGTTGAGAGCTCATCTAAAATGAGGTCAACAAAGGGTTACAATAGGTGTGGTGTGACAAAAACCATTATTGTGACAAAATGATCAACAACACCAAAAGATCACAAGCACTAACATAAACAATCTACCCCTAACCCAAGGTGTATATGGAATCCAGAGCTTAATGCAATGTGGCTCTACTTATGTCCAAGACATAAGAGAGAGAGAGAGAGAGAGAGAGAGAGAGAGAGAGAGAGAAATCCACTAAGGGATAGAGTAGGTAAACCTTCCACTAGAGCGGTTCAAGTCATCCAATGAGGGTTCGGTGATATGTCTCATTGGATTTGATATAGTCTCCTTAGAGAAATTTGATTTGTTTAATTAAGTTATGCTGGGGAAGAGGGTTTAATTTTCCTCAATTTATTATTTATTTAATTTGTGTTTGTTTTGACTCCACGGGGGATAAAAAGGTGAACTCTCCACTATGGAGGTGAGTTCAAGTCATCCACAAGGGAGGGATTGTGCAATCCGCTGAGGCATTAAAATTCTAGATCCGTTGAGGAACTAGAAGAACTTGCATCTCATTGAGGAGAAGCAAAAGATTTGATTTAGGTTGATTGATTATTTTATTTCTTTATTTCATTGGATTTTTTTTACTTATTTTAGATTTTTAGATTTCAGGTTTTGAGGTGGACCTTGTTGGTTTGCAATGGATCGTACTGAGTAAGAGCCAAGAGGCTAGAAACTCAGTTACCAATCCAAAGGGTAGTCTACTAAACACATTGTAGGACTACCAACCAAAAGCCTTTTATGTGACTATACTAGAAAGAAAGCGAGTAGACTTATATCATCCAAATTAGAAGGTTGCTAGGGTAATCTATTGGCACAATGGATTGAACTAAAGGGCTGAATATTAGTGAATCTTTGTTGGGGACTTAGATCAACTCAATGATAGTCAAAGATTAGTTTCATTTTTTAGTTTTGTTTTGATTATGATGGATCCCATCTATTTATGATGAACTGTATTAAATAGGGGCCATGAAGGTGTAGACCTAACTCAGAATTACCAATTCAAAGGGAATAGTCGACCAACCACAAGGTAGGGCTATCTAACCAAAGGGGTGTCTTTCGATTTGCAATGGTCAAGTTAGGAAGAAAGCGCGGGGTGTCATTTTTTAGACTATGACCGCCCTACTATTTGTCTATGCACATGTGCCCTAACATCCAATCTAAAATATGACATCACAAAATAAAAGTAAACATCAAACCATGCACCGCCCTAACATAAAGCTAGTAGTGGTGACTTAGCCTAATGTGTGTGCCTTAGAGGTTTGAGTGGTATGCTTAGCTATGTCTTTAAGTTAAAGTTTTCTAAGTGTGAAGAATGCTCAACTTAGAGGAGGGTTTCATTTAAGTTATTTAGATGTTTTGGGTTGATATTATTTTGTGTTTTGATTAAGTTCAAGTGAATCCTACAATTAATTACTAAGTTGTAAAGAGAGAGAAAGAGAAGAGAACTTCTCTTTCCCTCCCTAACCTAAGTAATTTCTAAAGTGGATTCATATTTTAGTTTCATTTATTGAATGTTTTATTATGTGTTTTAATTAATCCTAAGTTTAGATGAACTCTAAACAAACCTATTCAAAAGAAAGGAATTTTAAGATTAAGTAAAGTGAATTAAATTCACAAAACACACATCACTTGATTTCTTTCCCAACATGTACAACATGCATATGAATGAATCCTAAGCATATCTATACATACAAAATGAGAATGTTTAGCATACTTTATTATGAATGCTAAGTGAGTTACTTAAGAAAATTTGAATGCTTATGATGCATGATTTTCATTAAGTACAAAAGGGATTTCTTATCTAATTTTCACATGCACATATAAATGTATAAAAGGCATAAGTTATGGGTGCCATTATTGTTATAAGGGTGTAGTAAGACCTACTTAGGGCTACTTAAAGCCTCACAATCCCAAGGCTGTCCAAACTAATATACCACTTTCCTTAAATACAAGCATATGTACCAAAGAAATAAATGGAAAAGAAAAATGCAAAAGTTTGTACTTGGTTGTTTTTTTTGTTTATGAAATTTATATGTATAAGTGTAGATATCCTTCTTAAGTAGTAGCATAAGAATGAATAGGAAATGTAATTAGGCAAGTGTTAGGTTCTTTTCAATTGAACTAAACACTTTACATCATGGTACAATGAAAGAATAGTTATAATCATGAAATGATAAGTGTTATGGGGGTCTTCATTCTTCATCCTCCATTATTTACTCTTCATCTTTCATTTCTTCATTTTTTTGATTTGTTTCATTCATTTCTTTCTTTTGGCTTCAGTGGGATGTAGCTTGCTCCAAAGGCATCACATGGTATATAAGACATTCTTATAACCAATGCTCATCCTTAATCCCTATAACACTTATCCTAATTTTAATGCAAAAGTTACATTAAAAGGAAAGAAAGTAAAGCTAGCTACACCTGCAAAACAAATGTTAGCTAAACACACCATACATCCTAAACAGTTATAGAAATAATTTAGACTTAGCACCCCACACATGGGTAACCAAGTTCACCTATCCTAACTTGGGCTATGCTTAGGGGCTAAGCAACCTGCATAGAAAAAAAAAGTATTTTTATTTTTATTATAGTGGCCCCTTAAGCACAACCCCTGCATAAAATATGGTTAGGCTAGTATCGACTAACATTACTATATACACCTTCTAGTCTAAAATAATACATCACAAAACCAAACATTCATTAAACCATGCACTGCCCTAACATAAAGATAGAAATGGTGACTTAGCCTAATGTGCATGTGTTAAATTTTGTGTGGTATATTCTAACTAGGCTTTAGAGTTATGGTTTGCTAAGTATGAGGGATTTAATTTATGAAGGGGTTGATTTCTCTTTAAGCGGTTTAGCTGATTTGGGGTTTTTACTTAGTTTTATTTTTTTGTTTCATATGGACTACACTTAGCAACTAAATGTTATAAAGAGAAGAGAGAGAGAGAGAGAGAGTCTCTCTTTTATCCCTACCTTAAGTCATTTCTAAGGCAAATTGATTAATGAGTTTCTTTTAGTGAATGGCTTATTATGTATTTTAATTAACCCTAAGTTTAGATTCATTCTAAGTAGCCCTATTCAATAAGAAAGGTATCTTAAGATTAATTAAGGTGGATTACTATCGCACAACACACACTCATTCATTTCTTTCCATCATGTATACCATGCATATAAATAATCTAAGCATATATATATATACATGTATGAATTTTATACTTTGATGATGAATGCAAAGAAGTGTTTTGAAGTTTAAATGTTTTAGTTGTTAATTGAATTATGAATGCATGTCTTTGATATGTAGAAAAGAGGGATTTTTCATCCATTAGCTAAATACACATTCTTATGTATAAAAGTTATAAGTGAGTATAGCGCCATTATTTTCTATACCAGGGGTGTAAGGTACAAGACTTACTTAGGGCTACTTAAAGCCTCGTAGCCCTAAAATATCCATGCTAATATACCACTTTTCTTAGATACATGTAAATGTATGAATAACTATAAGGATAAGAAAATCCGTGCAAAAGTTATTTTATTTGTTTGATTTTTTTGATTTCTTATCCATTGGCCACATGACACATGCATATGTTAAGAGTAAGTTGCCATTATTACACTAGGGGGCATAAGGTACAAGACCTACTTAGGGTCAAAAGCCTTAAATCACAGGATGTCGGACTAATATACCACTTTTCTTAAATACATATGAACGTACAAGACCTATGTTTGATTTGGTTATGTGATTTACATGTGGAATATGAAAACCCTTCCTAAGACTTAACATAGAGATGCATAGGAATAGATTTAGGCAAGTGTTCTGTTCTTTTCAAATTAACTGTACACTTTCAAATCCTATGTGAATCCATATTATAAGAAGGAAAAAAGAGCTTCATAGCACACATCTTATACTATCATCACATGCAAGCTTATAAGTATTTGTACTAAGCATTACTTCATTTGTAATATTTGATTTATAGATTTTGAAAATAGTTTTTTTTGTTTAATAGTCATAATAGCCACTCATATTCTTATTTTTAGCTAACTCATGCAATTTGACATAGAAGGAAACATTTAATTCAATTAATTTTCAAAAGAAATGAATGCATGGTTTAATATGGCAAATAATATTTAGTATGATTGGAAAAAAATAAAGGAATGTAAACACATGATTTCATTCATCCTAATTAACTCCTAAGGACAATCATATCAAATAAGGTTATATAAAATGAATCTGAATCCTTTAAGGACATTTTTATCTTTGAATTTGATTTGAGTTAAGAAATATGAGAAAGGTTTGCTAATCCTAACCCTTTTCCCCATGTGTGAATTAGTTTGGTTTAATGAAGAAAAATTAAGTTAGTTTTATGTTTTGATTAAGTTAAGGTATGAATTAAATGAATTAATTATCCCTTACTTATATCACCTTAAGCTAATTAACTAATTAATGATAGGCCAATATGATATGCAACCACATGAAAAGTAAATTTGCAATGCTCCTTAATGCAATTGGCTTATGATTAATAGTTAATTATGCTTAAGGGATCTCACTTAATTACTCTTATGATTTTCTCACACATGTGAGCCAATCATAATTTCATTATCTCTCATCTTGGGTTATTGAACACACAAGGAGCTACCCAAGATCAATTAAAGGTTTCTTAGGTTAAGATGAATTAATTTTTTAAAAAAAATTTAATGTCATTAGGCTTTTAATGAGTTGATTAAATGTTTTGGTTATATTTTAATTTGAGTGATGAAATTAACTTAAGGGAAATGATCAAGGGCAAGGCATCAATCTTAATCCTGAATCATTCAATCATTCAATTAGGTTTTGATTTGCTCATTTTAAAGATTAATCAATTAATCATTCCATTAACCCATTAATTAATTTGATTCTTAAAGGTAAGGAGGACTTAGGAAATGAATTAAGAAAAATATTTCCAATCACATTCCCTAAGTGATCTTACTATTTAACAAGAATAATTGTGTTCAAATGATTAATTAAGTTATTGTTCATCCCTTAATTACACTTAATTGAATTAAGGGAGTGTTTTGGGCTTACTCAAATGATTCCCTAATCAATAAAATCCCAGAAAAATAGGGGAGGCGGAGGTCATCCCCCTAAACATCCATAAGATATTTGAGATTGATTGAGTGCTTAATTAAGGTGTAATTAAGCTAATTAAATTTAAAAAAATTCTAATTAAGCCAAAGTCACTGTTCAAAATCAATTAATTATAATTTTCCTAGAATCTCCTCTAAAATATCTTCAAAATGAGCCTAAGTTTGCATTTTTTTTTGATTTTTCTACAATTAGTTATAATTTTAGGAAGTTTCAGGATTAAAAACTAATTAATTAACCTTAATGAAAAAAAAATCTCATCGGACCACATGGCTATTAACGCAATGTGCTTTCCACGTGGTACGACGGGATTGGTTATTTAAGTTATCACATCCGCAAGCTGACTTAGCGATGGTGGATGCTTTCTCTATGGGTCGTTCAATCAAAGATCGGACAGCCACGGTTTAATCTGCAAGTTAAGGGAAAATCAAAGGATCTATCGCAGAATTTGATTAGAGCCATTCATCTCGATCACGTGAGATGGATGGCTCGTGATCTATCCTGTTTGTGAGAGGTGAAAGACAAGCACCGTCCATCCTTCTCCATTCGATCCGAGCTCACCCTAGCTCAAATTTTGATCAAACGGATCCCACACCATCTGAGGGAGCATATAATCATATCCAATGGATAGAATCCCTCAACATGGAGATTCCTTTCATAAAAGACCAACACACATAGGCTTAGAGCTATGGTTTTGAGGAATTACCTCACCAGAGCTAATGTCCTGATGCAACATCGAGGTAGCTTAGTTGAGAAGGCCTGAAAGAATGAGCTCAATTGGAAAGCTTGGTTGACCAATCCATGCATGTGCATGCCTCAATTTTGATCTAACTCCCACTTCTGGTGCCTTGGAAGGCTTAGAAATAGTTTGGTTGGCTTCAATTGGGTATGAGGATGGTGTGGGTGCATGGAATTTGGATTTGGTTTAGTGGAGAAGGAGTAATGTTTGAGAAAATGGTGTCTTATTTTGATTTGTGCATGGGAATGGCAATGGTTGATTGAGGAGAGGTTGGGGATCCTTGGATTTGCTCTGAAGGAATTTTAATTGAACTTGGAGACTCAGAGAATGCAAGTGGTATCTTTCCCCACTCGAAATGAGGGAGTATATCCCTCAATTGAGTCAGGTGGATGGACGGGATTGATTTTGCAAATTTCATCGACACACCATCGTCGTTAGAGGAATTCGCCCTAATGTGGCTCGCTGCTGGTGGGCGTGGCAAGAGCTCCAAGGGAAGAGATGGAGTGGTGGGGTGGTATTTCTCTTCCTTGTGTCCATGGGTTCGGTCATGGATGAGAGAGGAAGAAGCATGGATCCATTGGTCCATGGCAAAGGCTAAGGGGATTTAGAGTGGGCTAGGAAGCTCTAAGGATGCTTCATTTGGCATCTTGATGGCTGTTATGGAGATAGCAAAGTGGACTTTGCCACTTATCATAAGGATCCAAAGCAAATGGCTTGGCACATTGGTCAATCCCCTTTGGCTTTATTTCAAATGAGTTTAGATAAATTTGAGGGTGTTTTGGGGCTAATTTGGAGTGGTTTTGATTAGCCAAAGAGGTTCCATAGGGTGGCTTGAAGTGGTTTAGCTCAATTGGGTTCACATTGGGTTGGGTAGACCAATTGGCCAAATTGGGTCAAACCAATGCTTGGGTTAGGTTTAAATCATGATTTGGAATGTTTTGGTGTGACTAATTTGATATGGTTTGAGTTGGGTATGAATTTGACTCATTTGGATTCAAAAGGGTCAAATTGGTCAAGTTGACCAATTTGACCAAATTGGGTTGGGTTAGGTGTTGAGTCAAGTTCAATTGGTTGATTGAAAATGATTGTAGGCTTTGGTTTGGTTTTAATTGGAATTAATTTTAATTTTGGTCAATTTGACCTTTTAGGTCAATTTGGGCTAGGTTGGGTCAAGTTGATCAATTGGTCAAATTGGGCTTAATAATAGCTTTGGTCAAGTTCAATAAGTGATTTGGGATGAACTTGAACAATTGGTTGCAATCAATTTGGATCAAATCATGATTTGACTCATTTTGGCTTTTTAGCCCAATTTGCATCAACTTAGGTCAAGTGGCCAATTAGGTTTGTTTTAGCTCAATTGATGACTTGTCCATATTCAATCATTGATAAATGGGTTTGGGTTAATGGTTTCAGTCAATTTGGCATATGGTGGCTTTTGGCTAGTTTGGGTTTCATTTGGGCTAGATGATGACTTGGTCAAAGGCTAGGTTTGACTTGGTTTGACCCGATTCAAGGTGGTTGATCACCCCATGATGATTGTTGATCATTATTGAGGTTTAGATGGGCTTAGTTCAATCCAATTTGGGTTGAATTTTGGCTCAAAAAGGTCCTTTAGGTCACTTTGGGTCAAGTGAGCCTAAATGGGTCAATTGGCTTGATCAAGGCTTGATTCAAGTTTAATTGAACTCACATATGGATTTAGGATTGGAATATAAATCCAATTACAATTGGTTTGGAGTCAAGTGGGTTTTGGTTTATATGATAATTTCAAGTCAAAAAAGTCAACTTGGGCTTAATTTGGGTTGACTTGGATTTGGTTTGATAATGATGGTTTATGTTTATATTTGGATTAATGATTGTAGGGATGATTGAATCATGAAGAAATCCATGAGTTTTGAGCTAATTTGGGTTTCATTTAGCCAAGTTCAAAAAATTTGGCTAAAAGGGCTAAAATTGGAAATTCGATTTGATTTGAGTTTGGTTTTGGTCATTTGAATTTATATTTCATTTATTTTTATGAATACAAATGAAAATATAATTAGGTCATGAGAAAATCACTTGAGTTTGGAGTGATTTGGAAGCAAATTTGATTAAACTTGGTGATGTAAGTGAAAGGGGTAACTTGGGTTTTGATTTGATTTGATTTATTTTTGGTCAATGGAAGGTGGGTTTCATTTATATTTATGAATATAAATGAAGGAATGGTTGATTTATAAAGAAATTAATGAAGTTTGAGTTGATTTGAAAGAGTTTTGGCCAAGCACATAAAGGTGGCTTGTAAGGCTTAGGAAGAGATTTTTGGAATTTGGAGTTAATCATGGGTTTTAATCATTTGAATTTTAGAATTGATTTATGATTTAGAATTTGATTTGATATTGGATTTGATAATTAAGGAAATCAATTGGGTTGGTTTGGATTTGGTTAAGGCTAAGTCCATAAGATAAAATCAAATGATCTAGGAAGGGATTTGGAGTTTGAATTTGGTGATGGATTTCAATCATTGGATAGTTGGGTTAGATTTTGGAATTTGAGTTTGAATTTGAGGTTTGGTTTGATGGAAGGAAGCAAGGATTGAGTTTGGGCTATAGGGTAGGCAAGTCTCCTCAAATACCTAGGGCACAACTTATTCCTATGGCTAACTTTTCTAAGTCTCTAAGGTTAGGTTAAGTGTTCACCTAATCACTAAAAGTATCTTAAGATTAAGGAACTTTTAGTGTCTACAAGAGTCCTAGATCAATGATGAGGAAGTTGAGAGCTCACTCCAAAAGTGAGGTCAATAGGGGTATACCCCCTCCTCTATTGGATCAAATAGCTCGGATTTGATTCCTAATTTTTCACCATCTAGCTATTGTAGGGCACCGGCAAGGTCAAGGTTAAGATGAGGTGGCTTGATTTGGTTGGCCAAGAGGTTGGGTTGGTGACTCAAGGTGGCTTGGTTATCCTTTGGGTTCGGTGAATGTGGGGAGTGAGTTAATTCACCTCCCCTTAGTCCATGGCTGACCAGCCCACTTGGGTTGGGTTAGCCATGTAGGTTGGGGTCTATTTTGGGTATGGGGTGGTTTCCAAGGCGAGAGAGGGAGAGTTTGCCTTCCTAAAATGGGTTTGATCCCATGTGGGGAGGTTTACCCAATGGGTTAATGGTCAAATCTAGTTCCAAATGGATTAGGTTGGTTTTGGGCTAACCCAAGGTGAGTCTTAGATGGGTTGGGCTAGATTTCATTGGGTTTGGGCTTAGTTTGAGTCGATTTGACTCAATTTGACCTATGTAGGTAAAATTAGGCTAGGTTGGGTCAAGTTGACCAATTGGTCAAAATGGGTCAAACTAAGGCTTTGGTCAAGTTCAAATAATGATTTAAACTATTTTGGTTCAATTGGCTTGAGTCAATTTGGCATGGATTTGATTTTGGCTCATTTGAAGTCATTTGAGTCAAATGGGTTAAGTTGACCAATTTGACAAAATTGGCCAAATTTGCTTCGGTTAAGGCTTGATTCATGTTCAATTGATTAATTGAAGATGATTGTAGGTTTTGGTTTTAATCAATTTGGATTTGGTTTCGATTTAAGTCAAATTGACCCTTTAGGTCAATTTGGCTAAGTGGGTCAATTGGGCTTAATTGGGTCAATTGGGTTCAATCAAGGTTTTGATCATGTTCAATAATCAATTTAGAATGAACTTGAGCCATTGGTTGCAATCAATTTGAGTTAGATTTTGATTTGACCCAATTTGGTCTTTTAGGTCACTTTGGGTTAACTTGGTTCAAGAGGGCCAATCAGGTTTGGTTTGGCCAAACTGATGGTCAAGTCAAGTTTAGAAATTGACTTTAGGTTTGTGTAAATCATTGGTTTCAATCAATTTGGCTTAAAGTAATATTTAGCTAATTTGACTCATGTAGGTTAAGTGGGTTAACTTGGTCAAATGATCAAGTTGACTTAGTTTGACCCAATTGATTGCAATTAATCACTCTAAGATGATCATCATCATAAGAGATTTTGGTAAGTTTGGTTCAATCCAATTTGGGTAGGTTTTATATTTGGCTCAAATAGGTCATTTAGGTCACTTTGGGTCAAGTAGACCAATTGGGCTAAAATGCATTAATTTTGGGTTGAATTGAGTTGAGTTGAATTTATTTATGAATTTAAGATTGATTTATAGCTTTGATTGTAATTGATTTGAGTTCAAATGAATTTTTCTCATTTGAATATCTCAAATCAAATGGGCTATGCTAGGTTTGATTGGATTGATTTTGGCTTGGAGGTTTGATTATATTTCATTTATATTTGGGATGATGATTGGGGAAATAATTAATTCATGAGAAAATCAACTGAGTTTGGTTTGGATTGAAGGAAATTTGGCTAAGTCCATAGGATTAAGTCAAAGGGCTTAGGTTGGATTGGTTTGATTTTATTTGGTTAGGTTGATTTGGAGTTTGATCATGGATTTGATTTAGGTTTGAGATGATGATTGAAGAAATAAATTGATTTTGAGAAAATCAACTGAATTTGGTTTGGGAGTGGAGTAATTTGGCTAAATTCGTAAGATTAAATCATAGGGCTTAGGAATGATTAATTTGATTTGATTTAATTTATTTGTAGGTTTGATTTTAGTTTGGAGTGATGATTAAAGGGTTTGAAAAAAATCAATTAGGGTTGACTTGGATGGATTTAGTTAAAGCTAAGTCCATAAGATAAAACATAGGGCTTGGGTTGATTTTGATTTTGGATTTAATGATAGGTTTCAATCATTTTGTTTGGAATTTGAATTTGAGGCTTGGTTTGAGCTATGGAAGTAGGAATGAATTTGGTTAGGCAATAGGCTAGGTAAGTTTCTCTAATCCTAAGGCATACTCTAATCATATGATTAACCCTTCTAAGTCTCTAGGCTTAGGTTAAGTGTTCACCTAATTATTAGAATTATCTTATGACTAAGGAGAATCTAGTGTCTAAAATACACCTAAACTTAAGATGGGAAGATTGAGTCTCACTCCAAAAAGTGAGGTCAACACCAACTTAAAGTCAGGTCCTAAAATCTAAAGGGTGTTGACCACCCTTTCTTAAGGATGAAATAATAAATGTGACCCAACGTAAAGAATAATAGCCTTGGACTTATATAAAATATAAGTCTACGGTCGATATCCCAACGGAGTCGCCAAAAAAATTTTGGTGGTTTAATTTGAAGTCATAGGAACACCACGTAGATCTTAGGGGGGTACTTATTGAAGTGACTGATATGACATTAAGTTATGATATACCATCTTGAAAGATGGAAACATCGCCCTATAATGGACCTAATCACCTAATAAGGACTCCTAAGGGAGATAAGTCTATGTATATACTAGAGATCTTTTCCCGTGCTTTACATGGAAAGTAAAGTAGAGTTTATTTTATGTCAGGTTCTTCAATTCCCTATGAAGCAAGCTTCCATAGTTAAAACATCTTAGAAAATAAGAATCTCCTAAGAAAACTTTGATTAAAGTAGTTAATCAATATCTTCAAAGATTTCAAAATTAGACTATCAAAGGATTGGGCATTTTTAGAAATCAAGTGGAAGGTTTAAATAGGAAAGACTTATTTATGGTTTCCAAAAGAAGATAAGTAGGAAGCACTCATCATACTATAAAGCCTAGTGAGCACTCCGATCTATTATATAGTGAGGCTTTATATGTTTGAAAGAAAGAGTTTATTTTAGTTCGAGCTAAAATTTTATTAGAATATTAGGGCTTACAATCCATCAACACAAGATTGTGGAAATGCTTAAGAAGTGAGGACTTATACTCATAGCCCAAAGGAAATGAGCAATCTAGGAAGCGTTAGCACAAGCCAAAAGCATGACCTAAATCTAAGTGAAAAATGAGACATAAGGGTTTACCTCTACAAGAGATAACAAACCCATCCCAACTCATCTAGACATACAACCGCCTGGAGTGGCCGTTAACTAACACCTCCTACGCTTTAAAACCATGTAGATCGGTCTTATGCAAGTGCAAGATAGATAGGTTATTATTAATTAAGAAGAGAAACCAGAGACCTAAACTCACTCCCTAAGAGACTAGATCATGACTGGCATGTACACATGACTTAAACTAATGTAAATTTTATCATATTTAAAAAAAAATTGACACAATAATTTGGACAAAGGCTTTAGGATAATTATACTTTAATGCATGATGAAATTAGATTATTAGCTAAATCAATGATAGGAGGTGTTCTACACAACAAAAGATGCCCTCACGGGTCAAGCATTCCCCTACCGTACAAGAGTGGAGACATTCCCTATTCAAGAGCAAAATAATATGATATGCATGATGTTAGACACATATCATTCAGCTAAGGGATTGTTAAATATTTTAATTATCTTGATTATTTTCCTAGGCTTTATAATGAAGTTATGAATTGCATTTAAAATTTAATTATGAGTTTGTTAATCGTGGTAGAAAAGTTAATTTTTTCCTAAAGAGCTTACCACATCCAAGCCATACGTTCAATCACAAATCTTTAAGAAACCTAAGAAAATCATGTTGTTCTATTGCGCGATATAAACACATGTGGGTTGTTTTTTATTTTGGATGAGATTCATTCATGTGTGTATATGTGAGGGGACACCACAGATCATCCACTTATTTGATCGGTGACATTAAGGGAATATATCAGAGATAGAAGTCACTATCCTATAATGGATCTAATCACCAATAAGGACTCCTAAAGCATGATGGGTGTTGAATGTACTGAGATCTTTCCCCTACTTTACATGAAAAGTAAAGTTTATTTTAAGTGTTCGTTAAGTCTTGGAGGCAAGCCCCCATAGTTAATTACATCCTAAGGAATGAGATTCCTTAGAAATACTCTTGATTAAGGTAAATGATCATTGTCTCCAAAGATTTTCTAAAAATCAAATGGGATTAATCAAAAGGGAGAGAGTAATTATCCAAACCAAAGGGAGATAAATAGGGGATGCTCATGATACTAGGAAACCTAGTGAACATCCCAAACTATCCTATGGTAGGACTTTATATTTTTGAAATTGAGGGGAATTATATGTTTAATTTAAATTTTTATTATAAATCTAGGGCTTATAACTCCACAATACAAGATTGTATAAATACATAAGAAGTGAGGATTTATTCTTGTAGTCCGTAAAGGGAAACAACGACCTCAGATTCTAAATTTAGGGAGCTTTGGCGAGGGCCAAAGCATGACCTAAATCTAAAGTGAAAATGGGTATATGGTTTACCTCCACAAGAGAGAGTAAACCACCTAACTATTATACTTATAACCCCTTGGGGTGGCCACCAACTAACTCCTCCTATGATTTTAAATACATGTAGGCCACTCATATGCTTTGCAAGATAGCTAGGCTATTGTTTATTTAGAAAAGAGACTGAGTCCTTAAACTCACTCCTTAAGAGACTAGATCATGAAGGGTATGAATTCATGTCTTAATCTAATGCAAATTTTATCAAGTTTTACTTTAATTTTTGGACATTTTTATTTGACACGGATAGGGATTTTATATGCCTAATGCATGAGAAAATTAGTTATGGGATAAAATCATAAAGATGAAGGTGTGTTTCCACCATGGCTCTCAAAGGTCAAGCCATTTTCTTTAGCAAAGGCGGAAACCCTCCATTAGCAAGAGTGAGATAATATGATTTATGCATGATATGAGACATACAACATCCAGCTAAGAGGTTGCTAAATCTTTTATTATCTTGATTTATGTCCTAGGCTTTAGATGAGGTTATGAATTATTTGTTTAATTTTGAATTAATTAATTGGATAGAAAATTTATTTTTCTCTAGGAGCCTAATCGTATCCGACATACAACAATCACCATTCAATTAAGAAACTAGGAAGATCATGCCATCCTAATTGCCCAATCATAAACAAAATATCAATCAATTTATAAAATTAGTGCGAAAGAATAAGAGGTCGATGTGGTCGGGTCCCACCGCACAACCTGAAAAAGGAAATGGGTAGTTGATCTCTACCCTTATACAACCCGTATTACAAATGAATAATTACAATTAAGAGGAATTCATGTTATGGGAGTCTTCATTCTTCATTCTTCATTACTTCATTTTGATTTGCTTCTTTTCTTTCTTCCTTTTGGATTGATTGGAATATGGTTGCTCCAAAGGCATCACATGGTGCATAAGACTTGGTCTTATGACCAATGTTCATCCTAATCCCCCATAACATTCATTCCAAATCTTAATTGCAAAATTTACATCAAAATAGGAAAGGTGCATCTACCTAAACCTCCAAAGGCATCACATGGTGCATAAGACTTGGTCTTTGACCAATGTTCATCCTAATCCCCGATAACATTCATTCCAAATCTTAATTATAAAATTTACATCAAAATGGGAAAGGTACATTTACCTAAACCTGCAAAATAAAGGTTAGCTAAATATACCACACAACCCAAGCAGTTGTATGAATAATTTGGACTTAGCACCCCTTACATGGGTAACCAAGCCCACCTGTCCTAGTTTGGGTTATGTTTAGGGGTATAAGCAACCTGCACTGAAGAAAAAAAATATTTACATTTTATTACAATGCTCCTTAACCACAATCCCCTGTAGAAGATATAATTAGGCTAAGATCACCCTATCATCTAGTCTACACACAAACACCCTAACATCTAGTCTAAAATATCATACCACAAAATAAAATCATGCATCAAACCATGCACCATCCCTAACATAGAGCTAGAAGTGGTGACTTAGCCTAATGTGTGTGTCATTTAAGGCTTGTGTGGCATGTCTTAGCTAGGCTTTAAGGTTGAAATTTTTAAGTGTGAAAGATTTAATTTAGATGGTAAGTGATTTAGTTGGCTTGTCAATTTTAGTTGGTGATTTGATTTTGTTTGAATGGACCTACACTTAGTGACAAAATGTTGTGAAGAGATGAAAAGAGAAGAGAGTTCTCTTTCATCCCTACCTTAAAGCATTTCTAAGGTAGATTCATTAATGAATTTTCTTTAGTGAATGATTTATTATGTATTTTTAATTAACCCTAAGTTTAGATCCCTTCTAAATAGTCCTATTCAATAAGAAAGGCCTCTTAGGATTAGGTAGGGTGGATTACTATCACATAACATACACACATTCATTTCTTTCCACCATGTATACCATGCATATGGATAATCTTAAACATACCTATACGTGCACTATAAATCTTAGCACACTTTGATAATGAATGTAAAGAGATGTAATTTGAAAATTTGGATATTCCATTAAAGCATGTCTTTGTTATGTAGAAAATATGGATTTTCATCCACTAGCTAAATGCACATCCATATATATAAAAGCTATAAGTGAGTACGCGCCATTATTTTCTGCACGAGGGGTGTAAGGTACAAGACCTACTGAGGGCTACTTAAAGCCTCGCAGCCCCAGGATGTCCAGACTAATATACCACTTTTCTTAGATACATGTAGATGTACAAAAAGAACCAAATGGATAAAGAATTCATACAAGAAATTATACTTGATTTGATTATTATGATTTATATGTGTAATATGAAAGTCCTCCGTAAGTCTTAGCATAGAAATGCATAGGAATAGATTTAGGAAAGTGTTGTGTTCTTTTCAAATGACCTATACACTTGCAATTCCTATGTGAATCCATATTAAGAGAAGGAAAGGGAGCTTCATGATGCACATCTTATGCTATCATCATATACAAGCTTATAATTATTTATAACTAGCATCGCTTCATTTATTTTTTTATTTATAAGTTTTAAAAAGTAGTTTTTAGTTTAATATTGATAATAGCCACTCATATTCTTAATTTTAGCCAACACATGCAATTTGACATAAAAGGAAACATTTTTATTTAATTAATTTTTTAAAAGAAATGAATGCATGATTTCATATGGAAAACAATATTTAATCATGATTGGAAAGAAATAAAGGAATGTAAGCACTTCATTTAACCTAATTAATTTCTAAGGACAATCCTATAAAAATAAGATCATTTAAAATGAATCAAAATTCTTTATGGAGACTTTTATTATTAAATTTGATTTAACTTAGGAAATGTGAGAAATGTTTGCTAATCCTAGGCCATTCCCCCCATGTTTGAATTGCTTTGGTTTAATTTAGAACAATTAAGTTAATTATATATATTTTTATTTGATTAGGTTAAGGTGTGAATTAAATCCATTAATTATCCCCTACCTATACCACTTTAACATAATTATCCAAGTAATTATGAGCCAACATATGATATGCAACCAAATAGAAATTAAATCACCAATGCACCTAAGAAATGAAAAGGCCTAATGCAATTGGCTGATAATTATTGGTTAATTAAGCTAAAAGGTTTAATTAAGTACTTTTATAACCCTCCTACACATGTAGTTTGATTATAATTTCCTTTAAAATTTTCTTAGGTTATTGAACCTCTGGGAATCTACCCAAGAAATGAATGATTGAGTTCTGAAATGATTTGGTTTTGAAATTAATTAATTAAGTGATTTAATGAAGTGATTCAGCCATTAATTAATTGTAAATTGATTAGGTATTATTCAAATGAAATAAATTTAGGAAAAAAGATTGGAAAAGGGGTCCTAATCTCATTCCTTAAGCATATTCACTATTTCATAATGATTAGCCAAGTTAATTAATGGATTTGTCACTATTTAAAATGGTAATTAATCATTTAATTTATTAAGAGAGTGATTAAGAATGAAATAAGAAATTTTCCAAATTAATCAAGCAATAAAATCCAAGAATATCATGGGCGGCAGAGGTCATCCCACTAATTAATCTCAAGAAGTTTAGAGTTAATTATTGAAGTAATTAAGGAGTAATTAGCTTAATTTTATTTTTCAATAAAACCAAAATTGAGTTATAGTCACTATTCAAAATCAATTAATTTTAAGTTTATATTATTCTCCTCTAAATTATCTTTAAAATGAGTGTTTATTTGTATTTTTGGATTTTTTTTATAATTGTTATGAATTTTGGAAGTTTTACCATTAAAATCAGATTAATTAGCTTAATTAAACCTAATCCAGTCGAGCCATGTGGCGAATGATGTGGCACGCTTTACACGTGGCATGATGGGATGGGTTATTTAAGTTATCACATCCATCGGCTGAGCCAGCTGGCGGAGGACGTGTCTTCTGTACGGGTCGTCCGATCTATGATCGGATGGTCGAGATCAACCCCGTGATTTAGGAATAAATCAAAGGAGATCTAGCATGATCTGATTATAGCCAATCATTTCAATCATGTGGAATGGATGGTGTGTGATCCTTCTCCTTCACGAGCAATGAGAGACAAACATCGTTCATCTCTCTCCATGCAATTCGAGCTCACCCAAGCTCAGATTGGGATCAAAATGATCCCACACCTTGGAAGGAGGGGTTGCACATCCAACTCAAGATTTCAAGGGGTGATAATTACCTTCAAAAAGGACTAACCAAATTTTCCTATGGCTATAGTTTCAAGCAATTACCTTGCCGGAGGCTAACACCGGTGCTTCCAACGGAGGAGGTAGCTTCGTCCAGAAGAGATGAAGCCTTATTAAAGGAATCCAGCCTTAATTTTAAGTAGATTGCTTGGTTGACCAAGCTCCCCTTCAATGGTGATTAGCCTCGATCAAAGTGGTGCTTCCCGTGGCTTGGGGACTTGGGAAATGACTTGATTGAGCTCGACGAAGTCCACTGATGATGTGTGCAAGGTTAATTTAATTTTGGTTGAGAATTGGATTAGTTGGATTTTCAATTCACCTCCCCTATTTTGGCTTTAAGTAAAATCAAGAATGGGAAATGGGGGAGCTCGAGAAAGGCTTACAAAAGATTTGAGAAGCTTTGACTCCACCTCTGGCTTTGAGGAAATGATTGCTTCTGGTTTGAGTGGGAATGAGAGGGGGTATATCTCCCCCTTCCTTGGATTGGATGGAGAGAGGCTGTTTTACCATTTTTGATCAATGGCATGGATTGGAGGCATGATTTGAGCCACCATGGGTCGCTTTTGGTGGAGTGAAGGAGAGTGGATGCCCATGTGCTGGTGAGTGCATTTGGTGATGAATGCCATTAAAGTCAATCTGCCTTGGGTCATGACCGACCCAAGCATATTGGGTCATGTTCACCACCTCCCTTGGTGTCCATGTGGACCAATGGAAGGATGTCAAGTGGCCTTGAGAGAGAAATGACCAAATTCCAAGTGAATTTGGTCATAAGATACCCTTTGACCTAAGGGAAAAGTGGTCATTTGGCCATGATTTTGATTTACGAATATTTGAAATGATTCAAAAATGGGTTAGCCCAAATTTCAAGTGATTTAGAGTTCATTTGATTTGAATTGGTTCCATTTGGTCCATTTAGGTCAAGTTGGGTCAAATTGGGTTAAGTTGACCAATTGGTCAAATTAGATCAAACCATGGGTTAAGTCAAGTTCAAATGATCATTTGGAGCCTATGGGTACCATTGGTTTGGTTCAATTTGATTTTGGTTTGGTTTTGGTTCATTTAGGTTCATTTAGGTCAAGTTGACCAATTTGACCCCTTCGACCCAATTGGGTTAGGTCATGGGTTAGTTTAGGCTTGGTTGATCATTTGAAATGTATTGCAAGCTTCAATTTCAATCAATTTTAGTTTGGTTTGATTTCAAGTTGATTTGACCTTTTAGGTCAAGTTGGGTTTGTGGTCAATTAGGCTAGGTTGGGTCTAATTGGTCAATTGAAGCTTTGGTCAAGTTCAATAATCAATTTGGAATAAATTTGACCCATTGGTTGTAATCAATTTGGCTTAGATTAAGATTTGACCCATTTTGACTTTTTAGGTCAAGTGGCCAATTAGGCTTGGTTTGGCTCAATTGATGGCTTGATCATGCTCAATCATTGATTATGGATTGGTTTAAATCAATGGTTTCAATCAATTTGGCTTATAGTGACTTTTGGCTTGTTTAGGTTTCATTTGGGCTAATTGTTGACTTGGTCAAAGGTTAGGTTTGACTTTAGTTTGACCTAATTTGAGTGATTGATCATTCTAAGATGATTGTTGATTACAATGTGAGGCTTAGATGGGCTTAGTTCAATCCAATTTATGTTGGATTAGAATTTAGCTCAAAAATGTCCTTTAATACTTTGGGTCAAGTGAGCCTAAATGGGTCAATTGGCTTGATCAAGGCTTGTTTCAAGTTTGGGTGAACTCACATATGGACTTATGATGGAAATATAAATCTAATTGCAAGTGATTTAGAGTCAAATGGATTTTGGTTCATTTGATAATTTCAAGTTAAAAGGATGAACATGGGTTTGACTTGGGTTAGTTTGATTTTGGCTTCGTAATTATAGTTTATGTTTATATTTGGGCATGTGATTGAAGGAGTGATTGTTTGAAGAGAAAATCCAAGGGTTTGGATTGATTTGAGAATGATTTGACTAAATCCAAGAAATTGGCTTAAAGGATATAAGTTGGATTTTGGTATAATTTTGGGTTTAATTTTGGTTGTTTGAATTTATAATTCATTTATATTTGTCAACATAAATGAAGTTATAAATGGGTTTTGAAAAAATCATTTGAGTTTGGAGTAATTTGATTGTGGATTTGGCCGAGGTAGGTCAAAAAGTTTGAAAATGGGTTTTTTTTTATTTTATTTGATTTATATTTATTTGATTTGCATGATTTGGATGCCAATTTCATTTATAGTTATGACTACAAAATATAGAATAAGTGATTTATAAAGAAATCACTTGGCTTTGGGTTGATTTGAAGGTTAAAGCTTATGAATGTGATTCATAAGGCTTAGGAAGATCTTGGATTTGGAATTGATCATGGGTTTCAATCATTTGATTTAGAATTGGTTCATGATTTGGACTTTGAAATTTAAATTTGAATTTGGATTTGAATTTAAGGTTTGATTTGAATTTGAAGTTTGATTTGAAAGAAGGAAGCAAGATTGGGTCTGCTATAGTGCAAGTCCTCCAAAATCCCTAAGGCATGACCTATTCCTATGGCCAACTCTTCTAAGTCTCTAAGGTTAGGTTAAGTGTTCACCTAATCAATAGAAGTGTCTTAAGACTAAGGAACTCTTAGTATCTAAAGGAGTCCTATATCTAAGATGAAGAAGTTGAAATCTCACTTCAAAAGTGAGGTCAACAACACAATAAATAATCATTCATTAAAGGTGTAGTATGACATAAAAAAGAAAAAAATTGGATAGAAGCTCTATTATACAAATGGATTACTATAGAAAATTATAATTGAAATTAACTAAATACTATGGAGAACTTTATTCTTTGCTCCCTTCCTCTTCTTCTTTTGATTTGATTTGGTTCAAGACTTCACAAGGCCCCCAAGACTTTTCCTTCTAGCCACCACTCATCATAAATCCCATAGCACTAATCCTAATTCCTATTGCAAAATTATATTTTTATGAAAAAAAAATATCTAACTACACTTGCAAAATAGATGTTAGCTAAACAATCACTAAACTTAAGCAGTTATATTTATAAATTTGAACTTAGCACCCTACGCATGGGTTACCAAGCCCACATGTCTTAAGGTGGATTATGCAAAGGGGCATAAGCGGCCCGCAAGAAAAAGTATTCATTTTATTTATTACAACAGCCCTCTTTAGCATAATCTCCTTCAAAAAAATAACATTAGGCTAACAACGGCCTAACATCCAATCTAAAATATTACATCACAAAATAAAACATAGCGTCACAAGATACACCATCCTAACTTAGAGCAAGAAGTGGTGGATTAATTCTAATGTGTGTGTTAAAGTTTCGTGTGATATGTCTTAGCGAGGCTTTTAGGTTCATGCTTATCTAAGTATGAAGTATTCAAATTACATGTAAGTGGCTCCACTTTATGTTGTTAAGAGATTGGTGGATTTTTAATTTATATATACTTTTTATTTCATTTGATATTTACTTAGAATCTAATTATGATAAATACATGAAAGAGACTTAACCCACTTCATCCCTACCTTAAGTTATTTTCAAAAAGCATGTTATTCTAATTTTTGTTTTTCTTTTACTGAATAGTTTATTAAACATTTTATTAATCTTAAGTTTGGTTAATCTTAAAGAATATTATTCAAGCATGAAAGGCATCTTAAGATTAATGAGATTGAATTCCTATCACATGGAGGACATTCTATCATTCCTTTTCATCATCAATAACATGGACATCTATAAATATCTTACTTATACATACAACACATTTATCTTTTTGCACACTTAATGATATTTTTAATGCATATATTTTGGTATAAGAGAGAGATTTTAATCTTTAGTTAAGCATATGTATATATGCATTAAAGATTAAGCAAGTGCATGTCGTTGTTAAACCAAGAAAGTAAGGTAATCTAAGATCTCATAGGGGGTTACTTAAAGCCTCATGTTCTCGGGATGTCTAGACTATATATTTGCTAACTTCAACACACATAAACATACACATAAAATATGAATGAAAATCATGCAAAGGATTATATTTTAACAAGTCATTTACTCATGCAAAGTAAAGCCCTATCCAAATTTTAGCACATGTACACATATGAATGAAATTAAGTAAGTTCATCCCGTTATTAAACCTGGGAAGTGAGATAATTTAAGACCTCCATGGGGTTACTTAAAGCCTTTTATTACCGGGATGTCCACACTATATACTTACTAACATTCAAACACATGTAAACATATGCATAAGGAATGAAAGCAACACTTTAACATGTTTAGGCTATTAGTAAATATGAATCACATATAATATTCATAGCCAACATTATTTCAGATTTTATCATTGGTTTATACATTTAAAAATAATTTTAGTTTTATCAGTGATAATAGCCACACCATAAATTATGATTAATTCAACACATGCAGTTTTAAACATAAGTTTATTCTCTTTTTTTCTTTTTTTTTATTATTATTATTTTATTTTATTTTTTAAATACATGAATGTATGAAGAAAGTGGCATACAAATTTATGATAATTGAAAAGGTATAATTAAACATTGCCATATGATACATTTAATCACATTAATTAATGACAATCAAGTTGACTAAAATCTTTAAGCAAAACCAAAGCTTCTTATGAAAATTACTTTTGGATTAGAATTATTAAACTCAAAGAGGAGAAATAATATTTGACATTTTTCCCCATCCCATGTTGGTGATTTAATATATTTAAAGAGAAGTAATTAAGTGAGTTTTATGAATTAATTAAGATTTAATCATTAAATAATTCATTTAATTACCCTTTTTTATGCTTCTTTAATTTAATTAGTCACTAACTCATGAGCCTCAAATGACATGCTTATGATAAATTGAATTTGCAATAATCCTAAGGGACCTAATG
The DNA here is from genome assembly GCA_021442155.1 of Cymbidium sinense. Lineage (NCBI taxonomy): Eukaryota > Viridiplantae > Streptophyta > Magnoliopsida > Asparagales > Orchidaceae > Cymbidium > Cymbidium sinense. Next base: position 38,775,121 of record CM038225.1, read on the forward strand.
CAATAGGCTCATGCTTAACTGTTAATTAGATTAAGGAAGTAACTAAATTAAGTATTCTTATGATCTTCCCATACTCATGGGTTAATCATAATTTTTAAGGCTTTTTTATGTTATTAAACATATAAAGAGAAACCCATGAATTAAATGATAATCATCTAAAGCTATCCTCAATTTAATTTAATTTAATTTTAACATTAATTATCTTAATTAACATTTAATTAATATATGATTAACACATGTATTAATTAAACCCTCCCATGAAAATATACTTAGGGAAATAATTAGAGAAGAAGCCCCAATTATTTTTCCTAATCATTTCCACTATTAATAATGAGTAACCATCATTAATTACTTAATTTTTGTGGTTTAATAATTTAAATGATCATAAAATTGATTAAGGAGGGTAATTAAATTAGGATTTCAAATTTTCCAAATTACATAACTAATAAATTTGAAAAAATATATATGGGAGGCATAGGATATCCCATTAAATCAACATTTCAAATTTGAGATCAATTGGCCAAGTAATTAAACTTTAATTAAGATAATTAGGATAAACTTAAAATCTTAATTAAGTAGTATTCATTAATCAAAACTTAATGAAATTATTTTTATTAAATTCTCCTCTGTTTACCCTTTCCAAAATGAATTTACTCATATTTTTTAAATTTTTCTACAATTAGTTTTTGAATTTTTAAAATTATGAGCAATTAATGGCATTTCTAAGCTTACTTAACCCTATCCTTATGACATGGCTACATAGATATGCTACTTAAATCGCCTAATTGTGTGTGTTGAGTCCATGGACGTGATTTCAATTCCAATTAAGATCCATGAAATATGCTACTTAAAGACACGGCATCCGAAATAACGACATGGTGAGATTAATTATGCGGATCTTAACAGATTAAATCGAGAATTCTAATGGATTAAATCATACTGTTTTACCACGGAACATATATGGATGATCCTTCATCCCAAAGTTGGACTGGCCCACCTTCGCCGCTGATACCATGTCAGAGCTCGTGAGAAATTGGAATCGACTCTAAAATGTGTGGGGAAGAGATCTAAAGAGATCCTATGATGGAAATCATGTGCAATCAAAGTTTCTTTCACAAAACATCAAAACCTAAGGGGATTTTTACGATTTTCTAAAAATTTACCTCGTCGGAGCTCAATATTGGAGGTCCACTAAGGTAGCTTCATCTTGAAGAGATGAAGCTCTGTTGAGAAACTCATGAGTGACCGATAACTCAGGACCAAATGCTCAGCTGGCTGTGAGTTGGTCTTGAGTGCTTCATGCTTGAAGATGAATGATTCATTTTGACTTTCGAGCTGGAAAGGTGTGGAGAAAATTTACATTGGTGGAGTTTGGGTATGGTTATAATGTCATCTATTGAGGTCTAGGCATTAAGGAGCAATGGGAGGGGAAGCTCTAGATGCTCAATTACGGGAAACTATTTTGAATTGGATGGGGAGAAGTATACCCTCCTCCCCAAGTGAACCAATGGCTAAGATGGGTTCAGCTTTTGGTAGTCATTCTAATTTGAGATGCAAGTGATCTGTGGAGGCTCTTAAAGGTTATGGCATGGACAAGAATGTTTGTACCTCCTCCAAGTGTTCTAATGGAGGTGAGTTCACCCTTTCATGACCATTTGGACCCAAAGCCTTGGGAAGTTGGTCCAAGTGTCCAAAATGAGCTAAGGGTGGCTGTCATGGGTTGGTGAGTAGGTAAGACCATTTAAATGGGCATTTTGTCTTTTATCCAAGTGATTTGAGCCAAACTTTCAATATTTCCACTTGCTGACCAAGGTGACCTAAGGATGAGTCATGTCAAGTTTGGTTGGGTTTGGACTTAGTTTGAATAGTTTTCCTTAATTTGATTATTATGGGTCAAATTGGGTTCAATTGAGTTAAGCTGGCCCATAGCTTAAATTGGGTCAAACCAAGGGTTTGGACATGTTTAAATGATCATTTGAAATATTTTGGTTCAATTAGCTTGGTTTGATTTGAATTATATTTAGTTTTGACTCATATGGGTTCATATGAGTCAAATGTGCTAACTTGACAAATTTGGTCAAATTGGCCAAATTGGTTTGGGTTATAGGTTGGTTTAGGTTATATTGATGATTTGAAGATGATTGTAGGTGTTGGTTTGATTAACTTTAAATTTATGAATGATTTAGATCAATTTGACCTTTTAGGTCAATTTGGGCTAAATGTTTCAACTGGGTTAGGTTGATCAAATCAGGTTCAATTGAAGTTTTGATCATGTTCAATAATCAATTTATGACTGATTAGAGACATTTCTTTGAATCAATTAGGTTTAGGATTTGATTTGACTCAATTTGGCCTTTTAGTTCAAATTGAGTCAACTTGGGTCAAGAGGCCAAATTGGCTTGATTAGGGCCAAAATGGTGGTCAAGTCATGTTCAATGATTAGTTTATGATTGCTATGAATCATTGGGTTCAAGCAATTAAGGTTGTAATGAGAATTGATTCACTTTGATCCAAATGGGCTAATTGGGTCAACTTGACTCAAGTCATCAAATTGGCTTGGTTTGACCCAATTGATTGTAATTGGTCAATCAAGGATGATCAACAATCATCATAAAAGAAGTTGGATGGGTTGATTCAATCTAATTTAGGTTTGTTGAAGTTTGGATCAAGTTGGTCTTTTAAGTCACTTTGGATTAAGTGGACCAAATGGGTTGATTGAGTTAGATTAGGTTTAATTGGGTTGAATTGAGTTTAATGATGGATTTGAGATTGATTGTTGGCTTTGATTGCACTTGATTTGGATTTGATTGGATTTTAGCTCATTTGGACACTTTGGATCAAATGGGCTAACTTGGGTTAGTTGAATTGATTTGGTTTGATTGGCTTGATTGTAGGTTTTGGAGAGGTTTGAGATGAGTTATTAAATAGTTGGAGTGGTTTTTTGAAAAGCAAATAGATTTGGTTTAATTGAATGAGCTTTTGGTTTGATCCATAGGATGATGGTAGAATTGATTTGGTTAAAGATTAAGTTAATTTTGGTTTGGAGCTTGGATATGAAATAGTATTCAATTGGATTTGATTTATTGATTTAAGGTTGGATTTGCATGAGTGGATAGGCATAGGTCTTAGTTTATTCCATAGGATAGGTAGGTCCCCTTGGTCCCAAGGTAGAGCTTAAGCCTAGGATTTACCTTCCTAAGTCTCTAGGCTTGGGTTTAATGTTCACCTAGTCACTAGAAGTGTCCTATGACTAGGAGATTTTAGTGCCTAGGAGAGTCCGAAGTCTAGGATGAGAAGATTGAGTCCTCACTCTAAAAGTGAGTTCAACAAATATAATTTACAATAAAATTAAAATTGGAGCCATAAAGTTTATGATGAGTAATGGCTAGAAGATTTTGACTTAGGAGGCTCTGTGAAGCCTAGTGTACCCAACACTTGGAGGTGAAGATATGAAGACCCACATTGGCTTTCTTTTATTATAATATTTATTATAAATTGGGTTGTATAAGGGTAGAGTTGGATTACCTTTTCTTTTTCATTTTTTGGGTGTATAGCAGAACCTAGGCATACTAGCCTTTCAATTACTTTATTTGATTTGATTGTTTGGTGTGTTTATATTATTTAGGTAATAAAATTGACATGTTTTTTCTTAAATTTCTCTAAGTGTGATGTTTTGATGTATTGCTTGAATTTTGATAAGCTATCGAGGAATTAAATTTTATACCAAATTTAATTAAGCAACTATTGACCTCACTTTTGGAGTGAGGATTCAATCTTCCTATCATAAGTTTATGAGTCTTCTAGACATTAAGAGCTCTTAGTCATAGGACACTCCTAGTGGCTAAGTGAACACTGAACCTAAACCTAGAGACTTTAGGAGGGTTTGCCATAGGATTACTCTAAGCCTTAGGACCCAAGATGACGTACCCATCCTATGGCCTAAACAAGCTCATGCCTACCTCTTTAGCCAAAACCCAAATTAAACCCAAATTTAATGAAACTCAACAAAAATTTAAATCAAGCATATTTGAATTGATATCTAAATCCAATTGAGCTTGGGTTGAGGTAATTAGGTTGATTAACTCAATTAATATTTTTAAGCTCAAAATCACCTAAGTCAAAATAAAATTAAATCAAAATAAAACTAAATTAAATCAAATAAAAAGCACAAAATCAATGCATAAATATAAATGAACTCAAAAATAAATTCAAATGAGGTTTAAAGTAGCAAATAGGTCATTTGACTTCGGGTTGACCCGATATGTCCCATTAAGTCAAAAGTCAACAAACCAAAAATTGTTCAAATTAAATCACTTAGAAAGCTCAAAATCATCAAATGAATATGCTTAAACATAAAACTAAACAAATCTAAGTCAAATAAGATCTCAAATAGATTAATTGGATCATGTAAACCATTAAGCCCAATTTAAGTTAAAATAGATTCAAATCAAAATTAACATCAAATCAAATAAAATCAATTACTCTAAATCATAATAATCACTTAATCAAACTTGATTAGAGCTTAAATATAATTTGGTTAAGTCAAACAAAACATTTAACTCAATTGAACCCAATTTGACCCATTTGAACTCAAAATGGGTCAAATCCAAATCCAAGTGAAATTAATCCAAATAATTGACCAAAAAACATTCCAAATAATTCATAAAACATAATTGAAATATAATATAAACATAAAATAACAAATTGAATCACATAAATCAACTAAACTAATTTTGATCAAAGTTGATCAAACCTTGGTCAAACTTGAGTTAAATTTAAAATTAATCTAAATTAAATAAAATTAATCAATTAAAACCATCATAAATGATAAATCATAGATAATTAAAGCAAATCCAAAGCCAATTAGGTAAATCAAATTTCTTGAACCCAACCCAACTCATTTGTTCAACATAAATTGACCCAATCCCAAATCAAGCCTAAATGGGATAATAACACTCAAATCATCATGTAAAAAAGTCAAAATTCAACTTCTATGCCTGGGTGAAATAGAGAGAGAGAGAGAGAGAGAGAGAGAGAGAGAGAGAGAAGGAGAAAACCAAATCTTGCAAAAAAAATCCCCTCATCCACTCCTCCCCATCTCTTGTATTAAATGGCACTGACCTCACAGCGACAAGAAGAGACTTTGGAAGCTAAAGTCCCCCTCCATGCCACAACCACCTCCCATCACCATTGATGGTGATTTTCGGCCACCATTAAGAAGGGAGGAAAAGAGACATGAAAGAGATCTAATTTCACACTAACTACTCTCCAAAGAGTTCCTCTGAGCAAAAGAAAATCATTCCCTACTTTCTTTCGATGGAAAATCACTAAATCCGAGTGGATTCCGGATGTGGCATAGGTTAGTAATTATGACGTTTTGGGGGCAAAGACCATTCATTTTAAAGCTTTTCTTGCATCCAGAGCATGTTCAATCAAATTTAAAAAAATCATCCCGTGAGGTAATTTCTAAATCCCATTGCCGACCATGGGATCTCTTGTTTATGACAATGTTTGCACAATTTTAGAAAAATTCTTTAGATATCCATTGCATCTTTCATTTTACATGACCCTAATGCAAAAATAGGAGTTTTTCGACAAGAATCAACATGACATCGAGCTCAAAATGAACTCCATGTTTTTTTGCATTTGCATCATTCATCCGCCATTTTCATCGCTTAAGAGGAAGAAGATATAGCTGTGATCTCCCTTTGATACGGACGATGGATTAGAAGATTGGTGGATTTCTCCCCGATCGATCGATCAGATCCATGATCGACATCCAGCAAAACTATGCCTTCCAGCTCAAACGTCGCATGAACCAACCAGGCTTTCCAAGCGAAATCGCATGGCACTTACTGAGTTAAGTGAGAAAATTAGATTTTTTTTAAAATTATTTAAATCACCAAAAACTTCAAAAATTCATAAAAAATAAACTACGCAACGAAAAATTACAAATAAGAGCTTGTTGGATTCCTCTTATCGTGAGGAATCTAATGAGCTCAAAATTTCCAATTTCTATTAGGTATTGTGAGCTTAATTTAGGTTTTAGTGAAAATTAAAATTAATTAAGCCAAAAATACACATTATATTGATCTAAAAGTTTTAGTGATTGAAACTAAAGTTAAAGTAAACATACCATAAAAATTTCAAGTTAAAAAATCTTCTGTATTGGGAGATATTAAATTTTGAAGCTCACATTGTCTATTTTAATAAATAAATTAATAAAAATACAAAAAATTATAAAAAATCTTCAAAATAGCTTAAATCATTTCATTTAACACCTAAGATCCTTAAGAAAATGATATGATCTTCTGGAGCTTAATAAACCTAAAATAAACACTCACGATAAAGATTTAATAAATTAAAGAATTAATTAAAACTAAACTCATAATAATTTAAATGTTAAATCAAAAATCAAAAATAACATCACACTTAAATGATTGTTAATCAAACATCAAATCAAAAAAATATCACATAATCTTCAAATGAGATTAAATTAAACATAAACTTAAACCAATTAAATTAATGAAACTCAATTAAATGATTAAATTTTAAATTAAACTCATAATTAAACAAATCAATGAAACTTTAATCTCCAATCAAATTAAATCAAATGAAATTAAGATAAACTTAATCAAATTAATCAAATCTAATTCAATCCATTTGGAATAAGATAACTAATTAATCATTAAATATATAAACCTAATAACTAAATTAAACATGAATTCATAATTAAAGTATTAAAGGAAATTCAATGAACATGATAAATGATGAAATCAAATGAAACTATAATTATAAATAATTAAACTTAATTGAAATAAAAATAAACAATTAATTCACTTAATCTAATCAAACAACAACAACAACAATAACAACAATAATAATAATAATAATCCTTTAGTCAATCAAATTTAAGTAAAATTCTTAATTAAATCTATCAAATCAAAAAAGTCAAATGTGGGCAATAAGTCATCAATTTCTGATTAAATAAATCTTTAATTAATCTAAAATTTTAAAGTTGAATTATAATTAATCAAATCAAATCAATTAAACATTTAATTAATGCAAACTTAATAAATTAACCCATCATTTTAATAAATAAAATTGATTTAAATAAATCACATTAAAACTAATTCTTAAATCGAACTTAACTCAAACACTTAATTAAATTTATTATTAAATTTGATCAACATGATAATGATAATAAATCCTTAATTAATCTAATAATTAATTTAATCACCCCCTCTTAATTAAGTTAATTATATAATTATGTAATCATATTAATGCTAAGCTTAATCAAACATAAATTTGAACTTAGTTAAATTGCAATTAAGTATCAATTAAATCTTAAATTAAACCTAAATTATTAATTTATTAATTGCATCATTAATCTAAACAAACATGAAATCAAATTAAAAGTTTCAACAAACAAATAACCTAAATCAAATCAAACTCTACTCAACTTGATGAAAAGATTAATCAACCAATCTTTAAACATTAATTAAGTTAATCAAATAAATTAATCAGTCAAATCAATTAAATAAAATCAAATTAAATTAAATAATTGCATCAAACCAAAAGAATGATCAATATATAAACTAAATAACTAAGCTTAAGAAATCAAATCCTTAATTGGAATTCGACTAAAAGAGTACATTAAACTTCAAATAAACCATTAGTTAATTGGAATACATTCACTAAAATAAACCAAACTTAAATCAAGTAATAGAATCAATGAATCTAAACATAAACAACTTCAAAATGATATTAATCATATGAAATTAAAATCTTAAATTAAAACCCAAGAGCAAGGAATTAGATATTAATTTAAAGAATACTGAATTATCAAAATTTAATTAAATCAAAACTTCTAATCTAAAATTAATCAATCAAAATACATGAAGATTAAATAAACTCAAATTTTAAAATCTAAATCAAATCAAACTAACATTAATCAAATCAAATAAATTACCCAAATTCAAATGGGCTAATTAAGATACTTAAGGACCTTAGTTAGACTTTTTAGGATGAAGATTTAGGAGTTAGGATGTAGAATAGGGTGAGTTTAATTAAAAAAATGGAATTCATCCTACTCTTCATTCTTAAAAACCTAAACATCACTTTAACAAAAAAAAGTGAAATAAAAATGAAAAATAAATCATTAAATCATTCAAATTGAAACCACCCAAAGGCAACATTTAAACAAATTCAAACTCCAAATTGAAACTTAAACTAAAGAAGCCTAGTAAAGTCTTGTCACACAAGCCCTCTTTTCACACACTAGAATACTAGGTCACCAACTCTAAAATTTTAGGTCGATGTGCTGATTGTATGGTTGATGTTGTGTTTAATTTTGTGATGTAATATTTTAAATTGGATGTTAAGAATGTGGATCGTAGACTGGATGTTAGGCGATTGATAGTCAAATATTATTTGTAGTGGATTAAGCTTAAGGGGCAATTGTAAATATATATATATATATATATATATATATATATATATATATATATATATATATATATATATATATATATATATATATATATATATATATATATATATATAATGTGTGTGTGTGTGTGTGTAAATTATAAATATAACTACGGATTGAATGTGTGCTTAGCTAACCTCTATTTTGCAGGTATAGTTAGATTTACTTTTTCATATAAAATATAATTTGTTAAAAGGAATTAGGATTAGTGATGTGGGGGATTAGGATGAGCAGTGGCCAGAAGGCTTAGTCCCGAGGGTGCCCTGTGATGCCTTTGGAGAAAATCCCCACCCCCCCCTAGCATGTATTATTTTATAATCTAGGTTGTATAAAAGTAAAGCTCGGCTACCCTTTTTTTTTCTTTTTGGGGTGTACGGTGAAATCTGACCACACTGGCCTTTTATTCTTTTACGCAATTTATACATGTTTAAATGATGTTATGTTTAGATTGCACATTATAACAACATGTTTTTCATAATTTTTTAAATGATTGATGTTTGAATGTGTGGTCTGGATGTGATTAGACTCTTAGGATAAAATAAATTTTCAACCCAATTAATCACTCATAACTAAATTTTTATACAACTCATAACCACACCATAAAGCCTAGGATATAAATAAGATAATTAAAAGATTTAGCAACCCCTTAGTTGTATAGTTATATGTCTCATATTATACATATCATCTTGAATCACTCTTGCAAAATGAGGGCCTTTCTCCTTACACGCATAGGGACTGCTTGACCTATGAGAGCAACCCCTACTGACAGTGCTTCACCCTTTCTCTTTTGATTTGGCCAATAATCTACTTCTTCATGCATTTAAGCATATAAAAAACCCAAAGCCCTTGTCAAAATGTGTCAAAAATGAAATAAAATTTGAAATGATTTTGCATTTTTCGATTAAGTCATATGCTCATACCACTCATGCTCTAGTCTTTTAGAGAGTGGATTTAGGATTTTAGTCTCTTTCTAATTAAATAACTATCCTAGCTATCTTGCAATACATAAGACCAGACTAAGTGGATTTAAAGAATAGGAGGTGTTAGTTGGCCACCACTCCAGCGGTTGTAAGTCCAAAATTCATACGGTTTATTCTCTCTTGTGGAGGTAAACCATCATGTCCATTCTCGCTTATATTTAGGTCATGTTTTGGCATCTTACTAAAGTTCCCTAGATTTAGGATCTGAGGTAGTTGTTTTCTTCAGGCTACAAGCATAAATCTTCACCTATTAGGCATTTCCACAATCTTATGTTGACAGATAAGTCCTAGAATCTAATAAAATTTTAACTCTAACAAAATAAATCTCTTCAATTTTAAACATATAAAGTCCAACTATAATGTAGATTGGAATACTCACTAGATTTTCGTATCATGAGCATCCCCTACTTTCTCCCTTTGGATTCCAAAAATTAGTCTTCTTCTTAAGCTTTTCAATTGATCTTCCAAATATAACCAATCCTTTGATAGTCTAGCCTTAAAATCTTTGTAGATCATAATTTCCTACTTTAATCGAGAGTATTCTTAGGGAATCTTATTCCCTAGGATGTAATTAACTATGGAGGCTTGCCTCCATAGAACTAAAGAACCCAATTTAAAATAAACCTTGCTTTAATTTTTTATGTAAAGTAGAAAAAAGATCTATGGTATATATCATGTCTTAGGAGTCCTTATTAGGTGATTAGATCCATTATAGGGTGATGTTTCTATCTTTTGAGATAGTACATCATACCTCAATGTCGTACCTAATCGCTTCAATAAGTATCTTCTAAGATCTGCGTGGTGTCCCACATCCAAAAATAAACACCACAACAACTCTATCAACATAAATAAAATTTATAACCTCATTCAATTAAATCCTTAAGTATAAATACCAAAATCAACTAAAAATTTGTAGTATTTATGAACCATAGTTGCATACTTCCACATATCTCTTGAATTGGACCCTTCTCCTACTGTATGAAAAGGGGCAAAGTCTGACCATTATGGAAAACCACCTTCTAGGGAAAGTCTATCTTCTCTTTTGATTTAGCCCATAACCTCTTTCTAATTTTATCTCATTGAGACATGATTGCATACCCAAGTCATCTAATAAAATTTTGTTTCTAAGAAAATATTTAAAAGATGAAAATTCTTGTATTAATTACTAGAAATTTTATGATAAACATGATCTTAGAATCCTAAAGAGTGTGTTTAGGTTCTTAGATTCCCCTATTTTATAATATCAGTTCAGCCATCTTGCATTATATAAGACTTGGTGATATGGCTCTAAAGCATAATGGTGTTAGCTAATGACTTATCCAAGCAGGTATTAAGTCTAGAAGAGTTAGAACAGGTTTATATTCTTGGGAGATAATATGACAATATATATCCTACCTTTCTCGATTAGAATAGGTCAAGCATTTAGCTTATGCTAAAGCTTTTAGTCCTAGGATTTGAGGTTATTTGTTCCTTCTCTATTATGGATGCAAATCCCACCCTATAGACATTCTCGTAGCCTTGTGCTGTTGAGACATAAGTCTTATTATTCTAATAAATGGTCAACTCCAAATTTAATATAAATCTCAATTTCAAAGATATAAAGTCAAACCATGTGGTTAACTGAAATGCTTTTTAGGCCTCTTACATTCAAAGAACTTCCTACATGCCTTCTTTTAGATTCCATTTAGAATTGTTCCTACTTGAGTTCTTCCATTTGATTTTTAAATTAACAATTCTTAATTTAAACTTTAAAATTCATAGTGATGTTAGTTGAATATTTTAATCAAGAGTTTTCTTAGGAGATTCATATCTATTAGAATGCAATTAACTATAAGAGCTTGCCCCGATTGAGAACTCATAATTCAGTTTAAAATAAATGTTGCCTTACTTGATTCATGTAAGGTTGGGGAAAGATCTTTGGTACACATAGACCCGTCATTCTTAGGAGTTCTTATTAAGTTATTAAATTCATTGTAGGTTGATATATCTACCTTTTGATGTAGTATATTAATACTTGATGGCGTATTCGATCAATTAAATAAGTACCATCAAGATTTGTATGATATCCTCACATATTTTTTAAACATCACAGCACTATCATATAGCTATTTGCTCCGACCAAGCATCATATTGCCCTCAACCCGCCAAGTTCTAGCTGACTCCTGATGTGGTGCGTCAAAAAAAAATACACATGTATGTACTTGAAAAATGAATCATATGTTGCAGTCCTACATCACTCAAGAGAAAACCTTATAGAATTATAATATATGTCTCTTAGATTTATATAGATCTTTATTGTGATGTATTATAATAAAGCCCACTATTTCATCATATTTTTTACTTCAAGGATATATAATTAATAAATTATTCAAAAAATTTGATTGATTATACATGAATCTAGGTACATTAAGATAGGTGATGAAATTTTTTAAAATTAAATTCAGAATCATTCAAACTTCAATTTTAGCAAATTTATAATAAAATTGGACATCTTTATAAGATAAATTCATCAACATCAAAAGTGATTTAGTCCAAGTTCATGTGACCCTAAATCATACACTTAAAGTATAATAATAAGCTTCAAAGTATTAATTGAATAATCAGACAATCTTCAAATTTGACATATTTATAGCCAAATCGAGTAGTTTAATAAAAAAATCTAAAGAGTTTAATATCTTTAAATTCTAAGATCATTAAGGCACTTACAGGGTAAAAAAATCTATGATCAAAGAAATAACATGAACCATTCGATGGAGTGCTTTAGAGTTTTAACTAAATTTCTTAAAATGTCTCTCCATAAATTTTATAAATATGACCTTATTTTCCACATGAAGTGGGAGAAAACTAAGAGCTAAGTCTATACACTTGAAGAAAGCTTGAAGTTGATGACTAGTAATAATCATCATTGATCACCACTAATAGCTATTGAAGCTAATTACTTCCATATGGGCGTTGTGGTTGTTAATCATTAGTTGTTATTACTTAATCATCATAACTCAATTAACATTGTTTTGTGACAACTCCTATTATAGCAATTGAAGGATAAAAAAGTGTACATAACTCTATGACTTAATTCTCTCAAGTTTTGGAGAATACTGGAACACTATACAATTGATAATCATTTATTCAAAAAAAATTTTGTAGAGTAAATGTTGCTTAAAATTGCATATTTTTTAAAGGGATTTATGACTAGCTTATAATTTATGCAAAGAAGGTAAGGGTTTAAGAACATATATTTTTTACTTAAAAAATAATCAACTTAAATGAAAATTTTGAAAATGCTTTCATATAAAATATTCATCTCTACTCTTCTTAAGCAATGATTTTAACATTAATAAATCCTTAGCCTTCTTATTAATAATTATCCATAGTCAAACTTTGATTGACTTTCTAATCTAAACATACGCATAGTATAATTCAATCAAATCATTTGGTTGGTGAACCCGTATGCAAATTTTGCAAATCATGTATTAGCATAAATGTTGTTCTCATTAAGAATAGATACCTGAGAAAAATCTATATTTGTAAGTGAGTATTAACACTTATATAGTTGGGTTATTTAACTTTAGTATCAAAGTTGTAAGACTTAATTTTTATTATTTAAAAATATTCAACCTATCTTGTATTTGTATTAAGACCATTGTATTATGAATTTTAAAATATTTCGGTGGGTTAAGTAGGTAGTTCTTTCTATTTAGAATTATAAGATCAATTTGTTGGACCTTTTAAGCTTTATGTGATATTTGAAGTTATAAATCCTCTATATTTGTTGCATTAATTTTATGTTTAAAATATATCATATTAGTAAGTCTCACCTTAGACCTAGAACTTGACATTATTGGACTTTTTTTTATTATTATTTTTGTCAAATATAGCCCTAAATTCTAAATAGTTTTATCAACTCAAAATTACATTAAGTATCTTTAATGTGATAAAGCATAATATATGATATATGGTCTTAAGCACTTATGAGTTTCATAACTATCAAATGCTTGTACTTATCTTCCTACAAATTCCATAATAAAAAAATCTATCTTAAGAAGTTGAGTCAATCCCTTATAACAAAATTTATGATAAAATTCTTACATAAGTCTTTGAAAAAAATATTTTATCACTTCTATAATATTGAATATTTTTAAGAGCTAATATCTCTTATGATATAGTTAATCATAGGGGATAGCATTTAAAGGAACAAACAACCTAAAATAGATGAATCTTACTTAATTTTTATTTTATTTTTTTCTTATTTTATTTAATTATATTGAATTGGGGATGATCTTTAGGCATAAAAGTCAAGTCTTTAAAACTATGAATATACTTATTCTTAATTTTTGTGAAAGAATTTTATTTTTATATTTGAGATAATTTATTATTCTTTATGTAACACCTATTATAGTAAATTAATTTTTAAAATCATATATGTATTTATCTCTTAATCATATGATAAAAATTTTATTTTAATCTTTTGAAATAGTATAAGAAGTCCACCCCTATAGTCATTGATTATTATCCCTATAATAAAAATTAATAATGATTTTCTAGGAAAAAGATGTTATATTTTGTATTAATAAACCAAATATTACAAAAGTTATTATGGGAATACCATGGACCGAGACATCCACCAAAAGAAAAAAAATGAATTATGAGCAAACTATAATTGAAGAGAAGAAAAAAATAAATAAAAGAACCTCCAATCCAAATAAAGGGAGGCATACTACAACTTAATTGTTGTTGGTCTCTCAATTAAATAGTCATATTTTAGAATTTTTGAAATAGTGGAACTTATGTATCTCAAGATTTTGATGCAATCTTTTCTTTTATCCTTCCAAAGTCTTTGTGGGAAAGAGATACAAGAATTTATCATATGTGGTGTTTTAATTTGGAGTCATAGGGATACCACACAAATCATAGGGGGTACTTATTGTAGTGATCAAGTGCAACATTGAGGTATAAGATACTACTTTAAAAGATAGAGATATCACCATACAATGGACTCAATAACCTAATAAGAACTCTTAAGATAGATGGGTCTTCATATATACCAGAGATCTTTCCCCCATTTTATATGGATAAAATGAAGTAGAGTTTATTTTATGATGGGTTCTTTAATTCCCTATGGAAGCGAATTTCCATAGTTAATTACATCTTAGAAAATGAAAGTTTTCTAAGAACACTTTCGATTAAAGTAGTAAATAAATGTCTCCAAATATTTGAAGGCTAAACTATCAAAGAATTGGTTGTTATTAGAAATCAAATGGGAAAAGTTCAAATAAGAAGACTTATTTATAGATTTCATAGAAGATAAGTAGGGAGAATCCAAGATACTAGAAAACCTAGTGAATGCTCCCAAATGGGGATTTTGTCCAAGGAGTTGGGAGGTGGAGAACCCTCTCAAGGAGAATTTTATCCTATTTGTAGGTCTTGGATCAATGGGTTTGACCCAACTCGAGTTCACCATGAGTTAGACCCACTTGGGTAATCCCATGGTTACCCAAGGATGAGTCATGATAAGTTTGGATGGGTTTAGACTTAGTTTAGTTGGGTTCAGCTCAATTTGATTCATGTAGGTCGAATAGGCTCAATTGAGCTAAGTTGACCATTTTAACTAAATTATGTCAAAGAAGGAGTTTGGTTAAGTTTAATTGATCATTTGGAATGAGTTAGTGTAATTTTTGGTTCAATTTGGGTTAGATTTGGATTTGATCAATGATTTAATTTGGGTCAAATAGGTTATCTTGACCAATTTGATCAAATTGGCCAAATTAGCTTGAGCATGGGTTAGGTCCATATTTAAATAATCATTAGTGAGTAATTGAAAGAGTTGATTTGAATTGATTTGGATTAGGGAGTGATTTAGTTCAATTTGATCTTTTAAGTCAAATTGGGCTAAGTAGGTCAATTAGGTTGGGTTGATCAAATTGGGTCCAATCAAATAATAGATCATGTCTAACATCTAATTGGTGATTGATTAAAAGTATTGGTTTCAACCAATTTAGTTAAGGAATTAATTTGGCCCAATTTGGCCCTTTAGGTCAAATTGGGTCAACTTGAGTCAAGAGGCCAAATTGGCTTTGTTAAGTCTAATTAATTATAGTGGAGTGTTCAATAGTGACCTATAATCATCAATGAAGAGATTGAATAGCTTGATTTAATTGAGTTTTTTAGGTCACTTTGGGTTAGGTGGTTTAGTCAAGTCAATTTGGACCAATTGAGACTATGAATGCTTGGAATATATTCAATGATTAATTTGAAGTTGATTGGTAACTTTGACTGCAATTGATTTGAGTTCGATTGAGTTTTGACTTATTTGAATCTTTTAGGTCAAATGGGGTAACTTGGGCTAATTAAGTCTAATTGATTTAATTAGCTTGAATGCATGTGTTAGAATAGTTTAAAATGATTCATTGGATAATTAGAATGATTGAGAGAATTAAATTGAGTTTGGTTTGCTTGGATTGGTTTGAATGGGGTAATCGGATTGAAGTAAGTTATATTGGGTTAAAATTCAAGTTAATTTGGCTTGGAGCTTAGATTGGAAACCAAATTCAATCAAGATCAATTTGTTGGCTTGGGATTGATCTTTCAATCATTTTATTTAGGGTTAAATTAATTGATGGGTATGAGTGTCAGTTTAGGCCTTAGGGTAGGTGAAGCTCACTTGTCTTAAGGTAAGCTCTAGACATATGATCATGTCCTACAAGTCTTTATGCTTGGGTTTAGTGTACCCTTAACTAATATAAGTGTCATAGCACTAAAAAAACCTAAGTTTCTAAAAGAATTTAGACCTAAGAAGAGACTAACCAATCCTCACTCCAAAAGTGAGGTCAACATCATTCTAAAAAGATTTATTATCATTAAATATAAGAAAATTATTTAGAAATTCACTAGAGGGATGATAACCAATATTTAGCCTCACTAATTAGATATAATTTGATGAGCTATTCAAACTATTTTCAAAATATAGATGTTATATAATGATGGAACTACACTCATTATCTATTAATTAGATAACTTTTAAATCATATGGGGAAGAATTGAGCATCTTGAAGAAAATGGTTTGTTGAAGTCATCCGATCAATCATAAAGAAATTCTTGTAAGGATTGGAGAGAGACTATAATTTTTTATTATAAGAAATGACATTTAGTTTAACTTTTATGCTAGCATCTGAGGATATCATTTCTCCAAAAACTTAAGATAGTGAATATAATGAGAGATATTATGGCTATAGAAGAGAAAGTAGCTGTAATACAATAAAATTCTCTCAAAAATAATTTTATGATAGTAAGCATCATATAATATTTCAATCTAATTCTCCTCAAAAATATTGATTACATTAACTTTTACAAATATTATTATCAAAAATGGATGAGATATGAAAGCTAGTGAGACATCCATATATAATGGATCACAAAAAATCAAACCTAATAACAATAATGTTGATTTGTTAAAAAGATGTACTATAAGATGGAGAAATGATATCCAAATCAACCTAATAGGAGATTAAATAATTTAGTAAAAATATGATGATCAATTAAGCATCATCATAGAGAACCTTAGTGAGGATGGATTTATTGAAAACAATGGAGTTTGATCTCTAAAAGAAATAGTTTTATGATAACATAACTCAAGATAAGTACTTGTATAGATATATCCCCATTCAAATTATAAATCTCTTAGGGTAGCATACATGAACTTTCGTAGTTAAGAAAATTTAAGTGGTTCAACAAGCTAATTGAATGTAAGATAAGGAATAAAAACACATGTTTACCTTGAAAAATAAAAAAGAAACGAGCTTTTTTTTGTTATTGTGAGCAAAAGGAAGATCAAATCTCCATGAGAAGGGATTATTTAAGAGATTCAATCATTGGTAAAGCCATATTTATGAACCAATTAAGCAAAATATTTGCCAAAAGCCAAAGTTGAGCCAATACCCTAAATAGTGTAATTACGAGTCTAACCATCAAAGGGAATATTACAAACATCATAAGAACTTATAGATGAAAAAATAGAATAATGTCTTATAAAATCATGATAGCTAACGTATTGTTTGAAGAAGACTTTTAGATAGGGGAGGAATAGTAATGAAATTACCAAGTAGAATAATAATGATAATTGATTTCACTTTAATTAAATTTAATAATAGTGTAAGATCAAGTAAAACTAGGGATGCAATTATGGAAGGAAGCCCAATGTCAATGAAATCAAATAGGGGTAATGCAAACACCAAGTGTACCAATGTTAGAGGAAAAGTCTACGTGAATAGATACAATGATGAGATACAACAATAGCAAGGATGAGATTTAGATTTGAACCGTATGTGATAGCAAATTAAGAATGTAGTAGCTAGATTTTTAGGGTGAGGGATATGAGTTTCTTGAGGTTTATCCAATAAGTAATGGTTGTTATATAAATGTTATACTAGGTAGTTATAATAATATTAATTCTTAGTGTTCGATTATGTGGGATTTATTAATAGTTATTTTCTAAAAAATTTATTAGTGATCTTTAAGCCATAACTATTTTATTAATATGAATTTTAAAGTAATGTTGTATGTACATATACCATGCCAATCACATGATTTTTTACATGTGAATAAATGCACCAGTCTTAAATTATTCATAGGAGCATATGAGTGCATATTTCACAATCAATAAAAAAACTTTATGTAAATTCTTGTCATGCCATGACTAGAAGGTGAGCAAAATGCAAAAAGTGGCTCCTTCATCTACATTTATATTATTATTATTGATATATCCCTCTAAAATTTATAAATCAAGTTTGATTTGAAGTTAAAATTTGTATGCAATCAAATTAAATGGTTGAGTGAGACTAGTCCAACAATGCCAGAATCGGGTCAAATCGAGCCCAAATGAGCTCAAATCAAGCCCAAAAGCTAAATATAAAAACTTCAAAATACTGATTGGATGATAAAATAATTTTCAAATTTGACGTGCTTATAGTCAAATCAAGTACTCAATGAGATGAATCCAACAAATCTAAGATTACTCAAATCAAAGATTGTTTGAATGATCAAATCACTAAAAAACTATATATGATCAAATGAATCGATATACACCATATTATGGAGTGTTTTGGGATTTTGGCTATAATGACCAAAATGACCCTTTTAGAATCCTATAAATAGGGGAGGAGTTAGAAGAAAACTTGAAAGAAAGAAGAGAACTAGAAGTTTGAAGTTTGTCATCACTACTATTATCACCAATCGCCACCTATTATCATCATCGACTACCACCAACAATTGTTACAACGCAACTATTATTGCATAGTTGTTGTAACCTAATTTTGGAATTCACATTATCATAATTTCATACATACAATCTCATAATCCCATTATCGAGAAGACTTAAACTTTGTACTCCAAAGCAGATATATAATGGAGCATTTTTACTGGGCTAGGCTCCATGATTTTTTCCCCTCTTTCTAAGATTTTTCCACTTAAAAATTATAGAGCTTCTTATTTTTTTTCAACTATCTATGTGTGTGCTAGATTTTCATATAAGCTAAGGCGTGAAGTTTTATTCTACCGCTATTGGTTTTAGCATGCAACAGTTTGATGTCATCTGTGAGAAATATTCCCTTTACATTTTTCATAATAATTAATAATCTGACTTCAAGTTAAGAGCAACACTAGTTATATGATGGAGAAAATCTTACTTTGGAGTAATATATATAAAGAATAAAGAGACATCAAATTCTGATCTTTCAGTTCTTATCAGAATCTAGGCGACAACCCTTAATCTCAAAAAATTGTCCATGTTAATATTCTAGATATTTACTTGATTATCGTTCTAGAAACAAGTCAAGATAAAGAGATAATTTTAACATTTAAAAAAAAAAGATTGCTTTATAAATTATGATCCTTTTATCATACTCATGAAAAATAAGGCAAAGGTCAAAGAGCAACTTTGGCTATAGCCTCAAAGGGATGTTTTGATTTGACCTCTTCCACACAGGTTAACTTCATTGAGTAATACTCTGATAAATAATCTGGGAAGAATCAAAATGCTTAACTTCTTCCACATAGGTTAACGTCATCGAGTAATACTTTGACAAAATAACTCAGATAAGAGTTAAAACTATTGACTTCTTCCACACAGGTTAAATGTCACCGAGTAACGCTATGGCAAACAACCTTGGATAGGTCAAAAATTCTTTATGGATTCCTCCCCTAAAAAGCATGCCCTTAAGGAAGTCAT
This sequence comes from Cymbidium sinense, assembly GCA_021442155.1. NCBI lineage: Eukaryota > Viridiplantae > Streptophyta > Magnoliopsida > Asparagales > Orchidaceae > Cymbidium > Cymbidium sinense. Next base: position 38,794,811 of record CM038225.1, read on the forward strand.
GATGGAAAGCTAGTAATGGACAAAGTCCTCACTAGAAAGACTCTAAGAAAGTAAGTGGTTGACAGGGTCGCCACTCATCAAAAATCTCAAAAGGCAAAAACCTCAAAAGATACAGGTACATCAAAATCTTAGAAGGCAAAATCTCAAAAGGCATAGGTACATTAAAAATCTCAGAAGGTAAAAGCCTTAGAGTATAAATACATCAAAAATCTCAAAAGATAAAACTTCATAAGGTACACATACATTAAAATCTTCAGAAGATAAAAGCCTTAGAAGTACATGTACATCAAAAACCTTAGAAGGTAAAAGCCTCGGAAGGTATAGGTACATCAAAACATTAGAAGGTAAAAGCCTCAGAAGATACAGGTATATTAAAAATTTCAAAAGGAAAAAAGCCTCAAAAGGTATAGGTATAACAAAAATCTCATAAGGTAAAAGCTTTAGAAAGTACACATACATTAAAAACCTTATAAGGTCAAAGCCTTAGAAGGTACATGTACATCAAAAATCTTAGAAGGCAAAAGTCTCAGAAGATACACGTACATCAAAAATCTCAAAAGGTAAAAGCCTTAGAAGGTATATTTACATTAAAAATCTCAAAAGCCAAAAGCCTTAGAAAGTACAGGTATAATAAAAACTTTAAAAGTAAAACCTCAAAAGATGCACGTATACCAAAAATATCATAAGATATATAAAAATAATAATCCTTTCAAAGTCAAAGTCTGAAAAATGATATATGTTTACTGTCGTCATTTGGGGGGCAAAAACTTTACAAAACAAAAATATATACTTCTTATGTTGGGGGGAAAAGGCCTTAACAACCACAAGAGATAATCTAGAGCCTAAATTTGAAATGTGCATTGCCTAACGAGGTTAGTTTCAAACCTCGAGATCGAGAAAAATGGGAGCCTACGATGGAGGTCACGCACTATTATACAAGGAAATGGAGAACTCCATGATTTGGAGAAAGTTAAAGGAACCCAAAAGCGTACTGGAGCCTGAATTTAGGATACGCGCTGCCTAGCCAGTTTAGTTTCAAACCCCGGGACTTGGGAGAATTAGAGCCAGCAATGGGGGTCGCGAACCGTTATACAGGTCAATGGGGAACTCCATGATTTAAAATAAGTTTGATGAACCCAGAAGCACATTGGAGCTTGAATTTGAGATATGTGCTGCCTAACCAGGTCAATTTCAAACCCTAGGATTGGGGAGAACTGGAGCCTGCGAGGGGGGTTGCACACCATCATAAAGGTCAGCGGAGGATTCTAGGATTTAGTGAAAGTTGGAAGAACCTGAAATCATGCTGGAGCCTGAATTTGGGATATGTGTCGCCTAACTAAGTTAGTTTCAAACCCCTGGACTGGGGAGAACTAGAGCCTGTGATGAGGGTCACGCACCATCATAAAGGTCAGTGGAGGATTCCAAGATTTAGAAAAGTTAGAAGAACCTGAAAGCACACTAAAGCCTAAATTTGAGATACGTGTCATCTAACCAGGTCAATTTTAAACCCTGAGATCAGGGAGAACTGGAGCCTGTGAGAGGGGTCACGCATCATCATACAATCAGGGGAGGCCACTAGGAGAGAAAAGAAGAGATGTGATTTTCTCTCATCTCCTTAGGGGCATTTATACTTAAAGAATAACTCTTCATCTTCTTTTAAAAAATAATAATAATAAAGAAAAGAGAAAATTATTTACATTTTAAATATAAAAAAATTCTTCGCATTCCTCATTAAAAAAAACTTTTCAACTTCTTAAAAAAAGAGAGAGAAGAGAAAAATATTCATATTTAAAGGAAAAACTCTTTATCTTCTTAGAAAATAAATTTAAAAAAATGTTTTTCCATCATATCTCTCTCTCTCTCTCTCTCTCTCTCTCTCTCTCCTCTTTCCTTCTCTTCCTCTCTCTCTCTCTCTCTCTCAAAAGAAAAAAAAAAGAAAACTAGGGCCACGACCCCCTCTTTTTCAAACCAAATGTGACCAAGATATATATATATATATATATAATAAAATAAATAAATATTAAGAACTAGTTAATTAATTAATTAATTCACATAACATATATAATTATAAATCATAATAATTTTTAGCTAAAGTTATTTTATTTTTTTAAAAAAATTAATATATTTTTGGATGAAATAAGTTTTATCATCCAAAACTAGGGGCAAATGATATATCTTTCTAAAATTTATAAATCAAGTACGGATATGATGTTAAAACATGTATACAATCAAATTAAACGACTCAGTGAAATGAGTTCAACAATGCTAGAATGGGTCAAATCGATCCAAATGAGCTCAAATCAAGCACAAAAGCTATATATGAAAACTTTGAAATAATGACTGGATGATCAAATGATTTTCAAATTTAACATGCCTATAGTCAAATCGAGCGGCTCGACGAGATGAATCCAATGAACCTAACATCACTCAAATTAAAGATTGTTTGAATGATCAAATCACTAAAAAATAATATAGTATCAAATGAATCGATATACACCGTCCGATGAAGTGTTTTGGGATTTTGGCTACAATGACCAAAATGCCTTTCGTAATCGTATAAGAGGGACTAGAAAGCTAAATGAGAACTAGAAGTTCGAAGTTCGTCATCACCACCGTTGTTGCTGATCACCGCCTATTATTGTCGCCGACTATCACCAACAATTTAACTATCATCGCATTTTGTAACGATTCAAATTCTCATTATCGGATTTCATACAATCTCATAATCCCGTTATGGAAGACTTAAACTTTTATCGCAAATCAATATATAAATTAGATTTTCTATGAGACATGATTCTTTAAATTTTCATATAAAAATTATTCTTATTTTCTTTTCAACTATCTTATTTGAATTTTTATACAAGTTAAAAGAAGTTTTATTCTACCATCTGATTTTCGGCTGTAATAATTATATTTATATAAATAATATAAATCAAAAAATTAAATATGATATTATGATATGATGACATGACATAGGTAACATTTAAATTTTACACATATAAATCAACAATTTACTATTTCTTTTTCTATTTATTTATTTATTTCTCGCTAAAAGAGCTGAACATGATTGAACAGAGTGAAGTTCATATTCAGCTTATTTATAAATCGAACTTAAAATATATATTTGTGTTTAACTGGCTTGTTTAACGAATGATTCGAACACAAACTATTTGCGTTCAATGAATTTTTTTGATAGACACATTACATAATTCTTATATATTGATAAATCTAATATTTATAATTTTAAATTATATTAAAAATATTACTAATCTTATTTGTTAAAAGATGAAATATATATATTTATATTAAATTTTTGTATGATTGAAAGTAGAAATAAATATTAAAAAATTTTATTTTAAATATATAAATACAAAATTATATGTATATAAATATAAAAAAAAATTCTATTTCTTTTATAAACCTTTACGGTAATACTGCAATAGATTTGAAGATAAGATTATTTCTTAAGAAAAACAAAAAACTATGTTATATCAATTATATATATATATATATATATATATATATATATATATATATATATATATATATATATATATATATATATATATATATATATATATATATATATATATATATATATATATATATATATTTATATTTTTTAACACTATTTATATATGAAAAAGTATATTATTTTTATAAAAGATAATAATATTATTATTTTTATGTTATGTTAAAGATTTAAATATTATATATAAATATAAGAATTTAGATGTTAGTTATATAAATATATAAAAATAATGTAATATTTTTATAATTTTTAATATTTATTTATATAAACAAATTAATAATAAACTTGTTTAGTTTGGAATTTTGAAGGGATCAAAGCCCAAGAAACCTCTGCCACTCAGACGAGCTACAGTTCCTTTTTGTTGCTACTTCTAGACGACACCTGCTATTAATAGAGCATGACTTTTGTAACAAAAAGTTGTCCTTATTATCGATTACTTTCTCTGCTTTACATCTATCAAAAATTCAAACTTGCTTAACTCGCAGCCCTTGAACCAAATTTACTGTTAAATATCACTTTATTCTGCTTTTCTTAATCCAAACATTGCCTAAAGATTAAGAAGTCTGCTGATTTTGAGCTGGAGACTGGAAAGTATGTGAATAAGTTCTTCTTGTTTTGCATGATTCCATTAAATTAAACTAAAGGAGCCAATACTAACATTAGGAAACAACACATAGTTGTTCAAAATTCAAATTCTTTGCTCAAAATTTAGGCATTTGATCATCTCTCTCTCTCTCTAAATTATTACATGCTAAGTTCATATATAATTTTACATCTGAGCTACAATAAGCGTTGCGCTACTTAACAATTACAAATATGTGAATATAATCTAAATTGTATATACATATTGTAGATTATGTATATATTCTGTATATTCATCACATAGTATAATACTGGTATTAATATCATGACTTAGAATTACATCTAAATTTTTTATATAATAATTTCTTCTCTCTCACTCTATCTTTGCGTGTGTAAAAGTCAAAGAAGAAACTCTGAAAGTAAAATTGGAAGAAGGTTCTAATATCAACCTCCAAATAAATTTTATTAAGCATAGTTATTTACTTAAAAAAATTGTCTGAAAATAATTTTAAGTATTTCAAAATTTACTGTTGGCACTCAAAGCAATCATTTTGATTAGGACAGTTTATTAACAATCTAACATATTTTTAAGATTTTAGGTTATTCTTAAAATATAAATAAGAATATGAGCCAAATATTTACTAAATAGGTTAAGCTCATATCTATATTCTCAATTTCATTAGATTTTTAGAAAATTCATTTTTTAATGTTTTTTTTATGTTTTATTTGCCTTTTTCATTAGATTAAAAACATATTTTAAAAAACAAACTTTATTTTTCACTCATTTTGAATATAAAATTATTTTTTTATTTATTTTTGAGAATATTCTAAGATGGTTTATAAAATTTAATATCAATACGACTACATAATAAGATCTAATAAAATAACAATTTAGTAAATTCTATTATTTTTTAAACATAATTTTTAACTTCAAGTAATCTAATGAATCTTAAATTAATTTTCAGTTATTCAATACAAGATCAAACTTAAATTCTAAGTTCCTTAACTCCTTACCCAACCCTTAACCTTTAATTCAGCCATCGACTTTAGCAGCACAACCAATGCACCATTATGTCAATCACAAGCAATCAAATTGACCAAAACTAATTCCCAGAATCCCAGCATTTCCAATAAATTATTCTCTCATTGTTCCTCCTTTCAAGGTTCCATAGCCCCATGCTCACCTAATTTCATCCCTAAAAGTTAAAGATATAACAGAAGAGATACCAAAAAGAGTAGCAGCAATGGCTGAAGTAAGAGAGATAGGTCTCAAAGAAGGGACAGAACCTGCTTCTTCTTCTTCTTTTTTCTTCTTCTTCTTCTTGTTTTTGCTTCTTCAGCAGGTGCAAGCTGGAAAAGCTTCTAATGAAATGGCTGATAAGCTTGGAAGAATGAGGGATAGATTTGGGGTTAGGGTTTCTCGTTCTCTGTCTAATGGAAGAGTTGAAGGAGAAAGAGCTCAGACAGAAGGAGAAATGTATGGGAATGAGAAGAGAAATGTCTACACAGGGCCTAATCCTCTTCACAACAGATGAGAGATTTTGTTTTTTTTTTTTCGCTCTTATTGTTCATCCTCTTTTGTTTCTTCTGGCTATTTACCTTACTCTGATATCTGTAACCTAAAGTTGGATTGGACAAGATAGCATTGTTTTATAAAGAGAGAGAGAGAGAGAGAGAGAGAGAGAGAGATTTGCTCTTATGGAGAAATATTACTTCTTGTCTTCTGAGATTATGATTTCATCTGCTTGGAGAAGTTTTGGTAAGAAGTAAAACTATGTATTTAGGCGTTATAATTCCAACTGTGAAGTTTTCTGATTCTTCAGTTTCTGATTATATCAAAGCTTTGCTCTTACTGACTTCATTACTGAATCTCTGTCAAAGTAGAAACATATGGGTGTTGTATATAATTTATTCCTTCAACCATCTTTCTCTGTAGAAATAATCATGACCATATTCATCATATATTTTATATTTTCTTACGCTAAGGAAAATAGAATTTGACAGATGCAACTCAAAATTCTACCGAATCATCTTTTTTTTTTACCTGAAAGGCTAGTCGAATCTTAAGCGGGTAACTAAGACTTTGACTTCCACTTGGCGGCTGAGAGCCTTTATATGGTTCGCTTACCCCCCGGGAGGATTTACATAGACATCATACAATTTTTATGTATTTACGTATCTATCCAAAGTTATATATATAATACTCAAATATTCTATAATAAATTTCACATAAAAAAGTAATTCAAAATCTCTCGTAAGAGTCGATAGAGTAATCGTGAGCAATAATGAATTTATAATACTCCCTTTTAAATAATATATTTTTATGAACCATTTTATGTTGTTTCATCATCCTTAGACTTATACCTTCATCTAGCTTTAACAAACCTAAACCTTCCCATCTACATAAAATTCAAATATATTATTTATCTCTTTGTAGCTTTCCCTTTAGCATATATAATAAACCTTACCAATACAAAAATCAATAACTCTTAGAGTATACCCAATTAAGATTTTTTTTTAAATCACCACCTAAAAAAAATTCATCTTATTCAAAAGTTAAACAAAAAATACGACAAAATAGAAATCATGTTATAACCTTTATGTGTTTTGTTAGCAGTGCATCATGGATTATTGGGAGTTTTCAAGTGGACGGTTGTTTCTTAAACTATAGTGGGATAATCTAGTAGATTCATATTGATCTTATATGTTTCTTGAGACAAAAGTCAATATTAGAATTTTGTTCAATTCTTTTTTGAATAGTAACCCTTTCTCACTTTCAAGTTCTTCCCTAGCATTACATTATTGATGGTAAGGGGTCTTTATGTGGAGGGCTATATCATATACTATAGTAAGATGATCTAAGAGATTCATATTAATTTTATATGCCTTATTGAGACAAAATTTAGTATGGATACTTTAATGGATTCCTTTCGAAATAGGAAAATGCCATTTTTTTTTAATTAAAATAGTTGTAATTACTTTCACTATTATTTGAGTTGAAGGATTTGGAGGAAAAAAACATTTCACATGTGGTTTCAATCTACTTCTTTATACTTCTTAGCTCATTCATAATTTTATTAGTTATATTAAATTTTTGGTAACCATTATCTATGCTTTAATTGATGTTCTTAATATGAAGAGACATTGTACCTCCATAATTGAATTATTTTTACTAATTAATTATAATTAATTGGTTCATGGTGCTTTAAACTATATTTTTTATAGCAATATATGGCTATTGGAGTGTCACTTCTCTTGGTAAAAATGATTAATTTCAATTAATGTAGCTTTGAGATGAGGATATTACATCTTATTGATATTTCATATATTTGGGTTATCAGTCAAATTAATAATTTTATCTACTAAATGATTGATCATACTTTTTGTGACTCTATATTGATAAATCTTAATTAATCTTCCCTCTACATAGTATTTTCCATATGTCTTCTACTTGCTTTTTGTAATCAATTTAGAAAAATTCAACCATTATTAAGTAATATTTTTTTTAGAAAAACTTTTTTTTACCTTTAATACTAATGTGGAGGCTTCTAGAGTTGTATTTATCCTTTATTTTTTATATTTCATCATCGAAAATTAGTGAATCTTATAGATTTTAAATAATCTATTTGTGCTTAATTAATATTAAGATGTGGTTATTTTCAATATTTTTTTTATATTTTTGACATGAAATTCTTATTTAAAGTGAAAATGAAAAAAAAAAAGTTTTAAGGTCTAGCACTTAAGCACTTTGCAAGGTAGCACCACGGTGCTAGAATGAAGGAACCTTAGGTGCTGAGATAGCAAAGATAATACCTGCACTAGATACCACCGTCATTAAAAATTTCAGTAATGGGTTGTTTTATTGCAGTGAAATTACTTAATACCATAATATTTAATAAGGATGTTAAGTTTATTTCATATTTTGCAAAACACTATGAAAGTTGTTAGAGACTAAACTTAAATTTTATTTAACTTTATATCTTCAAAATGATAGGTAAACTGAGGTAGTCAATAGATCACTTGGGAACCTATTAAATTGCAACTAGGAAAAAAGCAAAGAAATTTGATATTTGCACTTAATTACTTCAAAATTTTTTTGATAATAACAATATCATAAAAATAATAAAATAAATACCTTTTGAGAAAATATTTAATTTTAATCTTAAAGACTTCTCGATATAAGTAGTGCTCTTATTGATGGATTTTTAAATTATATTCTCATACTTATAAGAGATTTTACAGACTTAAATGAAATAAATTGAATAAAGTAGTATTAAGTATGCTAAATATGTGAATAAAATAAGATCTATATAAAATAAAAAATATAAATTTAAAGATTCATATGAAGCTTAGACCCATTACATAGTTTTTTGAATTACCACATGACATGCATATAAAATTTATATTTAATATTTAATATTACACACACTCATACACACACACACACACACAGATATATATACATAAGAATTTAAAGACTAACTTTTTTAAAGATGAAGCAAATAACATATTAGATTTTAGATCTCATCTCATTCTATCACTTTATTGATTTTCTATGTGTTCTCCTAATAAAATTTTACCCTAGTTCCTCCTTGATGTGATTGACCAAATTAACCCTAAATATGACTTAGTCTTGTTTCTAGACTATTTGACCCATCAAAATATTTTGAAATTCTTAGAAAATCTCTAAATATAATATAGACACATTTCTCTATCATACAAGTTTTACTAATATTTCAAGACTTAAACCTCTTTTTCAAAACAAAACAACTCACCTTAGGTTGCTAGATAGATTAGGGTTCTACTTCACCTAATCTGATTCAAAATTCTTGAAAAATATTAAAAGATGTCTAAAAATTATGAAACTTTCTAGAACATATTTCAAAAAATCTCCTTAAACCTTAAAAGTAATTTTGAGTCTTAAAGTCACCTATAGTATCGACACTAAAAGTTTAAGGTCGACCAAGGGTGCTTTCAAGCTTTGTGTCACAGAGCTATATTAAGGGAGGTCAGTCATGCTCTCTTAGCCATATACAAGGAGGAAAGTTTCTAGAGAATTTATAGAAAGATGGGGAATAACCTTGAGAACTCCAGAAGGTTCTACTAAATTCCAGAAGGCTTTGGAGGAGGAATGCTTCAAGAGAACTCTAGGATATAGTGAAAAATTCTAGAAAGCCTTGTATATGCTAGGAGTGGGGTGTGGAATGATCTAGATCATGTATATTCTATTATATTCTAGAATATTCTTTCTAGATTATTCCTAGGGCCATGAGGAGGACTATAAATAAAAGTCCTCACCCCTAATTTGTAACTAAGCAAGCAATAAGCAAGCAAGCATTCATGTATTATAAAGATCATTTGCTTAGTGAAGTGCTTTCCTTACTTCCAAACTCTCCTCTCTAAAGAGTTTTGAGCATTCTAGTCTTGCGTTATAAGGGTTAGGCTGACTTAACATTAAGAAGAAATGCTAAGGCCGCACGGGCGACTAGTGTTGAAAAAGTCCCTTCGTGATAGTTGGTATCAGATCCAAGGTTGAAGGCATGACAAAGACTGGCGAAGAGCAAGTTGTTGGATCTGAATTGACAAATATGGAGTCATCTCAACAAGGTCGAGGTCGTGAGGAGCAACGGGATCCTGCTACATCCAAGCCACGGGAGGTCCAAGGAGGTAATCTCTGGTTTTGATGCACACCTTACTCAGGTGGAGGAGGCTATGAGTGGGATGGAAGCCCAGATGGAGGACCTAGGCGAAAGGGTGAATGGCCTCGAGGAGGAGGATGCCACCATACATTTATCAATCAGAGACCTGTTGGCCAAGCTAAAGGAATCCCTCTTGGATCAGATGGCGAAGATGCGGGAGTACCTAATGGGGAAGCTCCGGGATGCAGCGATCTCATGAGGAGGAGATGACTAATCTACGTGCAGGCATAGAGGACATGCGAGGGGACATCACTCTATGCAAGAGGGCACTAGCAACCAGATCGAACAGCCATGCCGTTGAAGCCAAGATGATTGAAGTGCCTAAACCAAAAAGCTTCTATGGAGTCCGCAACGCAAATGAGGTGGACAACTTCCTATGGGGACTAGAACAATATTTTGGAGCCATGAACATCACTGATGAAGGTGCTTAGGTCCAATTTGCTGCTCTTTATCTTTCTGATACCGCCATGTTGTGGTGGAGGAGGAGGCGAGGAGATATAGAGAAAGGTATGTGCACCATATCCACCTTTGTTGACTTTAAGAGAGAGAGCTTAAAAGATAGTTATATCCGGAGAATGCGAAGTATGAGGCTAGAGCCAAATTAAGAAGGCTCAAACACGAAGGGTTGATCCAAGAGTACTTCAAAGAATTCACTAATTTAGTCCTTGAAATCCCTGACATGTCCGACAAGGACTCTTTCTTCAACTTCATGGATGGACTTCAATCATGGGCTAAGACCGAGCTTAGGAGGTGTGGAGTGCAAGATCTTGTAACTGTCATTGCTGTTGTTGAAAGCTTGATCGATTACACCAAGGAGTCCACAAGCCAAAGAAGAGTACCTATATCAACGGTGGGGGAGACAAAGGAGAACACACAAGAGGAGTTTCAGAGAATTGACCTCAGAAGAAAACTACTTGGCTCCACAAATAGACAAAGCTAAGGAGGAGAGGCATTAGTACATGAAGAATCCAAGGACATCCCACCATCAGGGTTGCAAAAGAGCTCTCACCCAAAAGGGAGATACTTGGGACCGCACTACACGAGGCAACAAGGAGGGCAAAAAAATGTGGAGATCAGAAAAGGAGGCACCTAAAGAAATCCAAGTGAGCTCCCATACCAGGGTACTCCTTTTGACAAAGAAGTAGGATAAATGGAAGTTCGTAAGAGAGGGGTGTCAAACTATAGAAATTATTTCATCAAATGGAAAGGGTTGCCATATAGCGAGGCCAATTGAGAACATAAAGACACTCCATGGCGAATCAGAAGAAGGCACACAATGAGGGCATCACGGGTTTAGGTGGAGGGAGGTCAGCCAAGCTCTCTTAGTCATACACAAGGAGGGAAGTTTCTAGAGAATTATAGAAAGATGGAGAACAACCTTGAGGACTCTAGAAGGTTCCACCAAATTCCAGAAGGGTTTGGAGAAGTAATGCTTCAAGAGAACTCTAGGATAGAGTGAAATATTCTAGAAAGTCTTGTATATGCTAGGAGTGTTGTGGAATGATTTGGATCATGTATATTCTATTGTATTCTAGAATGTTCTTTCTAGATTGTTCCTAGGGTCATGGGGAGGACTATAAATAGAAGTTCTCACCCCTCATTTATAACTAAGCAAGCAATAAGCAAGAAAGCATTCTTGTATTATAAAGATCCTTTGCTTAGTGAAGTGCTTTCTTACTTCCAAACTCTCATCTCTAAAGAGTTTTGAGCATTCTAATCTTAAGTTGTGAGGGTTAGGCTGGCTTAGCATTAAGGAGAATTCGGGTCGCACACATTAGTATTGAAAAGTCCCTCCGTGACATTTGACTCCTATTTTATTTAGCTAACCCATAACTTATATTTTTATTTTCAATCCACACCACCAAACTTTAATCCAATTCTCTCATACTTATTTAAAACCTCTTGGAGCTTTTTTTATAAATCTCAAAGTCTAAACAATAGGCTTCCCTCTATCATAGTTGTGAAATAGCATGTGTAAAAAACATTTCTTATTATGATGCAAATATATCAACTTCAAGACATGGTTGTAATTGAATAACAACCTTAAGCCATTGTTAATCAATAGATTTAAAGGCCTTGAGCAATTGCCATTATGCCAATTGACTAAGGGATTTATATGGAACGATGATTGTTTGGAGAAGGGTTGGAGGTTGAGATGCTATCACATAACTCACTGTGAGTATAAGGCCAAAGGGGTTTTAGGCTATTTAGCTTAAGGCTCTCAAGTTTCATGTTTTAATATTGCTTAGGGCATTTGTTGCTTAAAGGTTAGAAAAGATTGATTCCTCATTGTCAATCTTACTAATTGAGTACTTGATGTATATGAGGTTGTGAGTTGTAAATTACGATGATTACTAGCTTCAAATATAAGAAGATATGCATAACTTTTATAATTTTATTTATATTATTGAGCTTAAAATCAATCCAAACACTTTAAATTACATAAATTGTAAACTTAAACTCCAAAAAAAAAAATCTAAAGAAAATTAAAAAGATTCAATTTCTTATGAATGATTTACAAACATACCATAAAAATTTTATGCATTTACATATATGACATCTTAACTTTTATATTTATTTATATATCCATTTTAGTGTTTAAATTTCATCAAATATTTAAATAAAAAATATATATTTCTTGAGATAATTTAATATGTATGATATTTTTAATGTAATTTAAAATTTTAAGTATTATATAAATAAATAAATATCTATATATATATATATATATATATATATATATATATATATATATATATATATATATATATATATATATATATATATATATATATTAAAATTGATTGATATGTACCTATTTTCTTTAAATCAAATGTATAAGTCTATCGTACCCACTACCCATCTTCTAAAGTCAAGTCCCTTCAAAGCTAATGGTAAGAGAGATGAGCTGGTGCGTATGCGGGTATCGCTAAGTTTTCTTCTGCAACAATGGTAACTTTCTTTCTGACTTTCGTCTAGGTAATCTTCTCCTCTCTATAATACCCTTGGTTCTAGCCCCTTCCCTCCAGCCTATGTCAGAGGTTTAGCGAGAGCCCCTTCTTTTCCCTCCCCTTTTTTTCTCTTCTTAATAAGTGAAAAAGCATAGTGAAATTAGCATATATTTTAAGTAAAAATTTTATTATTTTAGAATTTATTTTCATAATTTTAAATATTTATGATAAGAAATATCTTATTGAAAAAATAAAGAAAATATTGAAAATCCAAAAAATTTAGAAAATGCAAAAATCCAACAAATGTAGAAATAAAAGCTATGCAGAAACATAGAAGACAATGCCATAATGCCAAATTTGATGCTACATTACAGCGTCGTGGCACTAGAATCAAAAATTTGATGTCGAAAATTAAAGGGCACAATGCCTAGGTGCTATGAAACCAGTATCAAGGCGCCACTGCTCGATCGACAACATTTGGAGAGTAACACTGTAAGTATAATGTGCTTTGTGCGTGTGTGTGGAGTGTGTGAATGAGATCACAATAAGGAAATCAATGAGAAGATACACAACAAAACAAAGAGAATTTATCCTGCACTCTGTCCTTTTCTTCTTTACTTTTTCTTGTATTTTCTAGTATATCTTTCACATATTTATATATTATGTTTGTATTTTATTTTATAAAATAATGAATTAAGTATGTTAACTCTGAATTTATGTAAACTTTTGAGATGTTTGTGTTGTATTAAATATTATTGTGGATTAATATAAAAAATTATTTATGCTTTTAATAAAAATATATTTTGCTTCTTTCTATGTTTCATTTACTTCAAATCTGGCTAATTATAATATTAAAAATAAGTATGATTTAGAGATATTGATGGAATCCTAAGAACAAGTAGGAAAAAGGCAAATAAATATACTAAATAATGATGTGATAGATATATCGGTAGCTAAAAAGCCATTAAATATATGATTTTTTTTAAGATTTGCAATCTTAAAGAAAAATATGGGTAAAGCAATCAATTAAAGTTTACTTGCACTAGGTAAAAAACTAGTAAAGGGATTTATTTAGTTATATTTGTCTAAAACAAAGAGAGTAACACTTTGCTTTTGGTTGACACTACAAGTTTTAAATTAATCCACACTATAGTTTAATATAATATATTGTCTAAAAGATTCCATAAATTAAGAATACTTATTTTAAAATTATAAAAATATCTACATATTTTCTATAAAAATATAAAAATAGAAAAACTTTCTTTTTTATTATCTTGTAAAATAGTAGATAGTACTTTTAATAAAGCACTTAAATTTTTTTGGATTAAAACAAGGTTTTAAAAGATTATTACTTAATAGAAACTAATATCTAATTTTCCTCTAATCCTTGTGGGAACGCTTACTCTACTCATTCTATATTATTTGATTTGACACATGCACATGCGTATAAGGGTAAAAAAATATCTATCACTTCTCCAAATACTTTTTTCTTTTTTTCTCAGTTTGAATATTGATCTGACCACCTCCAATTTTCACCTTCTCCACTACCTCCTCACTCCTTAGTCTTCCCCCACTTAATACCCCTTCCCAGTGCAATTAGAAGCACTTGCTATTTCACAATGAGAACAATAAACCCTTTTCCCTGTCTTTCATTCCTTGCAACAATGATGAGGTTGCCTTCTCAAAAGAAGAGCCGAAACTAGGAACAAAGGAATGGGAGTAATCTTTAGTAGGTCATGCCATCATCAAGAGACCTTTATATGGTTCTCTTCTTTCTACTATCAAGAAGAAATGGAATTTCAAAGGAAGCTTACATCTCCTTACTTTGGATAATTATTTTTTTTCTCTTTAAGTTCTCTTGTGTTGAAGAATATGACTTTGTTTGGAATAATGGGCCTTGTTTCTTAAATGGGAGACCTTTCATTTTCAAGAAGTGGACTTGGTTCTTAGACCAATGAAAGTGAATTTTTCATAAATTCCTTTGTGGATTAAGTTACCTAAGTTCTTCTTTTGTTGTTGGAATGAGCCGACTTCTCCAAGGTAGTAAGTTAAAATCAGCATTCCTTTAGCAGTGAATAATTTAACTGTCTCCAAATCAAAGATCACTTTCTCCTAAATATGTGATAAGATAAATCCCTCCTCCTCATTACCAAAGTATGTGGCAATTAACTTAAATTGCTTCATATTTGAGCAAGAAATCCATTATGATTGGAAGCTCCAAGCCTGCAAAACTTGCAATACCTTTTCTCATGATAACTCATCATTCTCCCATAATCCTAATAAATAACTTTTCCTTACAGGCTATAGTAGGAGTTGACTCCCTCTTGCATGCCGTCTTCATGTTCCAAGGACTTTGGTTGACCTCTCCACCTCAAAAGACTTTCCTCAACCTCACCCTTCAAAAGATCTTCAAATCCACCCAATCTCCACCTCCTCTCCTGAAATTTTAAACTTTCCCTCATCTCCCCCCTATTACAGATCTTAACCATCTTTCTATTTAATCCCCCTATCCCCCTCTGAACACTTTTTAGAAGAATCCCTAAACAACATTGATACCAATACACCCTTTGAAAACTCCACCACTAACTCTTCACTTATGGAGAATCCAACCTCTATCTATTCCATCACCACTCGATCTACTATAAATCCTCTTTCTACTCTCATTCTTTGAGAAGCCAAGAAGTTATCCACAAGACCCTGAGTAAATCTCAACTATAAAATGAAAATTTAAAGTTGAAGTCACCCACTTCTACACCAAACATAGCCCAAAAAGCCAAGAAAAAAGGTGAGAAATTCAGCAACTATTCTCAATACAACTCCCAAACCTAAGTTGCTAAAATATTAGAGGCCTAGTTGAAGGCCGATCTCAAGATTGTTTGTGTCTAATCAAAGAATTTCGCCTTGACATTTAATGTCTTTTAGGAATATAAATTTGTATGGAGACCTTTGAAGATATTGTTGACCTCACTTTTGGAGTGAGGATTGACTCATCTTATCCTAGAATTAGGGATTCCCTAGACACTAGAATCATCTTAGTCATAAAACACTTCTAGTGATTAGGTGAACACTAAACCAAGCCTAGAGACTTAGGAAAGTGTACCATCAATTTAGGCTATACCTTAAAACTAAGGGAACTACCTATCTCGTGGCCTAACCCATGACCTATGCCTACCCACTTTAACCCTAAACTAATCTCAACCCACTACAATGAAACCCAATTGAATCATATTTCATATCCATGCTTCAAGCCAAAATGATTTAAACCTAAACCAATCTTGTAATAATCACATGATCCAATCCTATGGATTCAACCCAAGCCTACTCAATCAAACCAAATCCAATTGATTTTTATAAAAGCACTCCAATCATTCAATTCATCACTCAAAACTTGTACAAAACCTACAATCAAACCAATTCAATTAACCTAACTTAGCCATTTGACCTAAAGGGTCTACATGAGCCAAAATATAATTAAATCTAAATCAATTGTGATCAAAGCCATCAATCAATTCTAAATCAATCATCAAACTCAACTCAACACTCAATTCCACCAATCCAATCCAATTGACCCATTTGGTTCACTTGACCCAAAGTGACATAAAGGATCCATTTGATCCAAACTTCAATCCAACCCAAATTTGGTTAAACCAGCCCATTCAACATACCTCCTACAATGATTGTTGGCCATTCTTGATTGGTCAATTGCAATAAATTAGGTTATATCAAGCTGATTTGATCAATTGACACAAGTTGACCCAATAGCCTACATGAACCAAATTGAACCAAACTTCATTCCAAACTCAATTAATTGAAACCAATGATTCTACCCACCTCAAATTGATCCTTGAACATGAATAAATCATTAATCAAGCCAAACAAAGTCAAATTGGTCATTTGACCCAAGTTGACCCACTTTGACCTAAAGGGGAAAATTGGGCCAAATCAAATCCCACATCAAATTGATTGAAACCAATGACTCAAATCCATCACAAATTGATTATTTAACATGATCAAACCCCTGGTTGAACCTGATTTGACCAAGTCAACCTAATTGACCCATTTAGCCCAAATTGACCTAAAGGGTCAAGTTGGTCTAAATCATTCATAAATCCAAATAGATTGAAATCAACACCTACAATCATATTCAAATGATCAATTAAACCTAAACCAACACCTTACCCAAGCCAATTTAGTCAATTTGATCAAATTGGTCAACTTAGCCTATTTGACCCATATGAACTTATATGAGCCAAATCCAAATCCACTTCAAATCAAATCAAACCAATTGAATTAAAATATCCTGAATGGTCATTTAAACATGTCTCAACCCATGGTTTGACCCAATTTAACCATGGGTCAACTTAACTCAATCTAACCCAATTTGATCTACATGGGTCAAATTGAGCCAAACTCATTCAAACTAAGCCAAACCCAACCAAACTTGACATGACCCATCCTTGGATCACCATGGGTCAGCCCAAATCAAACCAAACCCATGGGTGACTCAAATTAGCCAATACCCATTAGGTAAAGCTCTCTAAATAGAAAAAAATCCACATTTGGGTGGTCTCACCTACTCCTTCACCCTTTACAGCCACCCTTAGCTTGATTTAGACCTCTGACCCACTGGCTAACCTGACCCAAAGTTGGTTGGGTCAATCATGTATCAAAGAAGATGAGCTAACCCAAACCATCCCATTGGCTCACTTGGGGGAGGTGGTACACACCACCTAAGCTATGGCAACCCACCTTAGGTCTTCACCTACTCAAGGTGAGCCACCTCAACCATTCCCTGACGTCCCTGACCGCCTGCGCCACCCGGGCGTTTGCCAAAAGTTGAATCTATCCCCACTGTTGGATCGATTAGAGGAGGGTATACCCTTTCCCATATCAATTCAAACACACACAGAGCTTTAGTGAGTCGAGACGAGCCTCCCTAAAGCTTTCCCACCTTCCTCAACACCAAACCCAAGAAAAATAGAGCTTACACTCCGTCCAACTTGATTAAACTCCACCAATTCCAAATTAGCTTTACCCACACATTCCCCAAGCTCCAACGAGGTGAAACGAATCAATTCTTGATTCGAGCACCAGAGATCGTCCCTAGACCAACTCCAGCTACATTTTTGACGGCGTTTGGTCTACAAAACTATCGGTGGGGAGGCAAGGTGCAAGCTTCTCAACAGGACTTCGTCACTTCTAGACGAAGCTACCTTAGTCATTGGACAGCCGGTCTTGAGCTCCGACGAGATAAATTTTAGCAAAGTGTAGAAATTCCCTAAGTTCTTAGTCTTTTGTGAAAGAAATTATCATTTGCGATTCCAACCATAGGATGCCCTTAGATATCTTTATTGAAGCTTTTGGAGATGATCGTGATACCTCACAAGCTCCAGCAAGCTTGGCTCAAGCGGAGGATGGTGGACGGTGTCCATCTTCGTCACTCGAGAAATGAAGGATCATCTGTCATCCATTCCATGTGATTGGAACGGACGGCTATGATTAGTTCGATTAGATTTATTTGATTTAATTCCTAGGAACCGCGGGATTAATCCCCACCGTCTAATCTGAGATCTGATGGTAAGGACGAAAGTGCATCCACTGTCGCTGACTCAACATACCGCGTCGGATTGTTTAAGTGGCCAATCTTGGCTGCCACGTAGAAAGCATTGCCACGTCAACTCCCATGTGGTGCCAACTTGATTTGGGATTAATTAGGTTTAAAATGGGTTTTAATTTCTCTGAATTTTATAAAATCATAACTAATTATAAAAATTAAAAATGGTAATAAACCTAATTTGGAAAGGTTAAATAGAGGAGATTTTATTAAAAATAATTTTATTAAGTTTTGAATAGTGACCAGAGCTTAATTAGGGTTTGAAAATTTATTTAATTAGTTTAATTAAGCTCTAATCACTTGGGCAATTAATCCCAAACTTGGCATGTTGATTTAATTGGATGGCCTATGCCTCTCATAATTTTCTTGGAATTTATTGGCTAGATAATCAGAAGAATTTGAAATTTCAATCTTAATTATCATCCTTAATTAATTTAATGATTATTAAAATTATTAAATAGTAAAATTTTGATTATTAATAATTATTAATCATGATTAATAGTAGGAATGATAGTGGTGATGATCAAGGCCTCTTCCTTGATCATTTGCTTAAGTCTCTTTCAATGGGATGGTTTAATTAATTCAAAGTTTAATTAAGAAATTAATTAAGCAATCAATAATGAAAATTAGATCATATAATTAATATTCAATATATGGGTTCCTCTTTATGTGTTCAATAACATAAAGACCCTTAAGAAAATTTTGATTAACCCATGGGTGTGGGAAAATCATATGAGTACATATTTAGATTCTTTAATTTAATTAATACTTAATTATGAGCTTCATTTAATTAGGTCTCTAAGTGCATTGCAATTTTAATTTCTCATTTGTATATCATTTGAGGCTCATGAATGAGTGGTTAATTAAATTAAATAAGCATAGGAAAGGGTAATTAAATGAATTGCTTAATGATTCAAACCTAATTAGTTCATAAAATCTACTTAATCAATTCTCTTTAAACACATTAAATCATCAACATGGGATGGAATGAAAATAGCAAATGTTTCCTCCTCCTTATTTAATTAAAATCTAAAATCAAATTTCATAAGAAAGCTTTGTTTTTCCTAAGTAATTTTTTTAATGTGATTGTCCTTAGGAATTAATGCAGTTGAATGAATTATGTGATTGTATTTGATTATTCCTTTTCAATCAATATAAGTGTTGTATGCCATGTGATATCATGCATTCATGCTTTTAAAATCAAATGATCAAATGAAATTCTTTTATGTGTAAGTTGCATGTGTTGACTTAATCTTATTATATATGTGGCCATTATCACTAATAAATCTCAAAATTATTTTCAAAAATTATAAATTAATAATGAAAATTTTGGATTGACATTAGCTATGAATATTCTATGTGATTTTCATGTGTTTATAGCTTAAGCATGTTAAAGTGATGTCTTATCCTCATTCATGTATGGGTTTATATATATTTGAATGATAATAAGTATATAGTCTGGACATCCTGAGAACACGAGGCTCTAAGTAGAACCATAGAGGTCATTGATTATCTCACTTCCCTAGTTAATAAAGGTGTGTACTTGTTTAATTTCATTCATATGTGTAATTGTACTAGAATTTGGATAGAGTTTTACTTTACATGTGTAAATAATTCAACCAAAATATAATCTTTTGCATGATTTTCATTCTCTTAGTTGAGTATACATTCATATGTATTTAAGATAAAGCAAGTATATAGTCTTGACATCCTGGGAATATGAGACATTAAGTAGCCCCAACAGAGGTCATTTGATTATCTCACTTCCTGGTTTAAACAATGACACATGCTTAAAACTTTGTATACGTGTGTGTGTGTGTGTGTACTTAGCTGAGAAATGAAAATCCCTTTTTTTATCAAAATATATGCATTCATAATCATTTAATTGTGCCAAAAATATATTGCATGTGTAGGTATATTAAGTCCTAAATCATATGCATGTTATGGGTGATGAAAAGGAATGGTCCAACAATATCTATATAATGGAAATTCAATTATATTAGTCTTAAGATGTCTTTCATGTTGAATAGGATTCTTTAAGATTAACCCAAACTTAGGATTAATAAAATATTTAATAAATCATTCACTAAAAAAACTAAATCATAAAAATGTGCTTTTGGAAAATAACTTAAGGTAGAGGGGAAGGAGGTTAAGTCTTCTTCTTCTCTTTATAACACTTAGATGTTAAGTGGATATCAAATGAAATAATTAAAATACAAAATAAAACTTGAATTCCTTTAAATAACTTAAAATGAAACCACCTTTCATGTTAAATTGAATAATTCCAAATTTAGAAAAATCATAATCCTAATGCCTAGTTAAGACATACCACATTAAGCTTAAGCACACACATTAGAATGCTAAGCTTTAGGTTAGGACGGTGTATATATGATGTTGTGTTTTATTTTATGATGTAATATTTTAGAATGAATGTTAGGAATGTGTTCATAGACTAGATGTTTGGCCATTGTTAGCCTAATTTTATTTTCTCAGGGATTATGCTAACTAGCCACTATAAAATTAAATATAAATACTTTATTTGTTGGTTACTTATATCCTTAAGCATATTCCATGATTAAGATAGGTGGGCTTGGTTATCCATGTGTAGGGTGCTAAGTCTAAATAATAAATCATAATTATTTAGGGTTTGTATGTTTAGCTAACATCTATTTTGCAGGTGCAGTTAGATTTACTATACAAAAAAATATTTTTTTTACAATACAAATTAAGATTAGTGCTATGTGGTTTAGGACGAGCAGTGGCCAAAAGGTATAGTCTTAGGTGCCTTGTGATGCTTTGGAGAAAATCAAATCAAAAGAAGGAAGAACAAATGAATAATGAAGACCCCCATAGCACGTATTCAATTTTAATTGTAATATTATTTTATAATCCAGGTTGTATAAAGGTAGAGCTTAGCTACCCAATTTTTCTCTTTTTTGGGGTGTACATTGGTACTTGGTCACACCGGCCTTTTATCATGGTAGTCTATAAAATGATTATTATTTTATTTATATTGTGTAATAGAACAACATGATTTTCATAATTTCTTTAAGCATGATGTTTGAATTTATAGCCTAGTGGTAGGCTCTTAGGATAAAATAAAATTTTCTACCCCAATCAATAACTCATAACTAAATTTTAAAATAACTTTCAACCTCACTCTAATGCCTAGGATATAATCAAGATAATTAAAAGATTTAGCAACCCTTTAACTGAATGATGTATGTCTAATATTATGCGTGTCATATATATCACTCTTGAACAAATGAGGGTCTCCATTCTTACACTTTAGGGAATGCTTGACCTATGAGAGCACCCCCTCATGGTGGAAATTCACTCTTTCTGATTTGGCCAATAACCAAATTTCATCATGTATTTAGGCATAATTGTCCCAAGCCTTTTCCAAATCATTGTGTCAGAAATGATATAAAAAATTATAAAATTTTATATTTTAGTTTAAATCATGTCTTCATACTAATCATGATCTAGTCTCTCAGGGAGTGAGTTTACAACTCTAATCTTTTTCTAATTAAATAATAAGCCTAACTATCTTGCAATTACATAAGATCGGCCTACATGATTTTGAATCATAGGAGCTCTTAGCTGGTGGCCACTTTAGTTGTAAGTCTAGAAGAGTCGGATGAGTTTATTCTCTCTTGTGGAGTTAGACCTTTATGTCCCCTTTTCTCTTAGATATAGGCTGTGCTTTATCTTATGTTAAAGCTTCCTAGATTCAGGATCTGAGGTTGCTTGTTTCTTTTGAGCTATGAGTATAAATCCTCACCTATTAAGCATTTCATAATCTTGTGTTGATGGACTATATGCCCTAATTTTCTAATAAAATTTCAACTCAAAAAAAAATCTTCACTTTTAAATATATAAAGCCTCACCATAGGATAGATTGGAGTGCTCATTATACTTCTTAGTATCATGAGAATTTCCTACTTATCTTCCTTTGGAATCCAAAAATAAGTCCTTCCAATTGAATAATCCCACTTAATTTTCTAAGAATACCAATCCTTTGATAGTCCAACCTTGAAATCTTTAGAGATAATTGATTGACTACTTTAATCAAGAGTTTTCTTAGAAAATCTCATTTCCAAGGATGTAATTAACTATGGAAGCTTGCTTCCATAGGGAATTGAGGAACCTGACATAAAATAAACCCTGCTTTACTTTTTCATATAAAATAGGAGGAAAGATCTCTGGTATATACAAAGACCCATCTACCTTAGAAGTCCTTACTAGGTGATTAAGTCTATTGTAGGGTGATATTTCTATCTTTTGAGATTGTACATCATAACTTAATATCGTACCCGATCACTTCAATAAGTACCCCCTAAGATTTGCGTGGTATCCACCCGACTCTAAATTAAAACACCATGATATATCTCAACATTTTAATTTCAAACTCTTCTCTTATAAGGAGATTTATAATAATTTTACATGTTGTTCTTGGGGTAGTATCTTAATTAAATTAAATTCCTCTGAAATCTCATATAACACCATTATCACAACTCCACAATTCATCCATGGAAAACTTTTTACCATAAGTTCAAAGATGGTCTCTATCACTTTCATCTATGTCCATAATAATTCTTATAATAAACATAATCTTTAGCAATCTATTAGCTCAATTACATACAATGTGGAATCCCCTTGGCTTCTTTTAGGAGTTTAATATTGTTCTCTACAACAATGTGAAAGAAAGTGACAATCCTATCCATAGTAGTAGACTTCTTGATTTCAAGAATTGTGTAACTGATTTTGAACTTATTCAACTACCTAGTATTGGGCTCTTTTTTACATGGTCCAATCAACAAGTGCACAATCTTATACGTACTAAGATAGATATAGCCCTTTGCAACATGCAATGGTTGGATTGCTTTCCTTCTTCATATTACAAAGTTTATGCCCCTCTCTCATACCAAATCATTCACCTCTTATTATCTCACAATAAAGCTATTCTATTTCTCCTCATAAATTCATATTTAAGAATTATTTGACTACTTATCCTTAATACAAGAAGATTATAAAATAAGCTTGCCATTCCTTCTATAAAGGAGATCCACTAAGGTTAAAGATTATTTAAAAATCAGTAGTGGGACCCTTCTACTCTCTACAGGCAACTCAACTCTTTGAAAATTGAACAAGAACAAGCCCTCCTTCTTCTTGAAAAAGACCCCCACAATAAATTCCTCATTAAAAATTCTCAAGATATCAATGAACAATATTCTAAATTGGCTATGAAGGAAAGCCTTTATGTCAAACAAAGAGCTAAGGTTTTTTGGTTAACTCATGCTGATGGTGACCTTAAATTCTACTACTCTATCAAAGAAAGAAAAAAAATACTAACCACATAGGGAGCTTTCTATTGAGAATGTGACCATTTCTAATTCAAGTAGCATAATTAGAGAAATATATAATTTTTAATCTTTGCATTTCAACAAGAATAGCTCATCCTAAATTGTCATATCTAATATTTCTATTGGGAATTCTCTCTCCTTTGATCAATCTTATGATTTATATTTCCCCATGAGTAACCAAGAAATTATTAATGCTCTTAAAAAATCAATGACAAAAAAACCACTGGTCCAGATGGATTCACTGCTAAATTGTTTACTAATAGTTGGGACATTGTTGGCAAACAATTCTTATCAGCTACTCATTACTTCTTCAAGATGCAAAAACTTCCAAATATGTTCAAACATACACTTATCTCTCTCATTCCTAAGGTCAAGCACTCCAACTCTATTTTAGACTATTGATTAATATCTCTATGCAACACCTTCTACAAAGTCATTATTAAGTCCTAGCTAACAAAATGAAGAAAGTTCTTCCATTTATTATTCATTGTGTTCAATCCTTTATCAAAAATAGAGACATATCAGATAACATCGCTTTGGGTCATAAAAGTTGCAGCACCTTTAACACGAACACTAAACTTAAAGTGTTTTGAGCTAAAATTGATCTTAAAAAAGCTTTTGATTCAATCAATTGTCAATATATATTATATAGGAAGAAACAAAAGTGATTTCCATATCTATTCATCAATTAGGTTAAAGCTTGCATATCTAATGTCCCTTTCTTTGTTGTCTAATTGAAGAAATTAAGTGATATTTCAACTCTTCAAGTGGTCTAAGATGGGGATGTCCTTTATCCCCTATCCATTCACTCTTGCCATGAATTTTTTTCTCTTGTCTCCAAAATAAAGAAGTGAATGCCTTGAGATATAAACCCTTTATTCAAGTCATTTTTTCATTATTACCTTCTCATTGTTGATGATATCCTAATCTTGGAAGAATCCAATCTTCAAATTACTTAAGCCTTCAAAAATAATTTGGATACTCTTACCTCGGGTTTGGAAATAAATTGTAGAAAATTCATTATTTATTTATTTTACACTATTAGCCAAGCTACCTCCTTTTGCCAAATTTTAAATATCAATTAAGGCACTTTTCCTATTAAATTTCTTGGGATTCTTTAACAGCGGGTGCACTCAAAGCCACACACTTTAGCCCTTACTTGATAGACTACATCCTTGGCTTATTGGTTGGAAGTCTAAATTTCTTTCATATGGTGGTAGGCTTCAACTTATTAGAACTTCCATCAATAATTATATTTCATACTGGTTCAGAGCTATTGCTATCCCCAAGTGTATATTTAAGAAGATCTCCTCTCTCATGGCTAAATTCTTCTATCACTCCTGAGATCATAACATGATTCACATGATTTCTTAGGCCAAGACTACACTGCCCAAAGATAAAGGAGTTGATTTCCACCACCAATCTTAAAATGTTATGCAAAACTAAAGTTCCTTGAAATTTTCTTAATCATACCTCTTTACTCTTGGTGCATAAACAAATACATCTCCATTTGAAAAAATTGCTACCATTGAGTCTCTACTTTATAAAGAGAACTAAAATTATGTGCCCTAGATTCAAAAATAAAGTTTCTAACTAAATTGGGATGGATCAACTATCTCACTATTTTTTATTTGGTGTAAAGGTAAATCATTATCTGAGATGCTTGGTCCTCAATGTTTTGATTTATTCAACTTGCCTACTTTTGCTTCTATAAAATCTGTCATCTCCAATGGCTATTGCATTATTTTGGAACATCTTTTCCACACTAACTCCCAATATTTTATGATCTCTAATATTCAAGTGGCTTTAGACAAGATTGCATACTTTGGAATGGGGAGAACATTCTCTCAAATTGACTTATCAAACAAGCTATTTTCAAAAGTTCCCCTGTGTAGAGTGGGATAATGAAATATGGTTCAAGGGTCATGCTATAAACTTTGCATTTTTTGTTGGATGGTATTTATTGGTGGTCTTAAAACTTCTAACTCTCTACACTCTTAGGGTTTAGGCATGGTTTTGAACTTCCCTTTATATAACAATACTTCAGAAACTCATCCCAATTTTTTTTTGGATGCCCACACTCTATGTGGCTCATAAGAAATATCTTATTAAGCAAAATTTCTTTAGTTATTTCAATCTAATCTACAATAAGTTCTTCAAATAACCTCAAATTAGAACATAAAATTCTTAAAAGATTACACTACTTGATCACTGTAGTTCTAGTCTTTTATACTTAAAAGGAAAGAAAATGTAAACTTTTTAACAACAAAGCATCTACTTGATCACTGTGATTTATGAGATTGTTAATTTTTCTCTATTATTATTATTTAACACTACTATTGTTGGTCCTAAGTCCAGATGTAAAAGGCGGAGAGTTGCCTAACCAACGTAAAACTAATCAAAATAATCATGACATGAATCCTTTAAAACATTGTGTTAATGCTTGCCCCCAGAAGCGATGTATACGAATATAATGAAAAGTGTGCCCATTATCACGCCGGATGCAGTGTTAAATAAGCAAGGGTTCCCACATTATGGATGGATGCGGGCAAAGAAGTTAGTTCATGAAACTACAATTTGGTTAGGAACTTGGAATATAGATCTTATAGGTAAACTAATGGAATTAATATATATATATATATATATATATATATATATATATATATATATATATATATATATATATATACATATATATATATATATATATATATATATATATATATATATATATATATATATATATATATATATATATATATATATATATATATATTATGGTTCATAGGAAGATAAATATTTTATGTGTTCAAGAAACTAAATAGGTTGGGAAGAAAACTAAGGAGAATGATAGTTTAGGTTTTAAACTTTGGTATTCAGGTAGAAGTCAAATTAGAAATGGCGTAGGTGTAATTATAGATAAAAGTTTGAAGGATAATATTATAAATATTAATAGATACGGAGATAGAATTATAGCTTTAAAGATTATTGTTGATACTAAGATTATCAATGTTATAAGTGTTTATGCTCCTCAAGTAGGTTTGGATGTAGGCTCAATAGAAAAATTTTGGAATGAATTAGAGGGATTAATACAAAAGATACCTCTTGAAGAAAAAGTATTTATCGGAGGAGATTTAAATAGATGTGTTGGTAGAGTGGTAGAAGATTTTAAAAGTATTCATGGTGATTATGGATTTGGAGTGACTAATGAAGAAGGTTGGACTATATTAGATTTTGCTTTAGGCTATGATTTTGAAGTTGCTAATACTTTATTTAAGAAAAGAGATGAGCATATTATTACTTATAAAAATAGATCTAGTAAAACACAGATTGATTATTTTTTGAAAAGAAAATAGATCATTTAGATTGTAAAATCATTCCAAGTGAAAGTTTAAATACCAAAAATCAATAATTTGTCTTAGATTTTAAGATGAAAGATTGGAAGATTAAAAATAAATCAAATTATTGTCCTAGGATTAGATGGGGGCACTTAAAGAACCCTAATAAAAATATTTTTAAGAGCAAGCTACAAGAGCTTATAATTTTGGATGTTCATAAGGAAGCTAATGTTATGTGGAAAAAAATAGTAAGTGAAATTAAGTAAGTTGCTAAAAATGTGCTTGTATAATCAAAAGAAAAGACTTCTTTTAATAAAAATAGTTGGTGGTGGAGTCAGAATGTACAAGAAAAGATAAAAAAAAAGTGTTGCTATAAAACTTGGTTTAGTTGTAAAAACTTAGAGAATTGGGAAAAATATAAAGTTGCATGTAGAGATTCTAAGAAAGTAATATATGATGCAAAAAAATTTAGCTGTTAGTGATTTATATAATAGATTAGATACCAAAGAAGGTGAAAGATGTATGTATAAGTTAGCTAACCAAAGAGATAGGAGAAGTAAAGATCTAGCTCAAGTGTGGTGTATTAAAGATCAAAATCAGAACGTGCTTTTCTTAGAAAAGGATATTGAAAATAGGTGGATGAGATATTTTGATAAAATTTTTAATGAAGGCTTTGAAAATATGATTGATTTTAGCAACCTTAATACCCTAAACAAAATACAAAATTTGTTTTTATCATCGTATTAGTAAATTTGAAGTTAGAGATGCTTTAAAAAAAAATGAAATGTGAAAAATTGTAGGACCTGATGATATTCCAATAGAAGTGTGAAAATGTTTAGGAGATCAAGGAATTTCTTGGCTTACAAATCTTGTTAATATTATTTTAAAGACAAATAATATACCAGATGAGTGCAGAAAGAGTTTGTTGTTCCTATATTTAAGAATAAAGGTGATGTACAATAGTGTGCAAATTATAAAGGAATTAAGTTAATGTCTCATACATTAAAATTATGGGAGAGAGTAATTGAGCATAGGTTATGATGTGATACAAAAGTTTCTCACAATCAGTTTGTTTTCATGCCAGGTAGATCTACTATGGATGTTATACATTTGTTAAGAGGTTTGATGGAGACGTATAGATAAAGTAAGGAGGATCTACATATGATATTTATTGATTTAGAGAAAGCTTATGATAAAGTTTCAAGAGATGTTCTTTGGAGAGTTCTAGAAAAGAAAGGAGTTAATATTGGTTATATTCAAGTCATTAAGGATATGTATACTAGAGCTATTACTTGTGCCCAAACACAAGGAGGATTGACAAAATATCATCATATTTCAGTTGGATTACATCAAGGATCAGCTTTAAGCCCTTATCTTTTTGCTTTAGTTATGGATGTTCTTACTAGGCATTTACAGGAAGATGTACCTTAGTGTATGCTTTTTGCTAATGACATTCTTCTTGTTGATAAGACTAGAGAGGGAGTTCAAGAGAAACTTGAATTATGGAGGTCAACCTTAGAGTCTAAAGGTTTTTGTTTAAGTAGATCTAAAATTGAATATATGGAGTGTAATTTTAGTTGTAGAAGTTATAGTGGTAGTGTTGTGACATTAGGTGAACAAGGCATTAAAAAGAGTGAGCCATTCTGATATTTAGACTCTATTGTTCAAAATGATGGTGAAATAGATGGAGATGTTATTAGTAGATTTCAAGTTGGATGGTTGAAGTGGAGGAATGCATCTAGCCTATTGTGTGATAGAAAAGTACCACTTAAATTTAAGAAAAAATTTTATAAGATGGTGGTCAGACCTGTAATGATTTATGGAGCAGAATGTTGGCCAGACTAAGTTAAGTATTGTAGAGATGAAGATGCTCAGGTGGATGAGTGGCTTTACTCTTAGAGATAAAATGTGAAATGAGTATTTTCGAGAAAAAGTTGGAGTAGCTCCAGTGACATATAAGATTAGAGAAAGTCACCTTAGATGGTTTGGCCACATAAAATGTCAGTCGTCCAATGACCCGATTAGGAGAGTAGATGCATTAGATTTTCCTTATGTTAAGAAAGGTAGAGGTAGATCTAGAAAGACATGGTTAAGATGTATAAAAAATGACCTTAGCATACTTGAATTAAATGAGAATTTCACACATAATATGACACAGTGGAAATGAAGGATTCATGTAGCCAACCCCACTTAGTGGGATAAAGGCTTGTTGTTGTTGTTGTTGTTGTTGTTGTTTTTAACAAAGCATCTATGTTGTTATTATTTAGAATTTCTTTTACTGAAATTTTGATGCATCTTATTGTGATGAGTTTTTTGGTCTGTTGATTCTCTCATGTGCTGACAATGATGATCCTTTGCTTGATGTTGTTGTGGAATTCTATCTTTATGTATTTTCTCTCAACCTAGATGGCTACTAAGTGACCAAGTGATCATTTTCTGAGATAATTAGGCTACTGTTGTTATTCTTTTGCTTAGTGTTTTCTTCATGGCAGATGGGCTCTCTCTTTCATTTGATGATCTCCCTCAGGAGGGCTCATTAGAACCTTCGAGGTTTAGTTCCCTCATTGTTGATTTCTACTATTGAAGACCTTTGCTCCTTTCCCCTTCTCGTTTTTGATTTTTCCTTGTATTTTTTATGATGTTCTCTATCTCCTGTGTCACTCATTTTTGGATTAATAAAATTGAGCTAAGTCTTTTATTTTTCAACATAAATAAATTAATAAAAGCTAATGATAAGCTTCTGAGCATTACTCCTCTCTGATTCTCAAACCTTCATGAGAGTTTTGCCAATATATTGATTTGTCGATAAAACCCTCAATTTTCTCAAACTGCTATATACAGTCATCGTTCATTTTTTTAAGTAGGGGTATCTTTTATAGAAGAATTTTTTTAAAATTGATATAGTTTAATTTTTTTTTTAACAAAATTGACATATAATAAAAATTAAAATTGACATTATCGGCGGCTATCCAGTTGACATGGCACCATGTCGACGGCCTAGCTGTCAACAATGATTTTTTAATTTGCCATAATAAATTAAATTTTTATTATTTATTTGTTAATTATTATTTATAAGTTAACATAATATATATTCTAAATATTATTATTGAATTTATTCAATTTATTTATTATTATTTATCTGTCAATTATTATAATTTATTTGAGATAGTATATTATATATATTTCAAATATAAAATTTATATTATTTATTATAATTATTAACATTATGATTATACAATTTAATTATTTTAATTAATATAAGTAATATAATTTAAAGTTTAAAAATTTAATTATTATTTAAAATTCTTATTGTTTAAATGACCAAATTGAATTTCATTTAAAATAGATTAATTATAATAATTTTAGATCACAATTAAACTAAATAATAATTTTGCCATATATATATATATATATATATATATATATATATATATATATATATTTACATATATGAGAGTCAAAATTTGTCATATTTATTTGGATTAAAATTGTTGATTATGTTAGAAGATTTAAAAAATAAGAAAAAATTAAAATATTTTCCTAAAATTTTTTTAATAATGTTAATATTATTGTCATTAAAAATTATAATGAGTAAATATTTCAAGATATTAGTATGATTTTGATCGCTCAGAAAAATAAACAAAGTGGAGGATGTGCTCCACCATCTTTATTGAGATGGGGTAGGAGCATGTTCTTTCGTGAGGTAGATTGATATATATTCAACCAGATTTCCTCTAACATTATGTTAGGATTTGTTTAGATCTAGGTTCTACTTCATATGGTTGCAAGCCTCCATAGTTAATTATGCCTCTAGCTGTAATAAGAGGGAACTCTTGATTAAGGTTGGAAATAGATATATCTTAGTGATATGTGATGGTGTCTTAAAGGTGTGCGTGGCATAATGACTGTCACATATGATTCACATAGCGAATAAAGAGATTGGGCTTACATCACTTTGAAATGCCAAAGTATAATTTAAAATATTCACATAATAAAAATATGAGCATTTAATGCATAGTATATAGCAAATAATGAGTGAATACATTATATAACTCAAAGCATATGCTAGAGGAAATGATGATACGCCTGATCAAGATCTCATGGTTCCGTCATCCTAGGCTATCATGGTCCTTAGTCTACTTAGTCAGGATATTATTTCTAACTGAAGAATCCTTATCAACAGCCATGGGTTGTATTGTCTAAGGTATTATTGTAGACCTAGGGTGATATTTATTTAAGGAGAAAAATTGAAGTCAACCTTAGCTAACATAAGTATTTTTACCTATTAAATATATTTCATGATTCATAGCTCAAGGGGCAAAGCCATTAAGGAACATATGAGCTATTATCGTGATCAAAATATAATGGAATTGTATAGATGTAAAGCCACCTGGTTAAAGGGTTTTGGTCATATCCACATTTCTTGTGGTGTCATTTGACATAAATACACAGACAGAGGACACAGGCCACGTCCTTTCTAGCATGAGATTATTTGAGTATGAGCATAAATATATTTATTTGACATAGGCTCTTTGTGAACAAAGATTTTATTAGCTTATCATCCCTGATAAATAATGATGGATGGATTGATGATTGTTTATTTTAAGTTATATTAAATGATACATTTCATTCAATTTAAACATAAACCCTCCAGATGAGTTTTACAATTGGCACCACCATCATCGGGAAAAAGATTACATTTGGTAACCCGAACCCAATCATAAGACCCAATCGAGGAATTATCTCACACAGAATCTTCAGACACTATAATTAGATTTATTTTTATGCATATGTCGAGGCACATGCGAGAAATTCAAGCTTATTTTATGCTAAACCATGAAGTATCTCGAGGTAGTAGATTTAGGCAATTATTATTGTGTCGAGGCCCATGCGAATTATTCAAGCTTACTTCAAGAATACCGCCTTGGTGCTGCAAATATGGTTCGTCAACACTGTAGCTCCAATGTGGTGCTACATGGTCAACACCATGGGGCTTATGTCATTAAAATGTAGCACCAGTGCATTGTTCAAAAGTCAGTTTACAATAATTGACATACGTTCAGACTATTTAATGACATGAAACAAACTTTTTGACTGGCACTGTAGCACTGTGTCGGAGCACTATGATGCTATATTAATGTGACATGTCATTTTCTATTTAATAATTTTTGGTAATTAATATCCTTTTGACCGACATAGTAACCGCCTTGACCATCTGACCAAAGCGGCACATGTGAGTGTCGTAGGCCATTATTTCAGAACTTGATAGGTTAGCACCTTGGTGATGCTTTTGCAATGCCGCAGTGTTAGGCTAGGCTTATAAATAGACTCCTTGGGGTTTCCAAAATTTTCACTCTGCATTATCCTTAAAGTTTTCTCTCCCACTCTTTCTTCTAGTTTATACTTTTTCTTCCACCATGCTAGTAAAATATTTTAGTAAAAGGAAAAAATAAGGTGGTCACAATGACACTAATAGATTTATTAGTTTGGAGGCTAAGGAAAGGTACCATCACACCCTCATACACAAGCATCTGATCCCGGAGAGGAGCATCTACAATCCGGGCAGGTGCATAGAGAGCATCATTACTGAACGAGGCTAGGAGAAATTATTCTACAATAATAAATCTGCTGTCATCCCTGTGGTATGGGGGATCTTCGCAACATAAAGGAGCACCAAAATAATTAAGTTTTCATTTGGGAAAAATTAGTAATTTTTGCTAGTACCGCCATTAACTTATATTATGGCCTACCAAATATAGATTATGATCAATATCTTTTTTATTATAATGATCATCCTGACTTTGATGAAAACTTTAATTTCCTCATTGTTAGAAATTCTAATACCTTGTGGAAAATGAAAGAGGAGAAAAATCATCAATTTTTCTATCATCGGCCTCACCATTAAGGCTAAAGCTTGACATTATTTTATTTCTTCCAAGCTAATGCTCATTGAGAATATTAGTAAGGTAACTAGACATAGGGTTGTTTTAAATTTTGCAATTCAAAAGGGATTTACTATGGATGTAGTGAAGATTATTTATAATACTATTTGTAATATACTTGAGGGTAGTACTACAATAGGCTTTGGTCATCCTTCTCTTATTTATGCTTTTTGTGTTGAGGCGGAGCACGATAAGGGATTCTGATGAGAAAATTTTTATACAAAAGGATCCCTTGACCAAAAAGGACATTGAGGGGTTTGGTTTGAAGACTAGGGTGGGGAAAGCTCACGTGCCCTTTGGTCTCGGGATAAATCCTCCAAGACCACAAATGAGCAACTTCAAGAGATTGGATGATAAGTCTCCAACCTAAGGAAAAAGGTTAGAAAGGCTAGTCAGCGTCAGCATAAATTGGAGAGGAAATTTGACCATCACATTGATAAGTATAAGCAACAGTTTTCATACATGGCCAAGTTTAATACCTCACTTGTGCACATGTTTAAAAATTGTGGTTTCTATGTAGGTCTTGGTGAGGCTTCTTTTCTTGCAGTGCCTCATTATTAACCCTATGTAAGTGCCCTGCTGGAGTTAGAGGAAGAAGAGGAGGTGGAGGACAACCAGGACTATAAGTTTTCCCCTATTTTTTTATATTTTTATATTTCTTTACTTTCCTTTTTTATAAATTATGTAACCCCTCCCCTTTTTTATATCAATAAATACCTCATTTTTTTCCTTTTATGTATTTATATTTCTCTATGTGTACATTTTGTTATTTGGAAAGCTCCATGATTAAAATAAAAAAAAAATTACTTTAAAAAGGTGACATCAGGTAAGTAGTACAACAATGATGTTATTATGTTTCCTCGGTGTCCTCATGCAGCAGGAATCAAACTTAGAATCCTAGAGGATAGTTTTTGCTCGTTATGCAGTACCACAACACTTTATAGAGGTTTATCTCATTCATTTATTTTCATGGGTGATGCCTCAGCACTCGTTAGGTAGTGCCACAACACTTTATAGAGGTTCACTTCATTCCTTTACCCGAGTGGGTGGCACCTCAGCGCTCGTTATGTGGCATTGTGGCACTGTGTAAAGGTTCATTTCATTCCTCTACTTGAGAGAGCGGCACCTCAATGCTCGTTATGCAGTGCTACGATGCTTTGTAGATGTTTACTTCATTTCTTTACCTAAGCAAGCGGACCTTAGGGCTCATTTCTTAGCACCATGATGTTGTTATAGGTAAAACTCAAGTTTATCTTTTTCTAAAATGTCCCAAAAAGCATTAAAATGTTACAACATGGTGATGCTCAATATATGACACCGAGGCATTAATGGTATTTTTATATGACCATAACCAAAGAATTTATCTTCGCGGTGCTCATGATACAGTGTTGAGGTGCTACTCATTTAATGCCTATAATTGAAATTATTAGCGGCATAATGCCTTAGCAATGCTATATTTTTATACATATTTAGTTTAGTACAAGACATTCTTCTCCTTTATTTTGGATCTAAGATCAATTGAGGGAGAGTTTGTACACACCAAAACTAATTTTGAAGGCAGAATAGGTTCTAAGGTGTAGTACCTCGACTTAAGGAATGGCTCTAACGTTCAATTAAGTGTGAGAGACCAAAGGAATCGGTGTTGTGGCGCCAACAAGCAAAGTGACAAGGCTATGTTTTCTAAGAACGTGGTGCATCAGCATTGTGATTAGGCACCGTGCTGCAAGTTGAGAATGAACCTTTTGGAGGGAAATTCTTGCATAATCTAGCAATTTTTATGAAAATTATAGCAGAGTGATATTTGAATAATGCCGATTCTCATATTTTAATATCATTCTCCCTTGTTCCGGATCTAAGATCAATGGAGAGTGGTTTCTCTTCTTCTCACTATGGAACTAAGTTCAATGGCATGACCTAAATCTAAGTGAAAGGTGGATATAAGAGTTCATCTCCACAAGAGAGGATCTGACTCTTTTAGACTTACAATCGCCTGGAGTGGCCACCAGCTAACACCTCATACGATTCGAAATCATATAGGCTGGTCTTATGAAATTGCAAGATGATTTGGTTTGTTGTTTAATTGGAAAGAAACTAAAGTCCTAAACTCACTTCCTAAGAGACTAGAGCATGAGTGGTATGAGCATATGACTTAGTCTAAAATGCAAATCCATACAATTTTTATTTCATTTTAACACATTCATATGGGCAAAAGCTTTGGGATTTCTTATGCCTAAATACATGATGAAAAAAAGTTGTTAGCTAAATCAGGGAGAAGAGGGTGTTCTCTACCACAAGGGATGCCCTCACAGGTCAAGCATTCCCCTATCATGCAAGGATAGAGATCCCCCATATTCAAGGAAGAAGTAGTATGACATGCATGATCTTAGACATACAACCATATAACTATGAGGTTGCTAAATCTTTTAATTATCTTGTTTAAAGCCTAGGCTTTATGATGAGGTTATGAGTTATTTAGAATTTTAATTACGAGTTAATTGGGATAAAAAAATTAATTTTATTCTAAGAGCCTAATGTATCCAGGCCACACATTAAAACATCAAACATGAAGAAACTATGAAAAGAATGCAATCTTAATGCATAAGCTAAACATAACATCAACCATTTTTATAGACTACCACAAAAGAATAAAAGGTTGGTGCGGCCTGGTACCGTCGTACACCCTGGGAAAGAGACAAGATGGGTAGTTGAGCTCCACCCTTATACAACCCAAAATATGAAAGAATAATTACAATTATAAATGAATACATGCTATGGGGTCTTCATTTCTTCATATCTTCATATCTTTCACCTTTCTTATTTTTTAAAATTTTTTATTGGATTATGCTCCTAAGCATCACAGGGCATCCCAGGACTATGCCTTCTAGCCACTGCTATCCTAATCCTCATAGCACTACTCCTAGTTCCTATTGCAAAATTGCATTTATAGGGAAAAGTATATCTAACTACACCTACAAAACAAATGTTAGCTAAACATACATGCAATCCCAAGCAGTTATATATATTTGGGCTTAACACCCTACACATGGGTCACCAAGCCCACCAATCCTAATAGATTATGCTTAGAGCTTAAGCAACATGCAACCAAAGAATTTATATTTATTTTTAATCATCCCCTTAAGCACAACCCCCTGCAAAAAACATGATTAGGCTAAGAGGGCGACATCTAGTCTACAAGTCATACATCCTAACATTCAGTCTAAAATATTACATCACACATACACCATCCTAACTTAGGACTAGAAGTGGTGGCTTAATTCTAATGTGTGTGCTAAGGCTTTGTATAGTATGTCTTAACTAATCATTAGAGTTATGGTTTTCTAAGTGTGGAAGAATTTAATTTAATATGAAGGTTGGTTCCACTTCAAGTTTTTAGTTGATTTATGAATTTTAGTTTATATTTTACTTGGTTTCATTTGATTTACACTTAGCATCTAAATGTTATAAAGAGAAGAAAGAAGCTCACACTCTTTCATCTCTACCTTAAGCCACTTTGTAAAGCACATTAATTTGATTTAGTTATCTTTAGTGAATGGCTTATTAAATATTTTATTAATCCTATGTTTAGGTTAACTTTAAATAACTCTATTTGATATGAAAGGCATCTTAAGATTAAGATAATTGAACTACTATTACATGACATATATCAAGTCATTCCTTTCCATCACATGTAACATGCACATGATTTAACACTTAGCATATCTATACATGCAACACATTTTGGCACACTTAAATGATGAAGGATACATACATGTTTTATTAGAGGAAGAGATTTTGTTTTTAATTGAGTTATTCATATATATATATATGAATTAAAACTCTATCCAAATTCTAATATAAACATACATAAAAATGAGATTAAATAAGCACATGTCACTATTAACGAGGGAAGTGAGATAATCAAATGACCTCCTTGGGGCTACTTAAAGCCTCATATTCTAAGGATGTCCAAACTATATACTTATTAACATTCGATCATATGTAAATTCATATACATGAATAAAGGAAAGAGGACTTACATCCACATACTACATGTTTTAGTGACTTGGGTAATTATGAATGCATGTATTTTTAGTTGAAAAAAGAGGTTTTTATTGTTTAATCATATGCATATACACATGTATAAAATATGTAAGCAAGTACTTGTTGTTATTAACCAGGGAAGTGAGATAATCAGATGACCTTCTTGGGGCTAATTAAAGCCTCGTATTCCTGAGATGTCTATATTATATACTTACTATCTTAGATACATATTAATGCATACATGAATTAGAAGAATAAATGGCATACAAAGATTGTATTTTTTTTATAGGTTGAATTATTTATGCACATGAATTAAAGCTTTATCCAAATTCTAATACTAAAATATATAAGAATGAAATCAAATGGGTAAGTGCCTTTGTTAACTAGGGAGGTGAGATAATCAAATGATCTCCTTGGGGCTACTCAAAACCTCATATTCCTAGGATGTCCATACTATATACCCATTAACATTTAAAGCTATGTAAATCTACATATGAATTTAAGAAAGAGAGCTTCACATTCACATAATTAAGCTATAAGCACATGCAACTCTTATATGAGGCTATAACTATCATCATTCCATATGTTACTATCAATTTATAAGTTTTGAAAAAAAAAGATTTGAATTTATTAGTGATAATAGCCACACATATCATTAAGTTAAGCCAACATATGCAAGCTTACATAAATAAAATCTCTTTAATTCATTTGATTTGAAAACATGAATGCATGGAATCATATGACATACAACATTTAGAAGTGATTAGGAAGGAATGACTAAACATAAATACAATATTCATTCAAATAAATTAATTTTTAGGGACAATCACATTAAATACAATTATTTAAAGAAAACCAAAGATAATTATTAATTTGATTTTGGATTTGAGTTGAACTTAGAGAGGAAAGAAATTATTTATTATTTTAATCCCATTCCCATGTTATTAACCTTAATTAGTTCAAAGAAACTGTTGACCTCACTTTTAGAGTGAGTTCTCAACCTCCTCATCATAGATCTAGGACTCTTATAGTCACTAAGAGTTTTTTAGTCTTAAGACACTTCTAGTAATTAGGTGAATGCTTAACTTAAGCTCAGAGACTTAGAAGGGCTGGTCATAGGAGCAGGTTATGCCTTAGGGATTTAGGGAGACTTGTCTACCCTATGGCCTAAACCTAATCCATGCTTTTCTTCTCAAATCAAATCAACTTCAAATCTAAATTCAAAATCCAATTCCCAAAACTCACAATCAATCTCATGATCAAATTCCCAAAATCCTTCATAAACTTTGTGATTGAATTCCATGACCTTAACCTTAGCCAAATCCAATTCAACCCAAATTCAATTGATCTTCTCCAAGATCAATTCAATCCTTCAATCAGTTATCAAATCAAAATCCAAATTTGACTCCAAATGATTGAAACCCAAAATTAAATCCAAGCTCAAAATCCATCCTAAGTCATATGATGCACTCTCATAAGCTTAGCCAAAATCCCTTCAAACCAAATCAAAACCAATTGATTTTTTTATAAATCAATTATTTCATCATTTATATTCACAAATATAAATGAAATATAAATTCAAATGATCAAAACTAAACCAAACTAAATCCAAATCCAACCAACCTTCCTAATCCATATGGACCTACCTCCATGAGCTTAACCAAATCTTAACCCAAATTAATCTAAAATCAATTATTTCCTTATAAATCAATTATTTCATCATTTATATTAACAAATATAAATGAAACTCACATTCCAATGATCAAAACCAAATCAAACTAAATCAATTTTGTTTTCTCTAAGCCCTTTTGACCTACCTCCATGAGCTTAGTCAAATTTGCTTCCAAATTACTCCAAACTCAAGTGATTTTCTCATAAGTCATTTATATGTTCAATTATATTTACAAAGATAAATGAAATATAAACTAAAATGACCAAAACCAAACCCAAAATCAAATCAAAACACAATTTGGATCCTTTAAGCCAATTTCTTAGACTTAACCAAAATCCACCTAAACCAAGCCAAAATCAATGGATTTTGGCTTAAATTAATCATTCCTTCAATCATCTATCTAAATATAAATGAAACTTATAATCATCTAGCCAAATTGAAATCAACCCAAGTTATGCCCAACTTAGCCCTTTTGACTTGGGAATTCCAAATGAACCAAAACCCATCATAGCCCAAATTGATTGTAGTTGGATTTCATTTTTTAATTCTAAGCTCATATATAAATACAACTAAACCTTAATCAAGACAAAAGCAAGCCAATTGATCCACTTTGGTCCACTTGACCCAAGTGACCTAAAGAACTCATATAAATCAAGTTCTAATCCAACCCAAATTAGATTGAACCAAGCCTATCTAAACCTCATACCATGATCATTGATCCCCTTAGGATGATCAATTGCCTTGAATTGGGTCAAACCAAGTCAACTTGGTCATTTGACCAAGTCAACCATGTTGACCTCATTTTTAGAATGATCTCTCAACATCTCCATCTTAGACATAGGATTCCTCTTAGACTATAAGAGTTCCTTAGTCTTAAGACACATCTAGTGATTAGGTGGACACTCTCCTAGCTAGAAGACTTAGAAGGTTTAGCCATAGAAAATAGGCCATGCCTTAGTATGTTAGGAAATTTTCCTACCCTTAGCTTGCACCATTCCTCACTCTCCTAATTTCAAGTCAAACTTCAAATCAATTCTATTTGATTTTCTCCAAACTCCAAATCAATTCCATGATTCAATTCTATGATTGAAATCCATGATTGAAACTTTTGATAGAAACTCATGATCAAAATTCAACAAAATCCTTAAGTCAAAATTTTTTAATTCCTTAACCCTTCCTTAAGGACTTAACCAAAATCAAGATCAAAACGCATTCAAAGCTTTGAGAATTTTTCATGAACCATTTATATTCTCATTTATATTCACACTTATAAATGAAATATAAATTCAAACCCATTAAATCAAATCCAAAATCCAAATTCAATTCATGAAATTTTCAAATTTTCTTTAATTTTTCATTAAAGGACTTAGCCAAAATCAACTCCAAATCTTGATCAAACCCATTCAAAACCTTGGGATTTTCTCATTTCTTATTTATATCCTCTTTAATATTCTCATATATAAATGAAATATAAATATATCTCAATTCAATCAAATCCAAAAATTAAATTCCAAACTAAAAATGCTTTAAAACCCCTTAAATTCATTAATTTTTCATTAATGGATTCCCCCTAAACCTTCATCAAACCACTTCAAGCTCATGGGATTTTCTCAAAATATATTTGTATCCTCATTTATGTTCTCATATATAAATGAAATATAAATATAAATCAATCAAATCCAACTCAAAAATTAAATTTTAAATTAAAAATTCCATTAAAATCTTTTAAATTCCCTTTAATAGATTTATCCCAAATCATGATTAAACTCTTTCAAATCTTGAAATTTCTTCATGATCAACTTATATTCTCATTTATATTCACATATATAAATGAAATATAAATTCAAACAATCAAAACCCACCAAAAATCAAACTCAAATCAAATCAAAATCAAATCTAAGATTTTCAAGTCAAAATCTTGAACTTAGCCAAAATCATCTCAAATCAAGCAAAACTCTTGATTTTCTCTCATGGTTCAATCAATCCTACAATCATGAGCTCATATATAAATTCAAACCTCAATCTTTCAATCAAACCCAAGACTCCTTTATATTCTTCCTTTGAATATGAAATTTTCAAATAGATCAAATCCATTTGACTTCAAACCTCTTGTAAATGGATCAATCAACTTCAAATCAAGCTTTGACCAAGCCATTTGACTCACTTAGGCTCACTTGACCCAAAGTGACCTAAAGTACCCTTATGAGCCAACTTTTGATCATAACCAAATTGGATTGAACCAAACTCATATATCTTCCTCATCATGGCCAACAATCATCATGGGATGATCAATTAATCAAATTAGGTCAAACCAAGTCAAACCTAAGGGTTGACCAAGTCAACACTTAACCCAAAATGAAACCCAACATAGCCAAAATCCACCATAGGCAAAATGGATTGAAACCATTGATCTAAGTTCACTCATGACCTATGATTGAACTTGACCAAGCCAACATTTGAGCCTAACCTAACCCATTTGGCCCACTTGACCTAAGTTGACCCATTTTGACCTAAAGGGCCAAAATGTGTCAAAACTTGATCTAAGCTAAATTAATTGAAACCAATG
Source organism: Cymbidium sinense (assembly GCA_021442155.1). Lineage (NCBI taxonomy): Eukaryota > Viridiplantae > Streptophyta > Magnoliopsida > Asparagales > Orchidaceae > Cymbidium > Cymbidium sinense. Next base: position 38,836,114 of record CM038225.1, read on the forward strand.
GGTCAAGTCCATCCCAAATCATTTGTGGAACTTGACCAAAGCTTTAATTGGCCAACTAGACCCAACCTAGCCCAATTGACATTAGACCTAACATGACTAAAGGGGTCATGCTGAGCCTAAAATTGAACCTAACTCAAATTGATTGGAAACAAAGATACCAATCCACTTCATATGATCAACCAAACCAAAACCCACCCTTGACCTAACCCAAATAGGTCAAATGGGTCAAATAGGTCAACTTGACCCATTTGACCTAAATGAGTCATATGAGCCAAAACCTAATCTATACCAAATTAAATCAAACCAAAGGCACCAAAACATTTCAAATGGTAATATGAACTTGACTCAACCCTTGGTTTGACCCAATTTAATCTATTGGTCAACTTGACTCATGTTGACCCATTTTGACCTAAATGGGTCAACATGAGCCAAACCCCATCTAATGGATTCCAAATCTATTGAAACTTGGCCTAACCTATTTTCTCAACATACCAAACATACCCAAAGTGAAAAATCAACAAAATGACCATTCTACCCCTAGGCCATAGAACATATTTTGGACTAACCTATGGGTAATTTGGTCATACCCTCTTCATATCTACTTGATGCTTTCCTAATAGCTCGAGGGGACCTAATGAAGAGTGGTGCACCCAACCCAATTAATTTGGGTTAGCCCAATTGGCCCCAAGACCAAACCCGACCCCATGGGTCAAATTAGCAAATTCAAACACCCTCCTCCACTCATTTGAATACACATGGGAGGTTGGAAATCCACTCCTTGCCTAAAACCGACCATGTGCCAACTTAAAATAGCCAAAACAAACTCTCCATTATGATCAATTGGATCAAAATGATAACACAAGTGTCAGCCGCCCGATCCTTCAAGGGGGAGATATACTCCCCTTAGTTCACTTCATCCTTCATTCACTCACACTCGATTGGGATATAAGGAGAATTAGCAACCTTCACAGAGTTCCCCAAGCATCTTAGAGCTCATTCCATTCTCCCTTTTCTCGATTTTCAAATAGTGAAAATAGGGGAGACACATTGAAGAGTGAACATTCTCCACACTGATCCCACTTCTAATCCTCTTGCACACTTCACCTAAGAGCTAAGTCAAGCTTGCTCAAGTATTCAATTTGACTCTAAAGCCAAGGGGAGGATCAATTGGATCAAAGCTGCAAAGGGAGCTAAAGGGAGATGGTCCATCCACTCATCTACTCAACCTCAAGAGCTAGGAACCTCAATAGGGCTTCGTCTCCACTAGATGAAGCTACCTCATCATTCCCGAGCATCGGTGATCACCTCCCATGAGGTATGTGAATTAGCTAATAGGTGTTGGAGCTTTGTGAAAGAAATTTTGAATTCATGTAAATCCCACCGATTGGATAGGTTGGTAATTGACTTTAGATGTGGGTTAAGTTTGATTGGAATCCATGCTCAATCGAGCTCGAATCTCCCCTTAAAACATGGATGGCCACTATTTTTCTAAGGGGAAGAACTGGGAAAATCTTGGCTATCCATCGACGCATTTTGGATGGATGGCTGAGATAATTCCCCATGTTTTAGAATTAATAATCCTTTTATAAACCAGGGGTGAATCCTTGATCGTCCGATCTTTGATCGGATGGCCGAGGATAAAGACGCATGCGCCACCCTCCGCCATCCCGATGTGATAACTTAAGTGAGCGGCTCGAGGCATGACGCGTGTAAAGCGAACTGACCACCGCCACTATGTGTCACGCCGTGGGTGGAGGGATTAAGGGGATTAGTTATTTAACTAATTAATTTCCTAATTAATTATTGCTTTCTAAAATTCATACTTTTTACATAGAAAAATCAAAAAAATAAAAAGAAAAATGCTTTGATAGATAATTCAACCTAGAATATTATAAAATTAATTTCAATGGGTTTTGAATTATATTTTTCTTTGAATTTGGCTTTTATTAGAAAGTGTATTTTATTAATTACTCTTTAATTAGGCCTCTAATTAATTTCAAATTTCTTGGGTAAGTTTTAGGGGATGACTTCTGCCTTCCCTAATTTTCTTTGGATTTATTGAAGGCTTGATTAGAATAATTGCATATGGTTTCCTTAATTACCCTTTTTATGTAATTAAGCATAATTAGGGTGTGATTAATGATTTTAACTATGATTGAGTTGGATTAAGGTTAGATCCATGAGTAGGGGTCTTAGGTAATAATTTTGGAGTATTTCCCCTAAGCTATTTCCTAAACCCCCTTTTCTTTCCTTAATCCCTTCTTAATTAAGGGTTAAACCATTAATTATCCCTTTAAACAATTTTTCAAAAATTCTAAAAATCTCGAGAACTCAATCAATCTACCTTGGGTAGATACTTAGTTGCTCAATGGCCTAAGTCTAACTAAAGAAATTAAACCCCCTTTCATAAGTGTGAAAGGAGTGTTTTAAAAGTACTTAAGCTAAACTCCTTAATTTAATTAACTTTTAATTGTGAGCCAAATTGCATTAGGCCTTTTTCATTACTAGGTGCAGTGCAAATTTACATACCTTGTGGGTTTATGTAATCTCATTGGCTCATAATTACTTAAGTTAATTTTCCCAAGGTGGTGTAGGTAAGGGTTTAATTAAGTTACTTAATTCATACACTAACCTAATCAATGCTTAAAAATGGATCTAATGAACTAAAAATTAAATAAAAATCTAAAACACATGTGTAAATGGGTTAAGGACGGCAAACTAACCTCACCCTTTTAAAATTAAATCAAACTTTGATTAAACAAAAATCACTTTGAAATTCACTTTGATTTATTCTAAGTTTGCTTGTTCTTTAAGAATGTCTTTAGGAATTAAGTAAAGTGAGTTTGTTCATTTGATTTTATTGCTTTATATCTTTCCCAACATATTAAATTGTATGCCATGTGACTCATGCATCCATAATTTCATGTTTTCAAAATTTTAAAAATAAAATTATTTACTTTATGTCAAATGTGCATGTGTTGGCTAAAGTAGAATATGAGTGGCTATTATCACTACTAAATCCAAAGTATTTTAAAAAAATATAAATAAAACATCAAATCTAAAAGTGCCATTCATATTTTAATTATTAGCTTGTGTGTGATGAATTATAAAGCATGTTTAGTGTAGCATTTTCTTCTTTCTTTATGTTAACATAGTTTTGGATATGGGTTGGTAAGATGTAGGGTTCATTTGCACTTACTTAAGTCCACACCCTATTCATTCTTATGTTATCATCCAAGAAGGATTACCTACACTTGCATGAATAAATTATATAAGGAAAACAAATCCATCAAACAATTTTTGCATACTTTTTTTCCTTTCATTTCTTTAATACATATGTTTGAATTTAAGGAAAGTGGATTATTAGTCTGGGAAATCCCGGGGTTGCGAGGCTTTAAGTAGCCTCAAGTAGGTCTTGTACCTTACATACCTGGTGCTAACAATGGCGTCGTACTCACTTATGCCTTTTCTTCATTCATATGTGTTTGTGAAAATTGGAGAAAGAATTATTCTTCTACTTAAGAAAATCATACATGCTTAAACTTCTAAATTTTCTTAAATGGATTACTTAGCATGCATCATAAAGTGTGTTAACTACTCTTATTTGAATGTATAGGTTTGCTTAGGTCCTATCCATATGCATGTTATATATGTTGGGAAAGAGTTAAAGTGATGTATATGATGTGAATTTTGATTCATTTTATTTAATCTTAAAATGTCCTTCTTTTGAATAGGTTTGTTTAGGATTCGTCTAAGCTTAGGATTAATTAAAAGATGTAATTAAAATATTCACCTAAATGAAACTAAAATATGAACTTACCTTAGAAATTACTTAGGGATTAGGGAAGGAAAGAAAAGTCTTCTTCTCTTTCCCTCTCTTTATAACTTAGTAATTAAGTGTAGGTTTCACTCAAACAAAATAAAATATGAAATAAAAATGATCAAAAAATACTTAAATAACTTAAATGAAACCCTCCTCTAAGTTGAATATGTCTTTCACACATAGAAAACTTTAACCCAAAATCTTAAGCTAAGGATACCACACATACCTTCAAAGCACACACATTAACCTAAGTCACCACTTCTAGCCTTAGGTTAGGTCGATGCATGGCTTGATGTTATGTTTTATTTTGTTATGAATGTTTTAGACTGGATGTTAAGGTGTATGCTTGTAGAATGAATGATAGGATGTGCTTAGTCTAACTATTCTTTTCCACAGGGGATTGTGCTAAAGGGGTGTTATCATAAATAAAAATATAAATGCTTCTTGCTTGCAGGTTTTTTATACCCGTTTGCATAATCCATAAGCCAGGTGAACTTAGTCACCCATGTGTGGGGTGATGAGTCCAATATACATGCTTGAGATTTATGTGGTGTGATTTGGCTAACCCTTATTTTGCAGGTGTTAGTTAGATTTATGTTTTTCCTTTTCCTGTAAGAAAATTTATATATTTAGAATTTTGGAATGATTTGTTATGGGGGATTAGGATGAGCATTGGTCATAAGATTCCCATCTTATACACCATGTGAAGCTTAGAGCCTACCATACAACACTCCAAAGGAAGATCCAAAGAAGAAAGAAAGAAAGAAGAAAGAAGAAAGAAGAATAAAGCTTGACCACCCCCCCCCCATATAACAATGAATTCCCTTTACTTAGATGTAATTTAATTCATTTGTAATCTGGGTTATATAAGGGTAGAGCTCGGCTACCCAATTTGATATTTTTCAGGTTTGTGCGGTGGTGCCCGACAACAACAATCTTTTATTCTTTTTGCTAGTTTTATAAATTTGTTGATGTTTGTTTAACTTGCATACTTTTCCTAGTTTCTTCTTTACTTTATGTATGACATGGATGAGGATTAGGCTCTTTAGGGAAAAATAAATTTTCTACCTAACTTAAAGATTGAAATTAAAAGTAAACAACTCATAACCACACTTAAAGCTTAGGCTTAAAATCAAGATAAAAGATTTAGTAACCCCTTAGATGGATGAGTTTTTGTGGTTACTTTATAACATCTTGAACAAATGTATATTGTCACACTCTTGATTGGAGGGCTTCCATTTTTGCCAAAGAACTTTGGCTTGACCTTTGAGGGATGTGGTGATAACTCACCTTTTAAATTTCTCTGATTTTGGCCAATAATCTATTTTCTCATGCATTAGTCATAAACATCCTATTAGCCTGATTCAAAATAATAGTCCAAAATGAATAATAAAATGAAATTGAAATGCATTAGACTTAGGTCATTTGAAGCATGTCCCTTTACATGATCTAGTCTCTTTAAGGAGAAAGTTTAAGGACTTAGTCTCTTTCTAAATAAAAATAGCCTAGTTATCTTGCATCAAGCATAAAGAATTTCCTACATGAATTTAAAATCGTAGGAGGAGTTAGTTGGTGCCACCCCTAAACGGTTAAAGTCCACGCAGTTGGGTGGTTTGTCCTCTCTTGTGGAGCCAAACCAATTACCCATTTTTGCCTTAGATTTAGGCTATGCTTCTGGCCCTCGCTGAAGCTCCATAGATTTAGGTTCTGAGGTTGCATCTCCCCTTTGTAGGCCATAATCTTAATTTCTCACCTCTTCAGAATTTTCTTAATCTTGTGTTAAGGGATCTTAAGTCTAAATTTCTAATAAAAAATATAAATCAAACAAACTAAATCAATTTCTAAAATGTAAAGCCCAATTTTAGGATAGTTCAAGATGCTTGCTAGGTTTCCTAGCATCGTGAGCATCTCCTACTATTCTCATTTTGGCTTCAATAATAACTCCCTCTTTTGATCAATCCCATTTTAATCATTAAAAATACAAACCAATCGATTGATAGTCCTTCCTATTTAAATCTTCAAAGGCAATGATCATTTACTTTAATCGAGAGTTTTCTTAAAGGATCATATCCTTTAGGATGTAATTAACTATGGGGGCTTGCCCCTGCAGGGAACTTAACAAACCCAGTTTAAAATAAATCTTGCTTTACTTTTCCATATAAAATAGGAGAAGAATCTCTGGTATATAAGTAGACCCATCATCCTTAGGAGTCCTTATTGAGGTGATTGGTTCCATTAAAGGTAGTGACTTCTGTCTTTCGAGATAGTATATTATACCTTGATGACGTACCCGATCACCTGAATAAGTACATCTGCAGATCTGCATGACATCTTACCAAGATGAATTTTCTACATATATAATTTTTCCTCTCCTTTCTACCAATAGATTTTGAAGGCAATCTCTCCTATATATGTGTGTGGAAATTTTACCACAAACCCCTAAACCAATATGAAACCCAAATTAGCCAAAACTCACCATACACCAAATTGATTGAAATCATTGATTCACATAAACTCATAATTAATGATTGAACATGACCTGACCATCAATTGAGCCAAACCAAACCCAATTGGTCATTTGTTCCAAGTTGATCCAAATTGGCCTAAAAGGCCAAAATGGGTCAAATCATGATCTAACCCAAATTGATTGCAACTAATGGCTCAAGTTCATTCCAAATTCAGTTGAACTTGAACAAAGCCCCAATTTAATCAATTCGACCCAACTTAGCCCAATTGACCAACTTAGCCCAAATTGACCTAAAGGGTTAAATTGGTCAAATCCAAATTAAATCTAAATTGATTCAAACTAAAGCATGTAATCATTTCAAATAATCAATTGAACTTGAAACAACACCCAACCTAAGCCAATTTGGTCAATTTGGTCAAATTGGTCAACTTGACCCACTTGACCTATGTGAATCTAAATGAGCCAAATTGATTGAAACCACTTTAACTACAACACTTCAAACCATCATTTGAACATAACCCAAACCTTAGTTTGTCACAATTTGACCAATTGGTCAACCTAACCCAATATAACCCAAAGTGAACCATTTGACCAAAATAAAGCCAAAACTCATGAAACCAACCCTTAGGACCTTTCAACCTAACCTAACCTAACCCAAACCCATCCTAGGTCAGCCAAAATTAGTCCAAACCCAATTGTAGCCAAACCCAAGGCAAATCCCCCTTGGATATGCCTCTCCATGTGGGATTTTTTCAAAATTGGCAAAGTCCACTATCCTCGCATCCTTGGCAACCATCAAGCACCCAAATGGATCATCACCTAAGCCACCTAGCCCAACCTAAGTGGGCTAGGCTTACCATGGATCAAAGAGAGGTGAGTTAACTCACCTCCCTCTAAAGCCAAGAAACCAAAGGATCAAGGGAGAAGCCATCAGCCATGTCAAGCCTTGAGCCACCTCCAAGCATTCCTCCACTCAAACCGAGCCGCATGGACCTGATGGGGGAAACTCTAATGCTCTAGCATTGGTTGGATGGTCAAAAAATGGGAGGCAATCATGTTCATGCACCTAAGCCAACTGAGCGGTATACCCCCCTCAATTCTCACAGGAAATCACATGCATTCACTTCATTTGAGCTCCCAAGGTGATTTCAAAACTCCCTAGAACTTTCAGAGCATTTCCAAGCCTTCTCCACTTTGTATTTCCTCTTCATGTATGAAGCCAAAATAGGGGAGCTTACATCCGATCCCAACTTCTCCATTTCTTAATCAAAACTCAATTGCTCTTGCACACACCTTCCACGTGCATTATCGAAGCCACCCAAATCATTTCCCAAGCTCCTTGATTAAGCCTTAATTACTATCTTAACTAATTAAGTGATAATTAAGTACATGAACAGTAATTGATCAACTAATTAATCACTATTTAACAGCATGGAGACTTAGGGAATTAGATTGGGGCCTCCTTCCTAATCTTTTCCCTAAGTTTCATTCACTTTTTAAAGAAAACATTAAAGATTAATTAACTAATTAATGACTTAATTAGTTAAATTGAAACTCAAATCACATCAATTCATGTTTAATTTAATGTGAGGGCTTATGGAATTGGGTTGAGACCTCTTTCTCAACCCTCTCCCCTTAAGTCCATTTCATTCAAAAGATGATTAATTAATTTTAGCAATTAAGTAAAGAAAAATTTATTAATAGATTAATGACTTGATTAATCAAATTTTAAAATAAAATGCAATCATATCTAATTTTCTTTAATTGATTCATGGATATATCTTTATGTGTTTAATAGCTTAAAGAGATTTAATGAAATTATGGTTTACCCATATGTGTGGGAAAATCATAAAAGTAATTAAGTGAGTTTCTTAAGCTTAATTAAATATTAATTATGAATTAATTGCATTAGGCCCCTTTCATTTCATAGGACTATTACTAATTTACTTTTCAATTCATTTGTATATCACATTGGATCTTAATTATTTGGTTAATTATCTTAAGGTAACATAGGTAAGGGTTAATTAATTGATTTAATTTATACCTTAACCAAATTGATCCATAAATTCCACCTAATTACCTTTCATTAAATCAAATTAACTTACAAACATGAGGTGGGATTAGGATTGGCAAACTTCTTCTCACATTCCTTAAATCAAATTAAAAATGAAATTAAAAGTGACATAAAAAAGCTTTGGTTTACTTTTAAGAAATTTTATTTGATATGATTTTCCTTAGGAGTTAATTTAATTGAATAAGATCACATGTTTGTGTTTATTTATTTCTCTTCAATCATGTTAAATGTTGTATGTCACTTGATTCATGCATTCATCTTTTGAAAAATTAATTAAACAAAATGATTTCCTTTATGAAAAGCTTGCACGTATTGATTTACCTATGAATATGTGTGGATATTATCACTATTAAATCAAAGTTATTTTCAAAAGTTTATAAGTCAACTATAATATTTGGAGTGATAATAATTATAGATATCTATAAGCTTGCATGTGTCTATGGCTTAGAACATGTAATAGGAAGTTCTCTTTCTTTAATCTATATAGATTTACATAAAGTTTGAATATTAACAAGTGTATAGCCCATTTGAAAAGGACACAACAATTGTTTGAATTCATTCCTATGTATTTATATATTAAAATTTAGGTAGAACTTTAGCTCACATGTATAAATAATTCAATTGAAAGAAATGCAACTTTTGCATGATTTTCCATTCTTGTGGTCATTTGTACATCCATGGGTATTCGAAAATAGTAGGTATATCTAGTTTGGATATTTCGGGGATGCACGGCTTTAATTAGAACAAAGGAGGTCTTTACGTCACTCTCCTGGTTAACAATGGAGAAGTATCTGCTTAAAACTTTTATACACTTGTATGTGCATTTAGCTAATGAATGAAAATCTCCTTTTTCAACTTTACCTCATATGCATAAATAATTCAATTGAAAGAAATAAACTTTTGCATGATTTTCTATTATTATAGTCATTTGTATATTCTTTTGTATTCAAGAATAGTGGGTATATTTAGTCTGGACATCCTAGGGTTGCATGAGTTTAAGTATCCCCAATGAGATCTTTACCTTACTCCCTTGGTTAACAATGGTGAAGTATCGACTTAAAACTTATATACACTTGTATGTGCATTTAGCTAATGAATGAAAATCTCCTTTTTCAACTTTCACTCACATGCATAAATAATTCAATTAAAAGAAATACAACTTTTGCATGATTTCCTATTCTTATAGTCATTTGTACATTCATGTGTATTCAAGAATAGTGGGTATATCTAGTATGGACATTCCGGAGATGCGAGGCTTTTAAGTAATCCCAAGGAGGTCTTTACCTCACTCCCCTGGTTAACAATGGTGAAGTACTTGCTTAAAACTTTTATATACTTAAATGTGCATTTAGCTAATGAGTAAAAATCTCATTTCCTACAAAATAAACTTATGCATCTTTCATTTAAAGTGTGTAAAAGGAAATGCATTGCATCTATAGTTATATTTAGAATTGAGTCATATGTGTGCTACATGTGATGGAAAGGAATGGTTGAGCATATGCCATGTGTTAGTAGTTTAATCAAGTTAATCCTAAGATGCCTTTCATATTAGATAGGATCATTTAAAGTGAACATACACCTAGGATTAGATCATTTAATAAGCCATTCACTAAAGAGAACTAAATCTAATTAATATGCTTCAAAAATGACTCATGGTAGGGATGAAAGAGAGTGATCATCTATTTTTCTTCTCTTTATAACACTTAGTTATTAAGTATAAGTTAAATGAAAGAAAATGCTAAGTAAATTCCCAAATCAATTAAACCACCTAAAGTGAAATCAACCTCTTATGATTAAACATCCTTTCATACTTAGAAAATTATAACAATGCTTAGTTAAGGCATACCACACAAGCTTTAATACACACACATTAGAACTAAGTCACCACTTCTAGCTTTATGTCAGGATGGTGCATGGTATGATGCATTGGTTTTATGATGTATTATTTTTAGATTAGATGTTAGGGTGTATGTTTCATAGACTAGATGGTAGGCTATGATTAGCCTAATCATATTTTCTGCAAGGGGTTTTTCTTAACGGGTGCTTAAAATAAATATAAATGCTCTCTTTTGTAGGTTTCTTAATCCCTTAAGCATAATCCAAGTTAGGATAGGTGGGCTTGGCTACCCATGTGCAGGGTGCTAAGTCCAAACTATACATATAATTGCTTGGGTTGTATATTGTGTTAAGATAATACTTATTTTGCAGGTGTAGTTAGATTTACTTTTCTTATTTTTAATATAACTTTTTTATTAAGAATTAGGATTAGTGCTATGGGGGTTAAAGATGAGCATTGGCCAGAAGGTTTAGTCTAAGGGTACCATGTGATGTTTTGAAGCCTACTAAACTGTGGGAGAAAAGATATGAAGAAATGAAGGAGACATAAAGAATGAACATTTGAAGACCCCCTATAGCATTTATCATTTATAAATTATAATTATTATTTCATATTCCAAGTTGTATAAGGGTAGAGCTCGGCTATCCATTTTCTCTTTGGGTCATACGGCAGTACCCGATCGCGCCGGCCTCTTTTTCTTTTGCGTTAGATTTATAAAATTGATTGATATTATGTTTAAATTATGTAATATAAATGGCATGCCTTTTATAGTTTCTTTATGAATGGTGATTTAATGTGTGGCCTAGATCCTATTAGGCTCTTAGGGAAAAATAAATCTTCTACCCAATAATAAGTCATAATTAAATTTCTAAATAATTCTTAACCTCAGTTAAAGCCTAGGCATTAAATCAAGATAATTAAAATATTTAACAACCCCTTAGCTGAATGTTGTATGTTTCACATCATGCATGCATATTCTTTCTCTCTTGAACATGAAGGATCTTTATCCTTACATTATAGATGAATGCTTGATCTATGAGGGCATCCCTTATAGTGGAGAACACCTTCTTCTAGCTGATTTTGCCCATGACTTATTTTCATCATGCATATAGATATACAAAATTCTATTGCCTTTATCAACATGAAGAGTCAAAAATCAAATAAAAATTAAAAATATTTGCATTAGACTAAGTCATTGTTCATACCACTCATGCTATAGTCTCTTAGGGAGTGGATTTAAGGACCTTAGTCTCTTTCTAAGAAATAATAGCCCAACTATCTTGCAAAATCATATGACTTGACCATATGGATTTAAAGCATAGGATGAGTTAGATAGCTACCACTCTAGGCGGTTATAAGTATAGCAGTCGAGTGATTTATCCTCTTTTATGGAAGTAAACTATATACCCATTTTTGCTTAGATTTAGGTCATGCTTTGGCTTATTCCAAAGCTCTTTAGATTTAAGATCTGAGGTAGCTGTTTCCTTCTAGCTATAAGCATAAATTCTCACCTATGGGCATTTTTATAACCTTGTGTTGATGGATTATAAGCCCTATTAATCTAATAAATTTCAACTCAAACAAAAAATTCTTTTCAATTTCAAACATATAAAGCTCAACCATAATATAGATTATAATGCTTACTAGGTTTCACGATGCATGTATTCCCTACTCATTTTCTTTGGCATCCAAAGTAAGTCTCTCCTTTTAATCTTTCCCACTTGATTTTCCAAATACAACCAACTTATTTATAGTTTTACCCTTAAAATATTTGGAGATAATAACTGTCCACTTTAATCTAGAGTATACCTAAGGGACTCACCTTCCTTAGGATATAATTAACTATGAGGGCTTGCCCTCATAGGGAACTTTATAACCTGATTTAATATAAACCTTACTTATTCATCCATGTAAAGTAGGGGAAAAATCTCTGGTATATTTGAAAACCCATCATGCCTTAGGAGTCCTTATTAGGTGATTAGGTCCATTAAAGAGTGATGTCTATATCTTTCAAGATAGTATATCATATCTTAATTCCATACCCGATCACTTCAATAAGTACCCCCCTCAGATCTACATGATGTCCCCTATATATAGACACCACAGATTTTTTTGGTGACTCCGCTGAGGATGGTTCCTCTCTTCATCTCTAGTAGACAATTGTTGTCTACAAGCATCGATAGTAGACTTATATTTTATATAAGCCCAAGACTATCTTTCTTTCTATTGGAACTTTAGCTTTTTTCATCCTTGAGCAAAGCTAGCCAACATCCTTTAGGTTTTAGGAATTCACTCCATGTAGGTCTTGAAACCACTATTGGGTCTCCCAATAGGTTAAAAAAATAAATCAATTAATGAAAGGAGATGACTAAATTTAGAACATCTTTACCACTAGCTTGATAAGGTTCATCCTATACTCAAGAGAATTTCAATAAAATTCAAACTAAATAAATGAAGCATTTTTACATAAGTTTTTCAAAAAAGCACTTTTTAAAGTGAAATCAAGCACTTCACATAAAAAATTGCAAAATATAACTTTTTTTAAAATCTCTTTTCAAAATAATTAAAACAACCAAACCTCATTTAACATGCTTAAATTTGTTAAATGAGGATCTCTTTTCAAAAAAAAATATACATCATTAAAATCCCTTCATTTCAAGATAAATTTCAAAAGCACATCTTCAAAATGAAATCAAACAATTGACTCCATTTAACATAACCACATTTGTTAAATGAGAGTTTCTTTTTTGAAGCTAAAATCAAGATATAATTGAACTCCATTTAACACATTCATATGTTGTTAAATTGGAGTTCCCTTTTTCAAACTAAAATCAATACATAAACTTCACTTAATATACCTGAATTTATTAAGTGAAGGTTCCCTCTTTCAAAATTAAAATAAAAATCAAGATAAGCAAAACATAATTGAATTCCATTTAACATACCCATATTTGTTAAACGAGAATTAAACTTTCAAAAATCAAATTAAAACCAAAATATCCAACATATAATTTGAATTCCATTTATCATACCCATATTTGTTAAATGAGAATTCAATCTTCAAAATCAAAACAAATCCACATATAAGACAAACAAACAAACACATAAGTAAGTTCCAAACATACCCAAATTTGTTGATATGGAACTCACTTCCAAAAATATCAAAATGCAAACACATATATTTGAACTCTATTTGACATACTGTATTTTTCAAATAAGAGTTCCTCCTCTTTTTCAAAAGAGGAATCAAATCAATGCAAATCCAAACACATATACATTGAACTCCATTTAACATACTTAAATTTATTAAATGGGAGTTTCTCAAATAATACCAAATCAACACATATATCAACAAACAACAAACATACATCAAACACACTTGGCCTTCTACTTAACATACCAATTTTATTAAGTAAGAACCCCATTGCCAAATCAAATCAACATATATCACACACATAATAAACAATAATCACAAACAAAGATGTTTTCACAAAATTTTTAAACATATAACTGAAAACCTTTTTAGCATACCAAATTTGCTAAGTAAATGTTTTCCAAATCAAATTTTCAAACAAAACATACAACATATATCCAAATCAAATTTTCAAACATAGACATATATACATATATATATATATATATATATATATATATATATATATATATATATATATATATATATCCAAAGTCTCTCCAAATATTTAACCCCAGTTAAACTTACTTAAATTGGTTAAGTATGGGTTCTAGATCAAAATCATATGGCATAGTCTCTCCTCAAATATAAAAAATCTATCTAAAATTCAATGAACCCCACTTAGCATACCTAAATTTGTTAAGTGTGGGTTCAAATTCTAAATCCAATCTAGAAGTCAATGACTGAAGATAAATATCAAAGTGAGGGTCTAACTCAGTTATATTTCAACAAATGCAATGATTTTATGCTTAGTCTTCGCCTGATTATTAAGGCTTTAGGAAAGTTTATTTTTCTTTCCCCTCTGGTGTAGATCTGGCCTTAGATTAGGCCAATCTTACTTTGGCTGCCACCACACATTTGATTTACTTTATCCAAAGTTTTGAGCGAGTCTGAGTTACTTGTGAGGGGTAGCCCTCACTACTGCTAGCAGAGAGGAAGTGGCAGGACAGACGCCACTTATCCGCCTCGACATTCCATCTGACTCTGAATTCCCCTCACTAAAGAGGAAGGCTACCGTGGTTCTCATACCCCAATCAATGTTAGTGTCAGTACCAGCTTCTTCAACACGGGTTCAGTCAGTTGCCCCTACATTGGCTTCAGTGAGGGCTGCCACCTCTTTGGTCACCCCAAAGGGGAAGACTATCTTAGCTTTCCAGATAGTCTCCTCTACCTTCGAGGTAGGTTCCAGCTCTCAGTCTACTTTGCTCACCCACACCCAGCACTACAATAAAAATAGGAAGATCAAGCAGTACCATGAGGGAGCAATCAGGGAGATCGATGCTGCCTCCCATGTCGCTAAGGAGGGTTCTCCCCGTGAGACCTCTCCACTCTTGAGTGGCAGTAAGTTTCACCCCAACTCAACCTCAGATGGAGAGAAGGACTACAAGAGGATCCTTGCATCACCTCCACCACTAGCACACTTCAAGGTACCAGCTAGGGAGTGTAGGAGGCCCTATGCCAGTCTTAGGACTTTTCTTTGCCAAGTTGGCAGAGCCTATGGATGCTCGGAGTCTGGAGCATTATTTGACTTGAGATATATGATTCCTAGGAGTGTCAATGATTAGATCTATAGGGAGAGAGTCACCGAGGCTTGAATATCAGCCAAAGTGAGCAAGAGAGAGAGACGGAGGTATGCCAGGCAGTCAGTATCCTCCACCATGATGGATTTCATCGCTTCCCAGAGCCAATCATTCGCATATTGACATTGCAGACATTCCGAGGAGATCTCCACCTAAGAGGCAGTCGGTGTTGCCATCACACCGCTCCAGCTGCTTCCCACCATCATTCGTTCAACTTACATCATCTACCACCCCCGCCAAGATTCAGAAGCCCCCATTCGGGGAAAGACCATCCCCACTGGTGATCTAGCAATGGCCTATGGATCTCGTTCCATCCATTCTACCAGTTGAGGTGAGATTGAGCTCACCTGTTCAATCCTCTACCTCAACTGTGGTCAGGAAGGAGTGGCAACACAAAAGTGTGGTAGTCGCATCACCTCCACAGAAAATAGGAGAGAGGGGAGGGAACACAGACATAGTCCCCATGATATTTGATCCTCCTAGTGAGAGTGTCCTATCGTAGGTGATATGCATGAAATGAGCATATAATCTTATAGATCATCATTGAGTGTTCGTGCAGTACCAGCATAATAATAGATGACATCTTAAAGAACTACTTTGCCGAGAAGGAACAACTTCTCATGAGTGACCACTCAGATCAGGAGGAGAATAAAGTCCACTTTGATTCTGAAGAGGATGACATGTTGACATAGCCAAGGTCCACATGGTTGACACACGGGGGTCCTTATAGTGGGATTAACATAGCTAGGAAGGTGTCATGATCGATGAAGGTGACACTTCACACTCGACTCAACACTCCTTCACCAGCTCAAGCAGAAGGATGATCTCAAAGGCAGGATGGAGAAAAAGTAGAGGAGTTGATGGCAGTGGTTTTAGTATAGCAAAACTCAACCCCAATCTCGCAGCCTTCTCTATGGTACACTCTGTTGGAGTACCACACCTAGGACTATCCCAATTGCACCCAGAGAGGATGATACTTATAACTTGCATAGGAAGGCCACATATGGCACCTCCTTGCATGGTAAGGATATTAACCACATGGTGGAATAACAAGTGAGGGAGTTTTATGCAAGTTCCTTCAAGATCTTGATGGCAGAAACCCATTAACATACATGCACAAGGGGAGGACTTTTTTGAGTTGGAGCACCTCTTCATTAAGAGGTTTACTAGAGCTCAACAAAGACTGATTGTAGGTGACCTCATTATGGCAAAGCAGAACCCCAATGAGTCCCTTATTGATTATATTCTCAGGTGACGCAACCTGAGCATGAAATATGAGCCATAGTTGTCCGAACAACATGCCATTTCGATTCTTCTCAAGAATATTCATGGCTTGGTCATCTTCATGCTTAAGGGCTTTACCATTAGGTCATTTGAGAAACTAATCAACAAGGTGGCTAGCCTATAAGAGGAAGCCAAACAATTTTCCTTTTTCGACCAATCATCTAGGCCCAAGCCATAGAAGATGTTCAAGAAGAAGTCAGGGATAGTTGTGTTAGTAAATAGAGGGAAGCAACCAGCCAGAGTTCATTATAAGAGACCTCAAGCTCAGCAGCCTTCTTTACCACCTCCTCTACCTACACCGTGGTCATCATATCAGCTGCTACAATGGCTATTTCCACCACCTCAACAGCCTACCCTATTCCTATCCACTGCCAAGTAGCTATTATCCACCTACTCTTATTGATAGATTGAATAAGCCATATTCATTCAAGAGGGAGGTAGTTAGAAAACTCTTCAAAAATCTCTTAAAGAAACTTAACTTTTAGTTACCAGAGCCCAAGAGGCCGGAGAAAGGGGCAAGAGTAATGATCCTAACTATTGCCCCTACCACCATATGATTAGCCATGTCTTAGAGGATTATATCACTTTTAAGGACTGGCTTAAGCGTAACTATAAGTCAGACACTGTAGTTATCCCTAAGGAATACTTATTAGAACAACCATCCAATTTTATTAGGGTTATTCTTGGGGATACCTGTGATCCTCTTAAGATAAAAGAAGGATGGGATATTACCTTATCCCGAACCTCTAAAAAAGTTATTTCTAAGATCAAGAAACTCTCTTTACAGGTGCTTGAGATAGCTCAAACCTCCAACATCAAGGAAGATTTGCAAGTTACCAAAGACAATTTGAAGATGGTAATAGCCCAGCAATAGTAGCAGCAGCTCACCATACTTGCCCAGGATAGTTCAGTAGTGCAACCACCGTCCTAGTCCAGCACTCCATCTATAGTTATAGCTACTACTTCTTCCTCTGCTAGCTCCTCTTCTATTGATAGGAGCATTGTATCAGCAAACAAGGGAATTAAATCCCTTAATCTGCTTACTTTGTTGGATTTTTATCATGTACCTCCACTCAAAAAGAAATCAATGAAGAAAGCAAATTTTACTTACATCTTGTCCACTTCTAATACTCTTGATTTTATTTCTATTGAAAACTCTCCAAGTCTAGAAAATAATAATAATAGCTCTAATCATTTTGGCCCTCTCTCTTTTGATTTAGGATCAAATTTTGCTTTTTTGATTTAGAATCGAACTTTCCTTTTCTAAATCATGTTCAACACTTGAGATTGACTTGGAGTCAACCGACTCTGAGGATCCCATAGGAGAAGCTGTAGGTATGCCCGATGAGAAGGTAAAACTTTTCACAAGTTCATCATTTCAATAGGTCACTGAAGTCAACCTGCATAGTTGCAAAGTTCTACCTTTTACTGTAACACCTCAGGTAAATAAGTTTTAATGAATAGATAGCCCCTCCACAGGATGTTCCACCTATGGATATGCTTGTGGAGGACTAAGTCAAAGTTGATTACAATGTCCTAGTGTATCTTAGAAAGTTGTTAGCTAAGTTGAGCATATATGACACCCTTATCTTATCCAAAGAGATGAGAAAATCTCTAATCAATACTCCACTTGATCCAGAGATATGCTTAGCTCATCTGACCGCTACTGAAGAGGAGGCATGACACTCGAAGGACATCCTAGGAGTGACATTCAGTGATGAAGACCTATTTCTAAGGACAACCGAGCATAACTGCCCTCTTTACATTATAGTGAATGTTGGCATATATAGGCTATCCAGAGTTCTAGTTGACCAAGGTGCATCTGTCAACATTATAAGTTTAAGAACCCTTGCCTACTTGAGTATCAACATCTCCAAACCCTAAAAGGAATGGATGATGTTGAGAGGATTTAATGAACAAGATGAGAGAGCTTTAGGCTCCATAGTGTTGCCATTGGAGATAGATGACTGGAAGACTAAAGCCAAGTTTCATGTCATAGACTCGGATACATATTTCAATGCTTTGCTAGGGAGATTGTGGATGTATGATAACAACACAGTTCCACCCTCTCTACATCAGTGCATGAAGTTCATGAGAGGTGGGATTGAGTAGTGTGTAAAAGGAGATATCAACCATTCACAGTTCATGAAGTCAGGATATATAAGGATGCAGCCTATTTTCTCTCCGAAAATCAACAAGTCCATTCTCGTGAACTTAGTCAAGATCCCAATGAGGGAAAAAATAAACAAAAGAAAAAGAAAAATACATAGAAAAAAAGAAGAAAAAAGAGAAAGAAAATGAAAATAAAAGGGAGTGAGACATGGACTCAGGGGAAGATATATAGCCTGACATTAGATTTCACCCATAGTTCATTACTCCACTTGAACATATGAGTAGGATGACCCGACCTCCACCAAGCAGAGGAAGAGGATAGTTCAGTGGCAGCCCCCGAGGTGGAAAGCCTCCTTATTGGTAACCCAATAGGAGGTATGCCCCAACCAACAGGAGCACACCTGCTATCCACATAGACTCAGAATCTAGTTCAAAGGATGAGTCATATGTGATTAGCACACCAACCAACTCTTCTCAACATCAGCTCTTTTGAGGTGACACTTGAGCAGAATAATGATGAAGATCGGGCTCCAAGGTAAAGCATAAATATATCCAAGTCTGTATGTGAAATAATCAGGCATTAGTTGGGAACTTTAGCACTAACCCCTCTTTCTTTACAAAAAGTTGAGGGTTTGGTAGTTAAGGAAGCCCCTAAGTCATCCACAGATGTGAAGACCTAGAGGTTCTTCCTAGGAGCAACATCCTCAAGTCAAGAAGTTGATGTAGAACTTAAGGATGATTCATATAAATATTTAATAGAATTACCTTTTGATTGTTACTCTCCATGTGTTTTGAACTTAGCAAAGAAAGGGTTAATCCTATATACTTGGTCAAGGCAGTCAGACTTTTTCAAAAGAATATGGAAGAATGAATGCCAAAGCTCTAAATCCAGGACTAGGATATGGTACAGTGGGTCTAATCGATCATAATAATTATTGCTTAATCATCACCAATCATTTGAAATCTAATAGGTTCTTTTTAAATCATGCTAACTCATATGATGAGGTGTGTTTAGAAACTTGAGATGATCCAAATGACTTTGAAGTTAAAGATGCACCACCGAGTTTGAGGAGGAGATCAAATCAACCATTGACGAGCTCAAAGAAATCAACTTAGGAACTGAAGACAATCTACGTCCAACATACATCAGTTATTTATTGAATGATATTGAAACCAATGACTTAGTTAGACTATTTACTAAGTTTAAAGACTACTTTACATGGAGTTATGAAGATATGCTCAATTTATCTCGACAGCCCACGTACAATAGAGCATAGTAAATCCCTAAGCAAGCTCAGACATGAGATTAGACATTAAATAGCTGGTCATTTTTCACTTAAGAAATTGATCAATGTTGGCTTCATAATGGAAGAAAAATATCCTACCTGGTTAGCCAGTGTCATCCCGGTTAAGAAAAAGAATAATCAAATTCATATATGCATCGATTTTAGGGATCTAAATAAGGCATGTCTAAAAGATGAATTTCCACTACCAATACTAGAACTGATGGTGAACATTGCCTTATCTCATACAGTCTTCTCTTTCATGGATGGCTCATCTGGATATAACCAAATAAAGATGGCCCCCAAAGATGAAAGAAATACTGCCTCTCAAACCCCGATTAGAATCTTTTGCTATAGGTTCATGCCTTTCAGCCTTAAAATGTCGGTTATCTGAATGAATCTTTCATCAAACTCAAAGTGTCATGTCAATGATCTCATAGTCAAAAGTAAAGTAAAGGAAGACCATCTCTTTGACTTGAGAGTAGTTTTCAAATGGTTAAGATAATTCAACCACAAAATGAATCCCCTGAAGTGTGCATTCAGAGTAACTTTAAAAAAATTCCTTGGGTTTATTATTTGACATCGAGGGATTGAAATTGATCTAGAAAAGATAAATGCGATATTAGAAATGCCACCCCCTTAAAGTTTAACTCAACTCAGATCATTCCAAGGGTAGTTGGCATCTCTAAGATGGTTCATATCCATTTTCATTGTCAAAAAAGGACACCAAGTTCAAGTGGGATGACAAGTGTCAAGATGTTGACATCAAAGACTACCTAATAATGCCGTAGCAACCCCTATTTTGCATTAAAGCACATACTATACACCGCTAGACAATCCTTTGGCTCAAGCCAATGACGAGGGAAGGAGAATGCACTATATTATCTCAAATGTCATCTAATCCCTGTTGAGGCAAATTATCCACCCATTGAAAAGCACTGCCTAGCTTTAATATTTGCATCCCAAAAGCTACGACATTACATGCTTTCCCATAAGGTGAAGTTGATCTCTAGAATCAATCCATTTAAATATCTCATAACACAACCGATGCTATCCAGGCAGTTGGTGCATTGGATCATGATTTTGTCATAGTTTGACATCACTTTTGTACCCCTTCGTGCGGAAAGGACAAGCACTAGTAGATTTCTTAGTAGCACACCCACTTCCTGTTGAATCTCTACTTAGTGATGACCTCCCTGATGAACAAATCATGAACTTAAGGTACACTAGCATTCACCACTAGAAGATGTATTTTAATGGTGTGGCTTCCTCTCAAAGAGGAGAAGAATCATGATCTACTATCCTAGAAAAGCAGGGTAATAGTTCTCCTTATTTTGGACTGTGATGTGATGAGATTCTCATACCATCTCCAATCCATACACCAACAATGAAGCCAAATTTGAGTCTTTGATTGCTAGTCTAGAGTTAGCCATCACGCTTTACATCCAGAATATCAACAACTTTGAGGATTAATTAATTACCAACCAAATCATTTTGCCCTACAAAGTTTTAAAGCTTAAGCTCTACCATTATAATAAGTACACTATGGAGTTATTGGCCTAAATCCTAGAGGTTACTATTTACAAGATTTCTCGAGGAGAGAATGATGTGGCAGATGCTTTAGCCAAGATCGCCAAGGAGTTAGCATGTCCAAAGATGAGTCCATACCAATAAGGGTCCAAAATAAAGAAGTCTTATACCTTATTGGCAATAAACTCATTGAGAGACTCTCTCTTGAAGGGGAGGTTATTGTTACCAAAGACGATAATGAGTCAAATTGGAGGAAACCATTCATGGATTATCTAAATATAGAAAAACAACCTTAAGATAAGACCCTAGCACATTAAGTGAAGCAGATAACACTTTTCTATGCTCTCGTGGATGGCACCTTATACTGACAGTCCTTTGATCATATGTGGTTATGTTATTTGGAAAAACACGAACCCCATAAGATCGTGACTGAGGTACACTCAAGTTTATGCAAAGCACATCAATCCGGTTTGAAGATGAAAGCTAAGATTAATAGACTAGGATACTACTAGTTGTTGATGATCACAGACTACATGGATATATCTAGGTGATGCCACCAATGTCGCTGCACTGGATGGTCCCACCCAACATTCTACACACCTAACATTGGATCATGATCATGAGTGTTAGTACTGGCATAGTGGGTCCTATTAATCTTTCTTCTTCCAAGTCCGCTTCTTATTGACTATTTTTCCAAGTGGAGGAGGCAATCCGAGGTCACATCTCAACATGTGCTCCAATTTTCAGGAACCATATGGGTAAAGGTGTGTTTATTTTCCATTTGTATATATGGGAGACACCACGTAGATCTGAGGATATACTTATTGAAGTGATCGGATATAACATTAAGGAATAGTGCACTATCTTAAAAGATAGAAATTGCTACCCTATAATGGACCTAATCACCTAATAAGGACTCTTAAGACATGATGGGTTTTCAAATATACTAGAGATTTTTCTCCTACTTTATATAAATGAATAAAAAAGGGATTTATTTAAATCAGGTTCTAAAGTTTTCTATGGGGGCAAGCCCCCATAGTTAATTACATCCTAAGAAAGATGAGTTCCTTAGGAATACTCTCAATTAAAGTAGGTAATTATTATCTCCAAAGATTTTTAAAGATAGGACTATCAATAAATTGACTATTTTTAGAGGCTTATTTTATCAAAGCTAAGGGAGATGAGAGGGGATGCTCATGATACTAGAAAACCTAGTGAGAATTCCAATATATCCTATGGTTGAGCTTTATATATTTAAATTGAAGAGAATTATTTATTTGAGTTGAAATTATTAAAAAAATTAGGACTTATAATCCCACAATACAAGACACAAGAGGTGAGGAGTTATGCTGGAAACAATAACTTTAGATCCTAAATCTAGGGAGCTTTAGCAAGGGTCAAAGCACGTCTTAAATCTAAGGAGGGGTATATTGTTTATCTCAATAAGAGAGGGTAAACCACCCAACACTGGACTAATTTATATAAACTAACTCCTATTTTTTTTAAAATCATGTGGTTAAGTCATATGTTTTACAAAATGGTTAGGTTATTATCATTTAGAAAGAAGTTGAAGTCCTTAAACCCACTCCCTAAGAGACTAGAGCATGAGTGGTATGAATAATGACTAATTCTAATGCAAATTTTATCAATTTTTATTTATTTTATACTCTTCATTTTGACAAAGGCTATGGGATTTTTACATGTCTAAGTGCATGATGAAATGAGATTATTGGCTAAATCAGAGAGAAAGAGGTGTTTTTCACCACAAAGGAGACCCTCAAAGGTCAAGTATTCCCCTATCATGCAAGGATGGAAACCCTCTCATAGCAAGAGTGAAATAAGATGACATGCATGATATTAAGCATATAACATCCAGCTAAGGGGTTGCTAAATCTTTTAATTATCTTGATTTAATACCTAGGATTTAAATGAGGTTATGAGTTATTTAGAAAATTAGTTATGAGTTGCAGTTGGGGTAGAAAGTTTATTTTTTTCCTAAGAGCCTAATCAGATCTAGGCCACACATTAAATCATCGTACATGAAGAAACTAGGAATATATGCCATTTCTATTACATAATTATAAATAAAACATCAAACAATTTATAAACTCAACATAAAGAATAATAGGTGGTATTAGACACACAAAGAGAAATGGGTAGGTAGAGCTCTACCCTTATACAACTATATGAAAGAATAATTATAATTTATAATGAATAAATGTTATTGGGGTCTTCATATCTTCCTTTTTTATGTATCGTTCATTCCTCGTTTTGGGTTTGCTTGCTCCA
Source organism: Cymbidium sinense (assembly GCA_021442155.1). Lineage (NCBI taxonomy): Eukaryota > Viridiplantae > Streptophyta > Magnoliopsida > Asparagales > Orchidaceae > Cymbidium > Cymbidium sinense. Next base: position 38,859,586 of record CM038225.1, read on the forward strand.
AAGGCATCACAGGGGCCTCCTAGGACAAAGCTTTCTAGCCTCAACTCATCCTAATCCCCCATAACACTAATCCTAATTCCTAATGCAAAATTACATCAAAAATAAGAAAAGTAAATCTAACTACAAGATAAGTATTAGTTAAACACACCATACAACCCAAGCAGTTATATATATAATTTGGACTTAACATCCTGCACATGGGTAACCAAGTCCACCTGTCTTAATTTAAATTGTGCTTAGGGGTTAAGCAACCTACAAAAGAGACCATTTATATTTATTTTAAGCACCTCTCAAGCACAATCTCTTGTAGAAGATATAATTAGGCTAATCATGGCCTAACATCATGTCTACGAAGCATACATCCTAACATCCAGTCTACAACATTACAACATAAAACCAAACATACATCAAACCATGCACCGCCCTAACATAAGGCTAAAAGTGGTGACTTAATCTAAGTTGTGTGTATTAAGGCTTATGTGGTATACCTTAGCTAGGCTTTGTTGTAATTTCCTAAGTATGAAAAGATTTAATTATGAAGGGTGGTTTCACTTTAAATGACTTAATTAATTTGTGAGTTTTTCTTAGTGTTTTTCTTTTATTTCACTTGATTTACACTTAACAACTAAGTGTTATAAAGAGAAGAAAAGAGAAGGTCACTCTCTATTATCCCTACCTTAAGCCACATCTAAAGCTGATTAATTAATCAATTCTCTTTAGTGAATGGCTTATTACATATTTTAAATTAATCCTAAGTTTATGTTCACTTTAAATAATCTCATTCAATAAGAGATGCATCTTAAAATTAATTGGAATGAACTACTATTACATGACACATATCCATTCATTTCCTCCCATCACATATAACATGCATATGATTAAGCCCTAAATATATCTATACATGCAATATGTTTTTGGCACACTTAAATGTAAGATGCATAAAATGAATTTTATTGAAAAGAGGATTTTCATTCATTAGCTAAATGTACATTCAAATGTGTGAAAGTTTTAAGCAAGTACGTCACCATTATTTTGCACCAAGGGAGTGAGGTAGGAATCTCCTTGGGGATACTTAAAGTTATGAGTCCCTGGAATGTCCAAACTAATATACCCATTATTCTTAAATACATATGGATGTATAAGCAACTATAAGAATAGAAAATCATGCAAAAGTAGAATTTGATTTATTTGATTTATTTGTGTGAATGAATTAAAGCTCTATCCTAATTCTAATGTCAAGACACATAAGAATGAAATCAAATGGGTACGTTGCCATTGTTCTGGACCAGGGAGTAAGGTAGGAACTTCTTTAGGGCTACATAAAGCTGTGCGTAATGTCCAGACTAATATATCCATTAAAATTCTTACTTTTGCAAATCAACATATAAATGTAATAAAGAAACTTCACTTCATACACTAAGCTTATGTTCACATGCACTTTATATATATATATATATATATATATATATATATATATATATATATAAAACTAATGTCACAACATGTATTACTATTCATTAATAAGCTTTTGAAAATACATTTGAGATTTAATAGTGATAATAGCCACACATATTTCTAATTAAGTCAACACAAATTTGACATAAAGGAAATCATTTATTTTAATTGATTTTTTAAAGAAATGAATGCATGAATCAAGTGGCATACAACACTTTAATATGATTGGAAATAAATAAAGAAACACAAGCATATAATTTCATTCAATCCAACTAATTCTAAGGACAATCACATTAAATAAGCTTATTTAAGATGAACCAAAGTTTCTTAAAGTCATTTTGCTTTTATGTTTTGGTTTTGATTTATGAAATTGAGGTTTAGTTTGTCTTAACCCATCCCCAATTATGTAAATTAATTTATGTTTAATGAGAGTGATTAAGTTGAATTTTGGATAGATTAAGTTAAGATGAATTAAATCAATTAATTAATCCTTTTTACATCACCTTAAGTTTAATTTAAATAATAATTAACATGATAAGCAACCACATAGAAAAGTAAATTAGCAATGCTCTAAGAAATGGAGGGGCTAATGCAATTGGCTCATAATTAATAGTTAAGCTTAAAGTTTAATTACTTTTATGATTTTCTCACACATGTAATCATAATTTCATTAAGCTTCTTTAGATTATTAAACATTTAAAGATCAACCCAAGGTTTAATTAATCTAATTAAAGATGATTTGAAATTAGAGTTAGATTAATTAAATAATAAATCAATTAATTAAGCCTTAGCCATCCTTGATTAGTGAGATAAAATTAACTTAAGGAAAGAGACCAAGAAAGAGGCCTCAATCCCTATCCCCAAGTTCTTTTAATTAATTAAATTCTATGAATCCAAATTTTAATTAAGTTAATGGTTAATTAAGTGATTAATGAATTCTTGATTAACTCTTTAAAGAAAATGATGGGGCTTAAGGAAAAGATTGGAAGAAAAGTCCCAATCCATTTCCTTAAGTCCCTTCACTGTTAATAGAGGTCATTAAGCTTAATTAATTAACTAATTTACTATTCATTTGATTAATTATCCTTAATTATGCTAAAAGGGTAATTAAGGCTTAACCAATTGATTACCCTACTTAATCAGCTAGTAAATTCTAAAAAAATTTGGGAGGCAGAGGCCATCCCCCTAAACATCTCTGAAAAGTTTGAAATTAATCAGATAATTAATTAAAGAGTAATTAAATTAATTAATCTTTTAATTAAACCTTGATTAAGTAGAAATTACTATTCTAATTTATTTAATGATAATTTTATTGGATTCTACTCTAAAATACCTTCAAAATGAGCCCTCATTTGTATTTTTTAAATTTTCTATAATTAGTTATAAATTTTGGAAGTTTTAGCATTAAAAATTAATTAAATAACCCTAATTAAGCATAATTCGTGAAGGATGCGGTGTGATCCCATTTATCTCCAGAGACTTGGGGAGGAAATTGTGGCTCCCTCTAATGAGCCATTCATTTTGATCACACGGAACGGACGACTCGTGATCCTTCATCTACACAGGAGGCGGAAGATGAAACCCGTCCGTTGTCTCTCATGCGATCCGTGCTCACTAGAGCTCAGATTGGCTCCAAATTGAGACCACACCTTCGCATGAAAGATCCAAAGGGATCCAATGGCTATGATCAACTCACATTCATGTTCACTTCACAAAAGACCAACCAATGAGCTAAGATGATTTTGGCCATACCCATGAGCTAAGGTGGGGATTCGATTGAAAGCTTCGTCTAGTATAGATAAGGCCCTATTGGCGACAATTTCTTTGGTTTGAGGTGGATTACTCTAGAGACCAAGATCCTCCCTTTGAGCATTTAGTTTAGGTTGAACTCCTATCTCCGGTGACTTTGGAGCTTGGGAAATGGTTTCAATGGCTTCAAAGATACACGAGGATGGTGTGTGCAAGTTTGATTGAAGTTTGGTTCAGAGATGGATGAGTTTGAATCAAAGGAGGCCTCCCCTATTTCAATTTGATGTAAAACCAAGAAGGGAGAAAACAGGAGAGCTTGGGAGCTTTTGGAAAATGGCCGATGAGTTTCATTTCAGTCTCTAGGACTCAAACGAAAATGAATGCTTCAATTCCCATTTGAATTAAGGGGATATATCCTCTCAATTGTTGAGGTGCACGGACGAGATTTAATCCCATTTTCTCACCGACCCGTCCAGAACTTGTCTCCCAGTCCACGCTCATTAGGAGTGGGGGAAGACTTGGGAAGAGTCTCCAAGAATGATATGGGAAGGTGGTGGTTGATTTCCCCCTCCTTTTTTCCATGGGGTTTGGCTTGGAGTGAAGGGGATGAGGTTGGGTTTCCCATGGTCCATGGCTGATCCTAGTATGCTTAAAGTGGGCTAGGAAGGCTAGGTATACTTCATTTGGCAATTGGATGGCTGCTCATGTGATGGGAGAGTGGACTTTGCTAAATGGGGAAAGAATGCTATGTAGAGAAGTTTGTCCAATGACCAATCCCTTGGGTGGGGCCCACTTTACTTTTGGAAAAACTTTGGGCTAACTTAGGGTCAATTTGGGTCGAGTTTGGTCAGCCAAAAAGGTCCCATGGGTTGATTTTAGGTGCTTTGGCTTCATTTGGTCAAATGGGTTCATATGGGTTCATATTGGGTTAGGTTGACCAATTGGTCAAATCGGGTCAAGCTAAGGCTTGGGTTAGGTTCAAATGATGATTTAGAGAGTTTTAGTTCAAGTGGTTTTAATCAATTTGGCTTAAGTTTGATTTTGGCTCATTTAGATTCAAATAGGTCAAATGAGCTAAGTTGACCAATTTGACCTATTTGACCAAATTGGGTTGGGTTAGGTGTTGGTCCATGCTCAATTGGTTAGTTAAAAATGATTGTAGACTTTGGTTTGATTTGATTTTGGTTTAATTCAAATTTTTGCCAATTTGACCTTATAGGTCAATTTGGGCTAGGTTGGGTCAAGTTGACTAATTGGTCAAATTGGGCTCAATTATGTCTTTGGTGAAGTTAAATAAATGATTTGTTATGAACTTGAGCCATTGGTCACAATCAATTTGGATTAAAATAAGATTTGATCAATTTTGGCTTTTTAGGCCAATTTGAGTCAACTTAGGTCAAATAGTCAATTGAACTTGGTTTGGCTCAATTAAGGGTTTGATTATGTTCAATCACTGATTATGAATTAGTTTGAATTAATGGTTTCAATCAATTTAGTATATGGTGGGTTTTGGCTAGTTTAGGTTTCATTTGGGCTAAAGGTTGACTTGGTCAAAGGACCAAGTTACTTGGTTTGACCCTAGGATGATTGTTGATCATGATATGAGGTTTGGATGGGCTTAGTTCAATCCAATTTGGGTTGGATTAGAACTTAGTTCAAAAGGGTTCTTTAGGCCACTTTGGGTCAAGTGGACCTAAATGGATCAATTGGTTTAGTTTTAATTTGATTCAAGTTTAGTTGAACTCATATATGAGCCTAGAAATGAAATATAAATCTAACTGCAATCAATTTGGATTCTAATGGATTTTTGGCTCATTTGAAGTTTTCAAGCCAAAAATCTAACTTGGGCTTGACTTGGGTTGATTTGAGTTTGGTTTGATAATTGTAGTTTATATTTATATTTGGGTAAATGGTTGAAGGAATGATTGATTCATGAGAAAATCCATTAGTTTGGCTTGATTTGGATATGATTTGGCCAAGTTCTAGAAATTGGCTAAAAAGGCTATAATTGGGTTTTAGTTTAATTTTGGATTTGGTTTTGGCTATTTGGATTTATATTCCATTTATATTTGGGGACATAAATGAACATATAAATGAGTCATGAGAAAATCACTTGAGTTTGGAGTGATTTGGAAGCATGTTTGACCAAGCTTAAAATGTAGGTCAAAAGGGCTTAAAGGGATTTATTTTGATTTATTTGATTTATTTTGGTCATTGGAGGTGGGTTTCATTTATATTGTGAATATAAATGAATGAATAATTTATAAGAAACAATTGATTTGGGTTGATTTGGTTTAAGATTTGATTAAGCCTATGGAGGTAGGTCCATAGAGCTTAAGAAGGGATTTTGGCTTGGTTTGATTTAGTTTGATTTGGTTTTGGATATTTGAGTTTGGATTCATTTATATTTATGAATATAAATAAAGAAATCAATCAAGTTTAGGATAATTTGGGTTTAGATTTGATTAAGCTTATGAGAGTGGGTCATAAGGCTTAAGAAATGATCTTGGATTTGATTTGATGATTTGTTGTTTAGAATTTGGATTTGGATTTGGTAAATGATTGAAGGATTGAATTGATCTCTTGAGAAAATCAATTGAATCGGGATTGATTTGAATTTGGTTAAGGCTAAGTCCATAGGATGAAATCAAAGGGCTTAGGAAGGGTTTTGAATTTAATCATGGGGTTTTATGGAGAAATCTTGAGCTTGAATTTGATCATGGGATTGATTACAAGTCTTGGAAATTTGGTTTTGTCTGAATTTGAGGTTTGGTTTGAGAATAAAAACATGAATTTGGTTTAGTCTATAGGGTAAGCAAGTTTTCCTCAGTCCCTAAGCAATAACCTATTCCTATGGCTAACCCTTCTAAGTCTCTCGGCTTAGGCAAAGTGTTCACCTAATCACTAGAAGTATCTTAGGACTAAAAAGCTCTTAGTTTCTATAAGAGTATTAGGTCTATGATGAGAAAGTTGAAAACTCACTATAAAAGTTAGATCAACAGGTGCCTCGATGAATTATATCTGATAATGGTACTGCATTCAAGAGCACCAAAATCAATAGCTTTTTCCTGTAGACACAGCATAGATTGGAGATATTCTACCATCTACTACCCTAGGGCAAATGGCTTAGCAGAATCCATCAATAAACTCTCATCTAGATATTAAAGAAGATACTCGACAACAATGGCGACGGCATGAGCGTTGAAGCCTTATATATAGAACTCCAACTCAATCTACCCCATTCTTCTTAGTGTATGGGTCAAAATCCGTTCTACTATTAGAAGTCTAATTCTCATCACTAAGGATAGCTATGGATAGCAAGATCATAACAGAGCAGAATGCCAAGTTTTGGTTAGAAGAGCTAGAAGGTTTGGAGGAGAAACGCCTACGGGCATGCTAGAACCTCGAGTTATACAAAGCCAAAATGATTCAAGCTCAGAATAACTTTGTCCTTCCTAGAGCTTTTCAAGTAGGAGAGCTTATTTTAGTTCTAAGAAGACCAATTGTTTTCCATTACAAGATGGGAGGCATGTTTGAACCCACTTGGGAAGGCCTTTTTTCCATAGAGAAGGCATACTAAGGAGGATCTTACCAGCTCATAAATCATAAGGGAGAGCGCCCGATGCTTCAAATCAACGGGCTCTACCTAAAAAATATTATCCATAAATCTTATTTGAAAATATTTATCTCAAATTTCATCTCTTCAAATTTGAAAACATCTCTACTTACAAATCTGCCACGATGTGTTTAAGGTAGGTGTAAGAAACTCATGTGGCATCCTATCCTTTGTCAACACATCAAAAACACAAACTACACATAACAACATATAAAATAAACACATATCTTTCATCTCTGGCTACTTTGAGTTGGGATAAATCCCTCACACTCACTCATTTGCTCTAGGTGTCTTTATCTTAGTGGTACCTTTTTTAGGAGGATGTAAGTCTACACACTTTCTTCCTAACATGGCCATTGCAAACTGACAAGGGCCTTGTTAGTTTGATAGGCCTTACTGCGCAGCCAATAAGCTACCTCATGTTGACTTTATTTAAGAAGATGTAAGTTTGCTACACTTTCTTCTTGGACTAGCCATCATGCACTGACTAAGTCGAGTATATTTGAGGTTTAGGATAAGTCTCTCAGTGGCTCCTTCCCTTTTTCCTACTTCAAGTCTGGGGCCAATCCTCCTGTGGGACTCCCTGCTTAGTAGTCGCCCTAAGTCAGATAGCATCTATCCCGTAGATGACAGACTATCCTAGTGATCATTTCCATCTATGAAGATGCAAGTCTATATGCCTTCTTCTCAGATTGATTGTCACATACTGATGGGCACCTTAGGTTGGTTGGTCTTCGCTATTCTGACACTGACCCACCCGGTGGATACACCACTCATGGTAGATGTAATTCTACACACCTTCTCCTTGAATCGGCCATTGTATACATATAGGATTTCTTTTACACGGTCCATAATAACGCCCCTAGCATCACCTCCCCTATGGGCACTATATTTGGATCACGTCCTTTGCGACCCCATTTAGACACTACTAGGGTTACTCCTGGATTAGATAGTCCCCCTTTCTTAGTAGCCACCCTTTTGTTTGGAGAATCTATTTTGTGAATATACAAATTCTCCCTTGGTCTAGTAAGTCTGAGATAGGACAAGCTGAAGCTCTTCTGTGGTCCCTCAACACCAATAGGGTCCACGCAAACATATAAATGAAATATATATATTCGCTTGTGGATAAGGAGGACACCCCTAGTGGTATTTTTTCCCAAGCGGGAATCTTATCTTTAGGGCAGTGTCAACAAGACTCCCTATAGGAATCGCCCAACTACTCTTGAGTTGAGATAAGTCCTCAGCGGAAATCTCTCAATAGTCGCCCTTAGGTTGGGTTCGACTTGTTGTGCCACCAACAGGTCACCTCAGTGGTCATCCTTGCTTTGGAAGATGTAGGCCTACTATGCATTCTTTCCAGCATGACCGTTGCACACTGACGGGCAGCCCTAGGTTAGGTTCGAGTTGTTGTGCTACCAACATATCACCTGAGTGATTGCTCCCCGCTTTGAAAGATATAAGTCTACACGCTTTCTTTCTATCACAGTCGTTGCACACTGAAAGGCACCCCTTAGGTTGGTTAGCTCTACCCCACGACCAATAAACTATCCCTTTAGATTTGTAAATTTGAGATAGACCGAGGCTAATATAGCCCCTTCTTAGAGTATCCATCACACACTGACAGAGTCCATTAAATTAAAAAAGGATATTAACCTTGACTACTTTTGAGTTGAAATAAGTCCATAGTAGCACTCTCTTAGTAATCACCCTTAGATTGGATAGTCCAATCTTGTGGCTGGCAGATTATCCCTTTAGATTTATAAATTTGAGATAGGTCAAGGCTGATATAGCTCTTTCTTAGTGGATCCATCATGGATATAAACCCAATACTCTTATCACTAGCAGATACACTCATGAAATCAAACCCACATACTCTTATCCCCAGTAGATAGCTTGAACACATTCAGAAAGGTTCATATTCCCAATCCATAATCGAGCTCATCTAGCAGATATTCCCCCCTCTAAATTAAACCAAATCATATTCTCTCCCAGTGGATCCCCAAATCATAATCAAATAAATCAAATCAAATTCTCATCCCCAATGAATGCCTACCAAACAAATCTAACCAAACCCTTATCCCCAACGGATAGCCCGAACCTATTTCCTTAGTGTAAGGTTCATATACCCGATCCCTCAGTGGATCCCTCCTTCCTCTCTTATGCCCTTGGCATAATAGTACATTGCACTAGATATTGTCTACATCCTTTTAGGTATATATTGTTTCGTTAGCTTCAATCCTTGACATTGTTGATCATCTCGCCAAATGTCACGTGTGTGCCTTGTCGGTTCACATCTATTAGGGTCCTTTTGTTGACCTCACTTTTAGAGTGAATTCTCAACCTCCTCATTACATCTAGGACTCTTATAGACTGAGTTTCTTTGTCTTAAGACACTACTAGTGATTAGGTGAACGCTTAACCTAAGCTTAGAGACTTATAAGGATTAGTCATAAGAGTGGGTTATCCCTTAGGGATTTAGGGAGATTTGTCTGCCCTATGACCTAAACCCAATCCATGCTTTCCCTCTCAAATCAAACCAACTTCAAATCCAAATTCAAAATACAACTCCCAAAATTCTCAATCAATCTCATGATCAAATTCCCAAAATCCTTCATAAACCTTGTGATTGAATTCCATTGCCTTGACCTTTGCTAAATCTAATTCAACCTAAATTTAATTGATCTTCTCCAAGATCAATTCAATCCCTCAATCACTTATCAAATCCAAATCCAAATTTGACTCCAAATGATTGAAACCCAAAATCAAATCCAAGCTCAAAATTCATTCTAAGCCATATGATTCACTCTCATAAGCTTAGACAAAATCCCCTTCAAACCAAATCAAAATCAATTGATTTCTTTATAAATAAATTATTCCATCATTTATATTCACAAATATAAATGAAATATAAATTAAAATGTTCAAAACTAAACCAAACTAAATCCAAATCCAACCAAGACACTTCCTAAGCCATATGGACCTACCTCCATGAGTTTCAATCAAAATTATCAATTGATTTCCTTATAAATAAATTATTCCATCATTTATATTCACAAATATAAATGAAACCCACATTCTAATTATCAAAAATAGATCAAACTAAATTGATTTTTTTTCTCTAAGCCCTTTTGACCTACCTCCATGAGCTTAGTCAATTTTGCTTCCAAATCACTCCAAACTGAAGTAATTTTCTCATGAGTTATTTATATGTTCAATTATATTCATGAATATAAATGAAATATAAACTCAAATGACCAAAACTAAACCCAAAATCAAATTAAAACCCAATTTGGACTCTTTAAGCCAACTTCTTGGACTTAACCAAAATCCACCTAAACCAAGCTAAAATCAATGGATAGTTAAATCACTATCCCAGAACAAATGGTCTAGCTAAAGAATTCAACAAGACTCTCATCCAGATACTAAAGAAGACACTCGATGACAACAAGCGGCAGGCATGAGTAGTTGGTTGAAGCTGTGGGCACACCACACATAGAGAACTCTACTTCTATTTTCTTTGTGTATAATTAAGTTGTTCTACCATTAGAAGTCTAACTCCCATCAATAATGGATGGTAAAATCTATAAATGCCAAGTTGTGGTTAGAAGAGCTCAGGTTTGACGCCGGGCATGTAACCTCGAGTTTAAAAGATGATTCCCCAAGAGGCATTCATCAAGATATTCTCTTCATTCGAAGTGTTGTTTGCTTGTTTGCGAATCCACCATGATGTGTTTATTAGAGAAGAGAATCAACATATCCCTCTCAACATAATTCCCCCTACTAGTATGTAAGAGAATCCAAGAGGCCTCCTATTTTTGACTAGCACATCTAAGTTTTAGAGAACATTCTTTCTTGGTGGGATCACAACTGCCATTCATCGCACCATTTCATCAAATCTTAAGTCTGTTTAAGATAGGTGTAAGAGAACCCAAGCGACATCCTATCCTCTTTTAAACACAAACACAACAACAAAAATATATCTTTTGTCTTGGATTATTTTGATGTCAATGGCACTCACTCATTAACTTTAAACTTCCTTGTTAGTGTGTCACCCCAATGGTCACTTGTCTGGCGGATGTGAGTCATGTGCTTTCTTCTTAACTTGACCATTACAAACCAATGAGTTCCTTAATGGTAGACCTCACATGATGAGCTACCTTGACTTTATTTAAGAGGATGTAAGTCTACATTCTTTCTTCTTAAACTAACCATCATGCACTAACTAGGTCAAATATATTTGAGGATTAGGATAAATCCCCTAGTGGCTTCTTTCCTCTTAACTACTTTCGAGTTGATATAAGTCCCCTAGTGGCATTCACTCTGTAGTCATCCTAGGTCGGATAGCACCTATCAAGCCAAAGATAGACTATCTCGATAATCAATTCTGTTATAAGAGGATGTGAGTCCCCGATACTTTCTTCCTAAGTTGATTATCATAAATTGTCAGGCACTTTAGGTTGGTTTATGTTTGTTATCTGGCTCTGATACACCACTCTTGGCTTGAGTACCCACGCTTTCTCCTTGAGTTGGCCACTGAATACCTATAAACATTATCTTCTTTAGGGTTTTGATAAAGCCCTTAATGACTCCTCCCCTATGGGCACTCTACTTGGATCACATCCTTTGAGACCCCATTTAGACACTACCCGGGTTACTCTTGGATTGGACAATCCCCTTTCCTAGTAGCCACCCCTATGGTTGGAGAATTTGTTCAATGCGATTCTCCCACTTCAATAAAATAAGATAGGTAGCGATATAAGCTCCTTCCAAGTGTGATCCCCATTAATGGGTCCATGATAAAACTAACAAATAAATAAATATATTCATTTGGATTAAATTCAAGCCCCTGGGTATTTTTCCAAGCATCCTATTTAGGCGTTTGTAAAACTCCTATAGGAATTGCCTAACTATTCAGTAGAGATGGGTCCCAGTTGACTCTCTTTGTAGTAAGTCAAGTTCAATCTATTTTCCACAAGGGTTGCCCGCAACCATTTTGCTTTGGAAGATTTAATTCTACTATACATTCTTTCTAGCATAATTGATAAAGTGGCAGCGGTCAAATTGAGTGGACATGTTAATGTGTCACCCATATTCTATTCAAAAAATATATGAGTCCCCATGCTTTCTTCCCTAAATTAATCACTGCAAACTGAAAGGCACCCCATTGGTTGGATAGTTCTCTCCTCGACCAGGAAGCTACTCTCTTTGGATCGATAAATCTAAATGTAGGTCAAGGCCAACATGGCCCCTACTCAGTGCAGTCCCTCACAAATCAATGGGATCCATCAAATATAATTAAAAATGAAATTAATTTTGATTATCTTTGAGCTGATTAAGTCCCCCAGAGGCATTCACTCAATAGTCAGCCTAAAGTTGGGTTCAATCGTTGCCTTGCATCACCCATCATGATCTCTATTTTGGAGGATATAAGTCTACTATGCTTCCTAGTACAAGCCACACCAAAGAACCTCGTTGGATGCCTTACTATGTAGTTGGTAAACTACTCCCTTTAAATTGGCAAATCTAAAGTAGGCTAAGGACAACACAGCCCCTACTCAGTGCAGTCCTTCTCAAATCGATGGGATCCATCAAAAAAAATTAAATCATGAAATTAATTTTGATAATCTTCAAGTCGATTTAAGTCCCACAGCATCATTAGTTTAAGGTTGGTAAATTCATGTTGCCTCACCAGATCACAAAAGATCCCTAGGAGGATATAAGTCTACTATGCTTTCTTCCTATTCTTTGAACAAAACTTTGGTTGGATAGTCTTACCGGTTGGTAGACTACCCTTTGGATTAAATTGAAGTAGGAAGCCAACATGGCCATATTAACTCCATCACAAATCGATGTCCATCTCAAAATTCAAAAATCACAAATTCAACCTCCTCTAGTGGAGTCCAACTAAAGAAAAAATAAAACCCAATCAACATCCTAGAGTCAATAAATCAAATCAATCCTTCTGAGATGCTCTTTCCAATTCCCAGAATCAAAATCCAACCCAAACTTGCTCCCTTAGTGGAAGGTTCACATCTTTCATTCCAATTCCAAATTTTGATCCCAGTATTTCTTCTCATCCCTCGGTAAATGACTTGAACCATTCCCTCAAAGGGTTCCAAACTCTAATCTAGTATTCCTCCTTTGTCTCTTATGACAAAGCAGCCACATTGCACTAATCTTTTGATTGCACCTCGAGTTTGAGTAGATCATTTTGTTGTTAGCTTGTGATCAAGCATTATCGATCATCTCGGTCCACAATATGTGGATATGCTTTGCTCACACCACACATTGAAGCCCTTTGTTGACCTCACTTTTGGAGTGACTTTTCAACTTCTTCATTTTAGACATAGGACTCCTCTAGTCACTAAGAGGTCCTTAGTCTTAGGACACTTCTAATGATTAGGTGAACACTTAACCTAACCCTAGAGACTTAGAAGAGTTAGCCATATAGGTCATGCCTTAGGGGTATTAGCTTGCCTACCCTATAGCAAATGTTTCCTTACTTCAAACCAAAACTCAAATCTTAAATCAATTCCAACTTAATTGATTATTCTTAAACCATAAATCAATTCCAAACTAAATCCAAAACTCAATTCCAAATCCAAAATCTTTCATAAGCCATTTTAATTTCATCTTATGGACTTAGCTCAAACCAAATTAAAATTACTCCAAATTCAAAAGATTTTCTCATAACCCATTTATATTCTCATTTATATTCGCAAATATAAATGAGATATAAATTAAAATAACCAAAACTAAATCCAAAACTCAATTCTAAATCCAAAATCTTTCCTAACCCATTTTGATTTCATCTTATAGACTAAACAAACCAAATTCAAATCACTCCAAATTCAAAATATTTTCTCATAACTCATTTATATGATCATTTATATTCACAAATATAAATGAAATATAAATTCAAATAACCAAAACTAAATCCAAAACTCAAATCCAAACTCAACTTAAATCCAACTTACATCTTTCAAGCCAAATTCTTGAACTTAACCAAATCATTCTCAAATCAATCCAAACATTTGGATTTTCTCTTCAAACAATCATTCCTTCAATCACATGCCCAAATATAATATAAACTACAATCACCAAACCAAAATCAAACTAACCCAAGTCAAACCCATATTCACCCTTTTGAACTTGAAATTATCAAATGAATCAAAACCCATTTGACTCCAAATTACTTGTAATTGGATTTATATTTCAATCATAAGCCCATATATGAGTTCAACCAAACTTGAATCAAGCCTTGATTAACCCAATTGACCCACTTAAGCTCACTTGACCCAAAGTGACCTAAAGGATCTTTTTGAGCCAAATTTTAATCCAGACCAAATTGGATTGAACTAAGCCCATCAAGCCTCATGTGAGCAACAATCATCTTAGGATGATCAATTACTCAAATTGGGTCAAAATCAAGTCAAGTCAACATTTAACCAAAATGAAACCTAAACTAGCCAAAATCCATAAATTCCAAATTGAATGAAACCATTTATCTAAACCAACCCATAATCAATGATTGAACTTGACTAAGCCATCAATTAAGCCAAACCAACCCAAACCAACCCTCAATGGAATTCATTTGGATCTCCATACTCACTTAGCACATGGGCACTCCCTCTCCTCCACTCCTCTCCTAAAATGAATCACATGGGTGTCAACGCAAACAAATGATCAATGGAAATTGAGCTAAAATGGAAAAGCAAGTATCAACCATCCGATCCAAGGAGGGGGAGATATACTCCTTCTCATTCCCACTCAAACAAGAGACATTGCATTTGATTGAGCTCTAGGAATCAAAAGTAAGCTTCTCCAAACTTCCCAAAGCCATTTCCAAGCCTCCTCAATTTCTCCTTCTCAGTTTTCTTCAAAGCTAAAATAGGGGAGGTGAAGTGAAACTCCAACTCATACAATTCTCCATTAAACCCAAATTACTCTTGCAAGCACCATCAAGGGACCTCGTCGAGTGCAACCAAGGTGTTTCTCAAGTCTCCAAGCCACGAGAAGCCTCACCTTGATCAAGCCCAATCACCATTGAAGGGGAGCTTGGTCAACCGAGCAATTCTCTTCAAATGAAAGCTTGAAACCTTCAACAGGGCTTCTTCTCTACTAGACAAAGCAACCTCCTCCATTGGAAGCATCGGTGATAGCCTCTAGCAAGGTATTGCTCAAAATTGATCCTAAGTTAAAAAATTCTTGGTCCTTTATGAAGGGAATTATAATCCCATTAGATCTTAGCCATTGGATCTATTGCTTGTGCTCCTCCAAAGGTGTGGGGTGAGTTTGAACTCCATTTGAGCTCAGGTGAGCTCGGTTTGAGTGATGATCGATGGATGACATCTGTCTCTCGCCGCTCGGGAGGAGATAAATCATACACTATCCATTTCAGGTGATTGGAATTGACGGTTGTGATTAGATCCCGTTAGATCTCCCTTTTATTTTAGCCTAAACTGTGGGATTAATCGCGGCCATTTGATTTTAGATCTCCCTTAGATTGAATGGCCCATGGAGAAAGTGCATCCGCCACCACCTGACGTGGTGTGCGATTTGATAATTTAAATAATCTCTCACCATTGGAAAGCGCGCAGCGTCGGCAATCCATTAACATGGCGAGATTATTATTAGCTATTTTAATTATCCATTAATCACAGAAACTTTATAAAATCATAATTAAATGCAAAAAAATCTAAAAAAAATATAAACTCATGTTCAAGATAATTCAAAGGAGAATAATATAAAATTGAAATCAATTGATTTTGAATAGTAGCTTTCTCTCAATTTGGGTTTTATTAGAAATGTAATTAAGCTAACTACCCCTTAATTACTTCAGTCATTAATTCAAACTTCCTAAGGTTGATTAGTAAGATGACCTCTGCCTCCCATGATTTTCTTGGAATTTATTGTTGGATTAATTAGGTGAATTGCTTGTTTCATCTCTAATCACTTCTCTAATTAATTAAATAATTAATTAACCTATTAAACAATGATAAACTAATTAAACGTTAATCATCTTGAAGATTGACTTGGAATGAGATTGGGATTTCTCTAATCTTTTCCTAAGTTTATTTCATTTGAATAAAGACTTAATTAATTTTCAAATTTGATTTAATCACTTCATTAAATGGATTAATTATCAAAACCAAATACTCAAAACTTAATCACTTAATTATTGGGTAGATTCTTAGGTGTTCAATACTGAGGACTTAATTATTATCAAACTACATGTGTAGGATGGTTATGAAAGTACTTAATTAAATCCTTTAGCATAATTAATCAATGATTATGAGCCAATTGCATTAGGTCCCTTATTTCTTAGGTGCATTATTTATTTAAATTCCATGTGGTTGTATCTCATATGTTGGCTCATAATTATTTGGTTAATTATGTTAAAGTGGTGTAAGTAAGGGGTAATTAATAGATTTAATTCACACTTTAATCTAAACAAAACATAAAATCAATCTAATTATTCTAAAAATTAAACTAAATCAATTCACACATATGGGAAATGGGTTAGGACCAACAAACATTTTTCACATTTCCTAAGTCAAATCAAATTCAAAAATAAAAATCTTTTTAAAGAATTTTGATTCACTTTAAATGATCATATTTCATAGGATTGTCGTTAATAATTAATTAAGGTGAATGAAGTCATATGCTTACATCACTTTATTTCTTTCCAAGCATACTAAATGTTGGTTGTCATATGAAATCATACATTCATATCTTTTGAAAAATCAATTAAATAAAATATTTTCTTTTATGTCAAATTGCATGTTTTGGCTAAAGATTATAATATGAGTGGCTATTATCACTATAAAACCAAAAAAGTATTTTTAAAACTTATAAATCAAAGATTATAAATGAAGTGATGCTACTTATAAGCTTGCATGTGATTATAGCATAAGATGTGTATTATGTGATTTTCTTCTCTTCTCTTAACATGGATTTGAATAGGATTTGTAAAGTGTATAGTTCATTTGAAAAGAACATAACACTTGCTTAAATCTATTCCTATGCACTTCTATGTTATGACTTAAGAAAGATCTTCACATTACACATGTAAATATACAACTAAATCAAACACAAAAATCTTTTGCATAATTCTTCATCCATTTGTTTCATTTTGTACATTTACATGTATTTAAGAAAAGTGGTATATTAGTCTGGATGATTGTGAGGCTTTAAGTAGCCCCAAGTAGGCCTTATACCTTACACCCTTGGTGTAAAAAATAATGGCGTCGTACTCATGTCTTTTATACATGTGATGGATGTGCATTTGTTAATGGATAAGAATCTCTTTTCTATATAATAAAAACATGAATTCATGGAATATCCAAATTTTTTTAAGCAACATCTATTTGCATTCATCATTAAGTTGTGCTAAAATTTGCATTGCATATATAGGTATGCTTAGGATTATTCATATGCATGGTATACATGGTGGAAAATAAATAAATGGTTGTGTGTATGTGATAGTAATTCACTTTAACTAATCTAAGATGCCTTTCTTATTGAATAGGTATTTAGAGTAAATCTAAACTTAGGTTAATTAAAACACATAATAAAATATTCACTAAAGAAAAAATTAATGAATCTACCTTAGAAATTACTTAAGGTAGAGATGAAAGAGAAGTTCTCTTGTCTTTTCTTCTCTTTACAATATTTAAAGTGTAGGTTCATTCAATCCAAATCAAATCATCAAATAAAATTGACAATCAATTAAATCACTTAAAAAGAAACCGCCTTCTAAATTGAATTCTTCACACTTTAGAAATTTCAACCTTAAAGTCTAGCTAAGACATGCCACACAAGCCTTAAATGGCACACACATTAGGCTAAGTCGCTATTTTTAGCTCTATGTTTGGGTGGTGCATGGTTTGATGCCTGATTTTATTTTATGATGTAATATTTTTAGGCGTTAGGGTGCATGTGTGGGCGGATGATAGGATGATCTTAGTCTAATCATATCTTCTGCAGGAGATTGTGCTTAAGGGGTGCTGTAATAAAAATATAAATACTTTTATTATGCAGGTTGCTTATACCCCTAAGCATGATCCAAACTAGGATAGGTGGACTTGGTTACCCATGTGTGGGGTGCTAAGTCCAAATTATTCTATAATACTTTGGTTGTGTGGTATGTTTAGGTAATCTCTATTTTTACAGGTTTAGTTTGATTTGTCTTTCCCATTTTGATGTAAATTTTGCAATTAAGATTTGAATGAATGTTATGGGGGAATTAAGGTGAACATTGGTTATAAGACCATGTCTTATATACCATGTGAAGCTTTGGAGCTAACTACATCAAATCAAAGGAAGAAAGAAGAAGAAAGAAAGAAATGAAGAAAGAAATGAAGAATGAAGAATGAAGACCCCATAACATGAATTCCTTTTAATTGTAATTATTCATTTGTAATATGGGTTGTATAAGGTAGAGCTTCGGCTACCCATTTTTTCTTTTGGTTGTGCGGTGGAGCATCGACCTCTTATTCTTTTGCTAGCTTTATAAAATTATTTGATGTTTTTTAGCTTATGCAATGAAATGCATGATTTTCTAGTTTCTTAATTGATGGTTGTTGAATGGCGGATGTGATTAGACTCTTAGGAAAAATAAATTTTCTATCAATTAATCAACTCAAAATTAAATTAAATAACTCATAACCTCGCCTCAAAAAGCCTATGACATAAATCAAGATAATAAAAGATTTAGCAACCCCTTAGCTGGATATTGTATGTCTCACATCATGCATAAAAACATATTACTTCACTCTTGTTAATGGAGGGCTTCCACCTTTGCTAGAGAAAATGGCTTGACCTTTGAGAGCCATGGTGGAAACACACCTCCTTCTTTTTGATTTTGGCCCATAACTAATTTCTCATGCATTAGGCATATGAAATCCCATAGTTTGTGTCAAATAAAAATGTCCAAAAATGAAAATAAAACTTAACAAAATTTGCATTAGATTAATTCATTTATTCATGTCCTTCATGATCTAGTCTCTTAGGAGTGTGTTTAAGGACTTAGTCTCCTTTCTAAATAATAGCCTAGCTATCTTGCAAAGACTTGCCTACATGTATTTAAAATCATAGGAGGAATTAGTTGGCGCCACCCTGCGGTTATAAGTCCAACTGGGTGGTTTATCTCTCTTGTGGAGGTAAACCATATACCCATTTTGCCTTAGATTTAGGTCATGCCTTGGCCTTGTCAAAGCTCACTAGATTTAGATTCTGTTTGTTTCCTGAGCTACAAGCATAAATCCTCACCTCTTAGGCATTTCCTGATCTTGTGTTGTGGAATTGTAAGAGATTTCTAATAAAAATTCAACTCAAACATAGTCCTTCTCAAATTTCAAAAATATAAAGCCCAACCATAGGATAGTTTGGGATGCTCACTAGGTTTTCTAGCATCATGAGCATCCCCTACTCATCTCCCTTTGGTTTCGATAATAACTCCCTCATTTTGATCAATCCCACTTGATTTTCCAAAATTAACCAATTTATTGATAGTCCTATCTTTAAAATCTTTGAAGATAATGATCATTTACCTTAATCATGAGTATTCTTAAGGGACCTCATTCCTTAAGATGTAATTAACAATTGGGTCTTACCTCTATAGGGAACATAACAAACCCAATTTAAAATACTTTACTTTTGTAAAGTAGGGAAAGATATATGGTATATTCAAGACCCATTATACTTAGAGTCCTTATTATTAGGTCCATTATAGGATGGTGAATTCTCTCTCGAGATAGTACACATAATTCCTTAATGTCATCACCCTAATGAGTACATCATGGATCTATTGGTGTCCCAATATACACATTTTTCAAATTCACAAAGTTTGACAAATAAAATCAAAACACCACAATGCTACATGTGATGGAAAGGAATGGTTGAACATATGCCATGCATTAGTAATTTAATCAAATTAATCCTAAGATGCTTTTCATATTGGATAAGATCATTTAAAGTAAACCTAAGCCTAGGATTAATAAAAATCATTTAATAAGTCATTCACTAAAGAGAACTAAATATAATTAATATGCTTTAAAAATGACTTGAGGTAGGGATGAAAGAGAGTGATCCTCTAATTTTCTTCTCTTTATAACACTTAATTATTAAGTGTAAGTAAAATGAAATAATAGAAATTGCTAAATAAAATTCTCAAATCAATTAAACCACCTAAAGTGAAATCAACCTCTTATGAATAAACATCCTTTCATACTTGGAAAATCATAACAATGCTTAGTTAAGACATACCATGCAAGCCTTAATACACACACATTAGAACTAACTTACCACTTCTAGCTTTATGTTAGGATGATGCATGGTACAATGTATGTTTGGTTTTATGATGTATTATTTTTAGACTAGATGTTAGGGTATATGTTTTGTAGATTATATGGTAGATTGTGATTAACCTAATCATATTTTTTTGTAGGGGGTTATGGTTAAGGGATGCTTAAAATAAATATAAATGCTCTCTTTGGCATGTTGCTTAAGCCTTTAAGCATAATCCAAGTTAGGATAAATTAGCTTTACCCATGTGTGGTGCTAAGTCAAATATACTCTTCTTCATATGGTGTGTTTAGCTAACACTTCTTTTGTAGGTGTAGTTAGATTTACTTTTCTTATTTTTAATACAATTTTGTATTAAGAATTAGGATTAGTGCTATGGGGTTAAGGATGAGCATTGGCCAGAAGGTTTAGTCTTAGGGTGCCATGTGATGCCTTGAAGCCTACTAAACCGATAAAGAACAGATATGAAGAAATGAAAGAGATATAGAGAATGAAGATTTGAAGACCCCCATAACATTTATCATTTATAAATTGTAATTATTATTTTATATTCTAGGTTGTATAAGGGTAGAGCTTCCTACCATTATCTCTTCGGGTTATGCGGTCTTTTATTGACCTCTTATTCTTTTGTGTTAGATTTATAAAATTGATTGATGTTATATTTAAATTATGTAATAGAAATTGCATGCATTTTTATAGTTTCTTTATGAATGGTGATTTAATGTGTGGCCTGAATCTGATTAGACTCTTAGGAAAAAATAAATCTTCTATCCAATTACAACTCATAATTAAATTTTAAAATAATTCATAACCTCACATAAAGCCTAAGAATTAAATCAAGATAATTAAAAGATTTAGCAACCTCTTAGTTGAATATTGTATGTTTTACATCATGCATGCATATTCTTTCTCTCTTAAACATGAAGGATCTCCATCCTTGCACGATAGGGGAATGCTTGACCTTCCCTTGTGGTGGAGAACACCTTCTTATAGCTAATTTGGCCCATGACCTATTTTCATCATGCATATATGCATATAAAATCATATGGCCTTTATCAAAATGAAGAGTCAAAAATTAAATAAAAATTGAAATATTTGTATTAGATTAAGTCATTGCTCATACTACTCATGCTCTAGTCTCTTAGGAGTGAGTTTAAAGACCTTAGTCTCTTTCTAAGTAATAACAACCAAAATATCTTGCAAAATCATATAACTTGATGACATAGATTTAAAGCATATCAAAAGTTAGCTTATTATCACTCTAGGCGATTATAAGTCCAATAGTTGGGTGATTTATCCTCTCTTATGGAAGTAAACCATATACCAATTTTTTCTTAGATTTAGGTCGTGCTTCGACTTATGCCAAAGCTCCCAAGATTTAGGATCTGAGGTAGATGTTTCCTTCAGGCTATAAGCATAAATCTTTACCTCTTAGGCATTTTCATAACCTTGTGTTGATGGATTATAAGCCATAGTAATATAATAAATTTCAACTCAAACAAATAATTCCCTTTAATTTTAAACATATAAAGGCTAACCATAGGATATATTGGAATTGTCAGTAGGTTTTCTAATGTCATGAGCATTTCTTACTCATTTCCTTTGGCTTCCAAAATAAGTCTCTCCTTTTGATCTTTCCCACTTAATTTTACAGAAATAACCAACTTATTGATAATCTTACCCTTAAAATCTTTGGAGACAACAATTGTATACTTTAATCGAGAGTATTCCTAAAGGACTCACTTTACTTAGGATGTAATTAACTATGGGGGCTTGCCCCCATAGGGAATTTTTGAACTCAATTTAATATAAACCCTACTTTATTCATCCATGTAAAGTAGGGAAAAAATCTCTGGTATATTCGAAGACCCAGCATATCTTAGGAATCCTTATTAGCTGATTAGGTCCATTGAAGGGTGATATTTTTATCTTTTGAGATAGTATGTCATACCTCAATATTATACGTGGTTACTTCAATATGTACTCCCTCAAATTTGTGTGGTGTCCCCCATATACACCTCAAAAATAAATACCACAGAAAGATAGTTAAATCAATTTTATGAATTAATTAATTTGGATCACTAATTAAATCACTTAATTATCCTTTCATATACTTCTTTAATTTAATTAATCACTTGATCATGAGCCACAAATGATATGAACATGTAAGAAAATAAATTCACAATGCTCTTGAGGGACTTAATGCAATTGGCTCATAATTAGATATTAATTAATTTAACGAATCTAATTAAGTACTTTTACAATTTTTCCATACTCATGGGTTAATCTAAATTTCCTTAAAGGGTCTTTATGCTATTAAACACATAAAAAGGAACCTTTAATCTCATTATTAATTATATGATGTGATTGGCATTTCAATCTGATTTAATTTAACCACTAAATTTATTAATTAGGCATTTAATTAATTATCATCTTAATTAACTCTTTTAAAGTGAGATATGTTTGGGAAAGAGACTAAGAAACAGGTCCTAACCACTCTCCCTCATCCACTTGCTGTTAATCAGTGATTAATAAACTTTAATGAATCAATTTTTGATGTTTGGAAGGTTAATTAGTCATTAAATTAATTAAAGGGGGTAATTAGGGTTTGAAACATCAATTTCCCTAATTACCTAAGCAATAAATTCCAAAAAAAATCATGGCAGGCAGACACCATCCCATTAAATCAATTCTCTAAGTTTAAAATTAATTACCCAAGTAATTAGGGTTTAATTAAGTTAATTAAGTATGCATTCAAATCCTAATTAAGCCTTAATTTTTGTTCTATACCAAATGAAAATATTTTTAATAAAATCTCCTATGTTTTACATTTAAAATGAGTATTTATTTTCATTTTTCTTATTTTTCTATAATTTATTATGATTTTTCAAAGTTTCAATGATTAAAACACATTATTAAGCCTTAATTAATTATAATCCCATTGACTCCATGTAGATTATTGATGTGGCATGCTTTCTATGTGGTGCCATGGGATTGGTTATTTAAAATTGTCCGACTCAACACTAAAGTGGTGGCGATGGACGCACTTTCTTCGTCACTGTCTGATCTAAGATCTGACGATGAAGATTAATCCCATGGTTCCCTTAGGATAAAATAGGATATCATGACCGTACATTCCAATCACGTGAAATGAATGATGGATGATCTATCATCCCGACAGACGGACACGCTTTCCTCTATTTAATGAGGCTCGGATTATTTCACACCTTCTTGATTGATCAAGGATCGTAGTTGGATTCACAAGACATTCACATTTCCTTCAAAAGTCTTAGAAAAATAAGAAAATACTCTATTTGCTAGAAAATACCTCGTCGGAGCTTCACACTGGTGGCTAACTAATTGAGGTAGCTTCGCATTGAAGAGGCAATGCCCTGTTGAGAAGATGACACCTTGATTCCTCATCGATGGCTCTGTGGATCAACCATCACTGAAAAACTCACCGGAGTTATGCTTGAAGGGGCATATGGTGCTCGAATCGCTCGGGGGAAGGTTCATTTGGACTCGACGGTTTGGTGAACATGTGGGTGAAGTTAATTTGGGATTGGTTGGGATTGGTTGGGATTTAGTGGAGTTGGACAGAGTTGGAGCTTGTCCTATTTTGGGTTGGTGTTTTTCGGCAAGGAGGAAGATCGGGAAGCTCAGGGAAATGCTCTGGTGGCTCATCTCAATGGGCTAAGGCTCTAAGGATGCTTGGTGTGTTGTATTGAATAGAATTGAAAGGGCTCTAAGGATTCTTGATCATGTTCACTTATCAATTTGGAATGAACTTGGGCTATTGGTTGCAATCAATTTGAGTTAGATTTTGATTTGACCCAATTTAGCCTTTTAGGTCAAATTGGGTCAACTTGGGTCAAAGCCAATATTTGGCTCAATTGATCATGTTCAAATTGATTTTAGGTTTGTAAATCATTGGTCAATGATTTGTCTTAGATGATATCTGGTTCAGTTGGCTTATGTAGGTTAAGTGGGTTGATTTGGTCAAATGACCAAATTGACTTGGTTTGACTCAATTGATTGTAATTAATCAATCAAGAATGATCAACAATCATCGTAGAAGGTTTTGGATGATTTGGTTCAATCTAATTTGGGTTGAATTGAAATTTGGTTCAAATAGGTCATTTAGGTCACTTTGGGTTAAGTGAGCCTAATGGGTCAAATGAATTGATTTTGGGTTGAATTAAGTTTAGTTTGAGTTTGGATATTGATTTGGGTTCAAATGAATTTTGGCTTACTTGAATATTTCAAGTCAAATGGGTTAGGTTAGGTTTGACTGAATTAATTTTGGCTTGGTTGATTTGATTGTGGATTTGATATGGTTTAGACTAATGATTGAAGGATTGATTGACTTATGCGAAAATCAATTGAATTGGATTTAGATTGAAGGAAATTTTGGTTAAGTCCATAGGATCAAATCATGGGCTTAGGTTTGGGTTATGGTGGATTTTATTTTGGTTTGGAGACTTGAATTTGATTGTAGACTTGATTTGGAATGATGATAGGTGGATTGATTAATTTATGAGGAAATCAATTAAGTTTGATTTGGATTGGATAAATTTTGTCTAAGCACATATGATCAAATCATGGGCTTATGTTTGGGTTATGGTAGATTTGATTTTGGTTTGGAGACTTGAATTTGAGTTGGGAACTAATCGAAAATGGATATATTAGTTTGATGTTGGATTTTAGCCAAGGGGATAGGCATAGAGTTGGTTGATACTAGATGGTTTCCTAAGTCCCAAGGCATAGCTTAACCTATGGCTAACCCTTCTAAGTCTCTGTGGTTAGTTGAGTGTTCTCTTATCTACAAGAAATGTTATGACTAGAGTCTTGTTCAGAATACTAGACATGATGAGAAAATTAGCCTCACCCAAAAGAGGTCATTTATGTAGGAGGTGGTGGTACCTTATGAAGAGGTAAACAGAAAGTGGATGGCCCAAGATCCACATGACTCAAACCTGTAGCTTCAGCATCCTCTTGTGCATCATCTACTTTAGATGGAATATATGAGAAGTACACTGAATGTCGCATCCTACTACATAGTTTTTTGATCCTATCAATGGCTCTCTGCTTTGAGATATCATCTTAATCCCCAAAGTATGGCTATAACATGTACTCTGCCTCCAAAATCCACTCATGCTACAAAGAGAAATTTGATTGGTATCAATAAAGTATTTAATTATGAGCTAAATTATTGTTCATAAATAAACAAAATTTTCAAATTTACCATGAATCACTCTGCAGGTGACCTCATGTAATGTGTATCTGATGGATTTGTAAGAGCCTGAAGCAGGTAAAGTGTCACCTATGATCTATACCACCACATGTAACGAGCGACTGCTCTCTAAGCATCTGTTCCCGAGTCTTCACAAGTAGTAACATATGATTTTCTATCATCCCAAATCTGAATATATTTTCAATAGTAGTCGGTCCAGTCAACACCACCCTTCTCATGACCATCGACACACTAGAAATCTACCTCCATCAGCTTCATGTCTACTATGGGCACCCGACCGAACTGCCTGGTTATTCGCTTTGATAAGTGCCACTCAAATCAGGGCTAGCATATTAATAGCACTCTAGCCTCCTAAACGCCAAAACTAGAAGTGCACAAATATGCAACACATAAAGAAAAATCTGATGATCGTACGACTAACAAGTCACCTACAAAAAATAAACAACCATCAAACCAATAGAAGAAAGTCGTTGAAGTACAATGAAGAAATTGTATGAAAAAAAGTAAAACATACCTAACTCTATCGTAAGTGGTTGGCTGGCTGCTCGTGTATGTGATGCTCATTCCACCTGTAGTTGAAGTAACAATTAGCATATTAGGAGAGAAAGGTAACAATAAAAATTTAAATTACTAGAATAAGAATATACCTGAATCCAACACTCCTTCCATCGATGTCAGTCAGATATGGGACTCGAAGAGTGGGTCTATCGATGTGAAATCTCTCCCAACACCACACTAGTAGCAAATGAAGACAACCTGTCATGTTCACTCACCTAAGCATCATCGCTCCTTTAACTCCCTATAAAAATTTCCCAGTATGGTTGCTCTAATAGAGTATTGTGAGAAAATAGTCAGGTCCTTTATGATAGGTAAATACCGTAAGTGAATCTCTGATCCTGAAGTGTCCATAATCAGGAAAGAACCTAGATGAAATAATATGTATGCTCATACATGCCTCCAAAACGTAATCTCATCTAAATCTACATATGACTCACGTCTAAAGGTCCACCTAAGCCATCTAAGTGGTACGCAAGTTTGTTCCTTTCGCCTATCCCATGTGAAATGTGGTTCTGATTGTGGGGTCATCAGTGTAGTAATACACTCTATCTCGAATGGCATGGGCCCCTAATAAATCATCACAATAGTTTGGCCATGACTCCCACCTCCTATATACACCTACCATAGTGGATCCTATAAGTGCTAAGCCATCTACTATAATCCCTAGAAGCATGGCTTCATCCTGTAATGTGATAGTCACCTCTCTTATAGGCATAAATAATGTGTTGGTCTATGGTGACCAATGCTCAATTAGTGTAGTCAAGAGGTGGTGATCTAATCTGATATGCTATAAGTGTATAATATAATATAAACCTACCACTCTACAACTCTCTATCAACTATGGATAAGTGCAAGGTCAATCCCTAACCATAAGTAAATAAGCACTCGACTCAAGTATAGTACCCTATATATATTTAAGAATGAATTACATCAATACATATTGTTGACCTCATTTTTGGAATGAGCTCTCAACCCCTCCATCTTAGACATAAGACTTCTCTTAGACTTTAAGAGTTCCTTAGTCTTAAGACACATCTAGTGATTAGGTGAACACTCAACTTAGCCCTAGAGACTTAGCAGAGTTAGTCATAGGAATAGGTCATGCCTTAGGGGTGTTAGGAAAATTTGCTTACCCTATAGCTTGAACCAACTCCTCACTTCCTTCCTTCAAGTCAAATTCAAATAAACTCCAAACTCATATCAACTTCAACTCCAAATCAAACCTTGAATCAATTTCAATGGATTTTCTTAAATCATGAATCAATGCCAAATAATTGAAACCCATGATTGAAATCCATAACCAATTCCAAATTCCAAAAAGCTTTCCTAAGCCCTTTGAATCTATCCTATGGACTTAGCTCAAATCAAATACAAATAAATTCAAATTCATGAAATTTTCTCATAACCCATTTAAATTCTCATTTATATTTAGAAATATAAATGATATATAAATTCAAATATCCAAAACCAAATTCAAAACTCAAACTCAAATTCAACCAAAATCTAACCTGAGCCTCTCAAGTCAAATTCTTGAACTTAGCCAAATCAAACTCAAATCAAAACTTTTGATTTTTCTTCATGATTTAATCAATCCTTCAATCATGAATCCAAATATAAACATAAACTTCAATCTCAAACCAAAACTAAATTCAAAAAATCAAACCCAAGTCAAACCATATTCACCCTTTAACTTGAAATTATCAAATGAATCAAAACCCATTTGACTTCCAAATCACAAATGGATTTATATTTCAATCATAAGTCCATATGTGAGTTCAACCAAACTTGAATTCAAACCTTGATCAAACCAACTAAACCCAATTGGCTTGACCCAAAGTTGCCAATTTGACCTACATGAACCAAAATTCAATTCAATACAAATTAAAGTAAATAAGCCAATCTAAACTTCATGTCATGTTTATTGATCATCATAGGTTAATCAATTGTCATGAATTGGGTCAAACCAAGTCAACCTAGCCCGTTGACCAAGTCAACCCTTTAACCCATATGAACCCAAACTAGCCAAATTATAACATAAACCAAATTGATTGCAACCAATGGCTCAAGTTCACTCCAAATTGATTATTGAACTTGACCAAAGCCTCAATTAAACCCAATTTGACCAATTGACCAACTAGACCCAACCTAGCCCAATTGACCATGAACTTGACTAAAAGGTCAAATCAAGCAAAATCAAATATAAACCAAATTGATTGGAAAAAAGATACAATCCATTTCAAATGATCCAAACCCAAACCAATGATTCAAGCTAATTTGGTCAATTGGGTCAAATTGGTCAACTTAGCCCAAATTGACCTAAAGGATCAAATTGGCCAAAATTAAATTAAATTAAACCAAATTAATTGAAACCAATTGAACCAATATACTCCAAATAGTCATTTGAACTTGACCCAACTCTTGGTTTGACCCAATTTGACCAATTGGTCAACTATTATTTGACCGATTTGACCCAAATGGGTCAAATTAACAAATTAAACCAAATGAACTTCAAATGACATGAAATTTGGTCCAACTTACTTTTGACTCATTTCAAATCTATTCAAATTCAATGTCAAATGACCACTTTGCCCTTGGGTCAGGGCATTCCATGAAAGAAGATACTTTCCCAAGTGGTCATTTCTCTTCCTTGGCCACTTGGCACTCATCCATTGGTCCACATAGGCACCAAGGACACTAATTTTCTGACCAAGAGGTTGGGGCAGCCATGACTCAATGGGAGGTGAAATCACCTCATCTCTCCCATTGGAACACTTGGCATGAAGGACACTCACCTCTCCTTGGCTAGGACACCCACTTGTCCTTCATGGCAGCCACTTTCCATGCCTTAGCCAACCAGAGCCTAGGATGATTCTCTTCCATTCCCAACCACCCAAGCCAACATGAATTTGAGCCAAAATTTTAAAAAAAAATTGGATTTTAGTTCATTTTTTATTCACTTTTTATTCTAAAGGCTTTAGCTGAAGAAACCCATTCCTCTCATTCTCCTCTAGAGCTCCCAAAGCCATTTCACCCCACTTCATTTTGGAGAGAAATACTTAAGTGGATTTTGAGAAATGATGATCACCGGAGAAACTTCATTTCAATGTGAAGGATCTAAGCTCAAAGGCTTCTTCCCTCACAAAGCTTTGAGTCACCACCACCGAAATCATCCCCGTGAGGTAACCTTCAAAATCATAGCGGCCTTAGGATCCTCATTTTGATGATTTTTGCATAGGAATCTACCTAGATAATTATTTTTACTTTAAATCATCCCAATTAGAAAATTTTTTGGTGAATCGCAAAATGAGTCCATTTGGACAAGTTTTCACTTAGAATCTCATTTTTTCTTAAAAAAACTAAATCATTTTACACCATTCGATCGCGGTTCGTGGATCGCAGATCATTCGGATTATGCGTCGCCTTGGATCTGATATGATATGGATCATCGATCATTAGTTCACATGGCGGTCGATCGCATGCGATCGGCCTCACTGCATGATGATCGACCATCCGATCTGATCTCACGGTTGAAGCGGCCGAATCGTGGTTCGAGTTTTCCCCACTCGTGGCGGCACCATCGCGCATATATCGACGTGCGCATTGCACGCCGCGCCACGCATTGCATGCCACCGCGACACCGTGTGCCTTGAATGCCGCGTCGGCATGATTTTTTGATTTAAAAAATTTAAATCACCAAACTTCAAAAATTCATAGAAAATAAAATACTTAACCAAAAAAATTCAAACAAGGCTCATTGGATTATCTTTCGAGAAATCAACAAACCAAATTCAAATTTTTATTGAATATTTTGAGCGTAATTTAAGTTTTAGTGAAAATTAAATTTCATTAATTAAACAAAAAATACATGTCAGATTAAGTTGAAATTTTTAGAGATTAAAATTGATGTTAAAATACACCTACCATAAAATTTCAAGTCAAAATGACCTTTGGATTAAAAGATATTGAATTTTGAGTGTCAAATGATTTATTTTAATAAAATAAATTAGCAAAATTCATAAAAATCACTTAAATCAATTGAAACTTCCTAAATTCATAACTAATTGTAGAAAAATCAAAAATACAAACTCAAGTTCATTTTAAAGATAATTTGAGGAGAATCAATAAAATTATTTCTAATTGAATTTGAATAGTATATTTTTCTTAATTACGGTTTATTTGAAAACTTAATATCCTTAATGCCTTCATTAATTAATTCCAAACTTCTCAAGCATGTTTTGTGGGATGACTTCTGCCTCTCCTAATTTTCTTGGAATTTATTAATGAGTTAATTAAAGAAATTAAATAATGAACCCTTAATCACTCTCTTAATGTAATTAAGGTTAATTAAGCATATGAATAATTGTTAAATCCTTGATTAAGTTAACTAAACTTTATTTAGGTGATTAGGAGGTTTATGGAATGATTTTGGGATATTTTCCTTAAGCTATTCCCTAAACCCTCCTTCTTCCTTAATCTAAATTTAATTAAGGGCTAATCCACTAATGATCTACTTAATTAATCAAATCAAATTTTTTAAAACATTAACTTAACTTCTCTTCTTCTTGGGTAGATGCTTAGGTTTCAATAATAAGTAACTTAAGAAATCATACATAACCCATATGTGTGGGAAGGGTTATGAAAGTACTTAAATTAAACCCTTTAGCTTAATTAATCATTAATTATGAGCCAATTGCATTAGGTACCTTTCTGTTCTAGGATGCATTACTGATTTAAATTCCTTATGATTTTATGTCATACATTGGCTCATAATTATTTGATTAAATATGTTAAAGTGGTATAGGTAAGGGGTAATTAATGAACTTAATCTACACCTAACCTAAAAAGCATAAAATTAATCTAATCACCTAAAAATTAAACTAAAATAATACACACATGTGGGAATGGGTAAGGACCAACAAACCTTCTCACACTTTTCTAATTCAAATCAAACTCAAAACAAAATGAAAGTCTCTTTAAACAACTTTTGATTCTCTTTAAATGATCTTACTTCATAAGATTGTCTTTAAGAATTAATTAGAGTGAATGAAATTACATGCTTACATCATTTTATTTCTTTCCTAGCATGCTAAATGTGTATGTCATATGAAAATCATGCATTCATGCTTTTCAAAAATCAAATTCAAAATGAAATATTTTCTTTATGTCAAATTGCATGTTTTGGCTAAAGTAAGATATAAATATATTATCACTATTAAATTCAAAACTATTTTCAAAATCTATAAATAAAATACAAATAAAAGTATGCTACTTATAAGTATTTATAAGCTTGCATGTGAATAATATAAAATGTGTTATGTGATTTTCCTCTCTTTCTTAACATGGATTGAATAGATTTAAAGTGTATAGTTCATTTGAAAAGAACATAACACTTGTTTAAATCTATTCTATCACTCCTATGTCATGACTTAAGAAGGAATTCCCACATATAAATTTATCAATAAAAAATAAACAAACATAAACTTTTTACATGATTCTCTTTCCATGCATTTTTTTTGTACATATGTGTATTTAAGAAAAGTGGTATATTAGTCACAACACAACCAGGGTTCTTGAGGCTTTAAGTAGCCTAAGTAGGTCTTGTACCTTACACCCTAGTTAACAATGGCATTACTCACTTATGTCTTTTATACTTGTAAATGTGCATATGAAAAATGGATAAAAAATCTCTCTTCTACTTAATCAAAAACCAACATAAACTTTTGCATTCTCTTTCCATGCATTTCTTTTTTGTACATGCACATGTATTTAAGAAAAGTGGTATATTAGTCAACAACCAGTTGTGAGGCTTTAAGTAGCCCTAAGTAGGTCTTGTACCTTACACCCTTACAATATTGGCATACTCACTTATGTCTTTTATACTTGTAAATGTGCATATGAAAATGGATAAAGAATCATTCTCTTACTTAACAAACCATACATAAACTTTTCATGATTTCTTTACACATTTCTTTTGCACATGTATTTAAGATGTGTAATAATGTTGAACCACATTCTGAGGAAATATAGTGTCTTGTGATTACAAATTAAATTGTACTCTTAATATTTTTTACTTCTAAATGTGCATATAAAAAAATTGATAAAAAAATCACTCTTAAAAAAAAATCATCATACATGAAACATTAAATTATAAATAAATCTTAGCATTCATCTTTACAACCTTAATGTATAAGTATGCTTAATTCATTCATTCATGATACATGTGAAAAGAAATAAAAAAAAGTAACCCTTCTTAATCTTAAACTTTCTTGAATAGGTTTATTTAAGAAAATTTAAATTTAAGTAATTAAAATACATAATAAAATATTCATTAAACAAAATCAATAATAGTCACTTAGAAATCACTTGTAGGGATGGGTTCTGAATGGTTTGATCTTTGCTTTTATTTTGTGATGTAATATTTTAGTCTGGATATTAGGGTGTATGTGCGTAGAATAAATGGTAGGATGATTTAGTATAATTATTATCTTCTGTAAGGGATTGTTCTTAAGGGGCGCTGTAATAAAATATAACTACTTTTAATGTGCAGGTTGCTTATAGCCGTAAGCATGATCCAAAATAGGCCAAGTGGACTTAGTTACCCATGTGTGGGGTGCTAAGCCCAATTTATTTATATACATGCTTGGGAATTTGTAGTTTGTTTAGTTAATCTATGTTTTGCAGGTTTTAGTTAGATTTACTTTTCCCTTTTCATGTAATTTTGCAATTAGGATTTTGGAATGATTGTTATGGGAGATTAGGATGAACATTGCTCACAAGATCTCATCTTATATACCATGTGATGCCTTTGGAGCAACCACCTTCCAACAATCTAAAAGAAGGAACCAAAAGAAAAAAGAAGAAAGAAGAAAGAAGAAAAGAAAGAATGAAGACCCCATAACATGAATTCCTTGCTTAATTATAATTTAATTCATTTGTAATCGGGTTGTATAAGGGTAGAGCTCGGCTACCAATTTATTTTTGGGTTTGTCTGGTGCACCACACGTGGCCTTTTATTCTTTTGTGATTAGCTTTATAAAATGTGTGATGTTTTGTTTAGCTTGTGTTTTAGAAATGGCATCATTTTCTTAGTTTTTTTCTTATTTGATGTATGGCCTGGATGATAATTAGGCTCTTAGGAAAAAATAACTCTTCTACCAAATTAATCAACTCCAAATTTTAAATAAATAACTCATAACCTCATTTAAAGCTAAGTTAAAATCAAGATAAAAGAATTAAAAACCCTTAGCTGGATGAGTATTATCTTTATACTATCATGCATAAAAAGTATATTAATTCACTCTTGATTGGAGGGCTTCCACCTTTGCTAGAGAACTTGGCTTGACCTTTGAGAGCCATGGTAGAAACACACCTCCCCCATCTTCCTAATTTTGGCCCATGATCTAATTTCTCATGCATTAGGCATAAAAATCATAAGCCTGATTCAAATGATTGTCCAAAAATAAAAATAATATGTAATATGATTTGCATTAGATTTAGGTCATTTGAAGCATGCCTTTACATGATCTAGTCTCTTTAGGGAGTGTGCTTAAGGATTGAGCCTCACTCTAAATAAATAACAACCTAGCTATCTTGCATAAACATAAGACTTGCCTGTATTTAAAATCATAGGAGGAGTTAGTTGGCGCCACCCCTGGTTGTAAGTCCGGTCAGTGGTTATCCTCTCTTGTGGAGATAAACCAAATACCCATTTTGCCTTAGATTTAGGTCATGCTTTGGCCCTCACCAAAACTCCCTAGATTTAGGTTAGGTTGCTTCTCCCAATGGGCCAAAGCATAAATCCTCACCTCTTAGGCATTTCCATGACCTTGCATCATGGAATTATAAGCCCTAAATTTCTAATAAAAATTCAACTCAAACAAATAAATCCTTTTCAAATTTCAAAAATGTAAAGCCCAACCATAGGATAGTTTGAGATGCTTAAGGTCTCCCAACATCTGAACATCTCTACTTATCTTTTGGCTTGATAATAACTCTCTCCCTTTGATCAATCCCATTTTATCTTCCAAAATAAACAAATTTATTGATAGTATAACCTTCAAAATCTTTAGAGACAACAATCATTTACCTTAATCGAGAGTATTTTTGAGGAATCTCATTCCTTAAGATATAATTAACTATGGGGGCTTACCTTCATAGGGAACTTAATGAGCTCGATTTAAAATAAACCCTACTTTACTTTTCCATGTACAACAGAGGAAGAATCCTTAGTATATACAAAGACCCATAGTCCTTAGGAGTCTTTATTCAGGTGATTAGGTCCATTGTAGGGTGGTGACTTCTATCTTTAGAGATAGTACACCTCTCCTCAATGTTCTTCGCGATCACCCTAATAAGAACATCTGCGGATCTACGTGGTGTCCCAACCAAATGCGTATATTTCTATTTTCATATATCCTCTTCAAAAGGATAGATGAAGGTTTCACCATAGATTTTTCTGGCGACTCCACTGGGGAAGGTTCCTCTCTCCATCTTTGGTAAATGATCATTGTCTTCAAGTATCGATAGTGGGTTTGTACTTTGTATGAATCTGAGGCTATCTTTATTTTTCGTTGGCACTTAGTTTATTTCATTCTTAAGTTCTAGCCAACATCTTTAGGTTTTAGGACCTCACTCGTGTTGGTCTTAAAACCCCATTGGTTCTCAATGGGTAAAAAAAAAAGATCTAAATAAAAAAAATATTTAAAGACTTCCTCCTTATCTTTTTCTATAAGGAAAGGTTCATTCAAAATAATAAAGAAAGAATAAATTTTCATACATCATCTTTCCAAAAGCACTTTTTCAAAATGCACATAATAAAATATTTTCACAAAAATTTTGCAAACCAACCTCATCTAACAATCTTCATGATTGTTATATGTAGGATCTTTTAAAAAAATAAAATAAATAAAATAATAAAATCCAAAATCATTCTTTTCAAAAAGCACAAGTGAACTTCCTTATTCAATTTATTAAATGAGGACTTCACTTTCCAAAATCAAAATCAATCATATTTTCTAAAAGCACAAATGAACACTTTCATTCAATATACTCAGTTTATTGAATGAAAGTTTTTTTCAATCAAAAATCAAAAGTCAAATTTTCCAAAAGCACAAATGAACACTTTCATTCAATATACTCAAATTTATTGAATGAAGGTTTTCATTTTCAATCAAAATCAATAATCACATTTTCCAAAAGCACAAATGAACACTTCCATTCAATATGCTCAAATTTATTGAATGAAAGTTTTTATTTTCAATCAAAATCAATAATCATTTTCAAAAGCACAAATGAATATCTCCATTCAATATACTCAATTTACTGAATGAAGATTTCATTTCAAAATAAGAAACAACAATCATCTTTTCAAAAATAAAATCAACAAACACATTTTCAAAAAATAAAAATTAACAATCATCTTTCCAAAATTAGAACAACATTTGGATTCTTCATTTAGCATACCCAAATTTGCTAAGTGAAGATCCTCTTTTCAAAACAAAATCAATAAACATCTTTTCAAAACATAAAACAACATTTGGATCTTTCATTTAGCATACCCAAATTTGCTAAGTAAATCCTTTTCAAAAAAATCAAAATACATTTAAATTTTAGCATACCTAAATTTTAAGGATCCTTTTCAAAATCAACAAAAAGTCAAAATAATCCACATTTGAATTTCCTTAGCATACCTAAATTTTCTAAGGATCCTCTTTTCAAAACAAAATCCAAAATAAAAAAAAAACACATATGGGTTTCCTTAGCATACCAAAATTTGCTAAGGATTCTCTTTTTCAAAACAAAATCAAAAATAAAAGAAACACATTAGATTTCCTTAGCATACCTAAATTTGCTAAGAATCTTATTTTCAAAATCAAAAAATAAAACACTTGGATTCTTCATTTAGCATACCTAAATTTGCTAAATGAAATTCCATTTTCAAATCAAAATACAAAAACAAACAAAAGAAAACAAGAAGAAATTATTTTCAAACACCACTTAGCAAATTTTCTAAGTGAATTTCAAAATCAAAATCAAATCAAAATCAAATTGACCCTTTACTTTAACATACCAAATTTGTTAAAGGAAAGGGTCCTCAAATCAAAATCTAATTTCAAACATGAACCTATGGAAGCATCTTTCAAAACATTTGAATCCATTTTCAACATACCAAATTTGTTGAAGTTTATTCATATTCAAAATTCCTCTTTCAATCAAATTTCTAAATCTTTCTCCAAATCATTTGAACCACTAACACTTCCAAGATGTTGGATGTGGGTTTGAAATTCTAAATTCAAATCAAATCAAAAAAATAAAAATCTAATCCAAGTTTCTTATATTGCATTCTCATTTTCTATTTATAGTTCAATCTTTTAGTTTTTTGCATTGATTTGAAATGAGTTCAAAGTTTGTGTTCACTTTCCTCATGGCATGGACTTGGCCTTGGACCAGCCAATTTCCCGAATGGATCCACCCTTATTCATTTTGGCAGGGGATTTGAGGGAGTGAGGATCACATGTGAGGGCACTCTCCTCATCTTGGGGGCTGTGGTGGTGCAAAAGCGGTCATCAGGATCTACCTCATTCGACCTCCTCATTAAAGAGGAAAAATGGCGGTCCACAATTTTGATAATGGCGGTGATAGAACTACACACTCATGGTTTCCCGTGCTACCTGAGGCACCACTCTTTGCATCCTCAAGGGTAAGGCTCCTGATCAGATTGCCTCCCCTTGAGGTTGGGTCTAGTTCTCCTCTCTCACCAGACAAAAGAAATAAAATTTCATGATCAGCGGTATCACTAAGATTGCTAGGAGATGGAGAGGCTCATGCTAGTTGAGGAGGACTTTGATCCCCTGGTTACAAGAACATTCATCCTCTCTGGGTGAGAGAGAGGATGCTAGGAGGATCCCCACTTCACCTCCACCAGTGGTTCACCAACCCTCAATTAGAGCGGGGAGTCATCATCTCTTTAGTTGGTGGGCTTATGACGTTAAGTCAATTTGATTTGAGATCTATCATCCCCCCAGTGTGAAACATCTACATAGAGAGGGCTGAGGCCCATACATCTATTCATATTACTTGGAGAGGTGAGGTTGGCCGCCACACTCATTAATTTTCTAGCTCGCTACCCATTGACCATCTGAGATAGCATCTACACTTGGGACTAGTCATCATAGGAGGATAGCTCTTGTTCATAGAGAGTCGGTGGTGTCTCCACCACACTCTACCCATGTCACTCATCACGTTCATGCACATCATCTCAAAAGGCCATGAAGGCCACATCTGGGGAGAAGCATACCTCGTTGGTGATCTATGGCCGGGATCCTCCATCTACACCTACTATGTGGTGTGAGCTCTCTTGCGACCTTCCCAATGGTAGTGCGAAGGAATGGCGACCAAGCATAGTGGTCATCCCTTCACCAAACACCAGTGAAGTGGGATATATGGTGGCATTTGTTGTGAGAGGGAGATGATAGCGTTGCACCATGATAGTAGAACCTCTAGGAGTGCACCCTTTTAGTGATGGCGGAGTGTGTTTCTTCCGGTATAATCCTCATGATTCTCCATCGGAGGAGGTCCATTCCTCACACACGATGTGGATCCCATCCGTTGTGAAAGCATTTATGCAATCGATAGATCATTCTTTAGATGACATAACTCACTATTTCATGGAAAAAAAGGATATAGGATATGATTGGTTTGATGAGGAGAAGATCAATTTGATCCCAACAAGATGATTTGTTGGGAGACTCTGAGGTTTGCATGGTAGATACCGGGGATCCCTCGAGAGCATCAAACTATGGAAGGTGTTGAGCGAATAGGAAGAAGACCCCCCTCCCAACACCTCTAGCATAGATAAATAGAAGGATGAAAAGATAGAAAGGATGGAGAAGAGGCTCGAGATTTATTAGCTATCTTAGCATTCGAGCAAACCAGCAGTTCATCCTACCACACGTGAGACTAAGCCAAAGTTGGTGCATGTCTTGGACCCAGCCAAGACTTTACCTCAGAGCAAGGTAACACCAACATGTAGGAAGGAAGGTGGATGGTACCTCCATAGAGAAAAGATATCAAGTCCATGGTTGAGTAGCAGGTGAAGGAAGCATTGGCTCAAGCCCAGGAGGATCATCAGTTCAAAGGGTAGACCCTACTAGAGGAATTTGATGCAATCCAATATCCTAAGGGTTTTGTGCCACCTTCCTTCAAGAGTTTTGATGGCTGGAAACCCAAGGCACATCACACATTTTAGTTGTTGCAACACTGGTGGTAGTGATGCTTTACTCTTTAGTCTCTTTCGGTAGTAGTAGGGATAGCTTTTGATTGGTTGAACTTCCCAATAGTTTAGTAAAGACTTTTTTTGTTGAGTTAGCAACTCTTTCAAGAGGTTTGTTGGAGCTCAAAGGGTCACTTGTTGGCATCTCATTGTGGCTCAAAAACCATGGTGAGTTTCTTATTGATTACATTCTCAAATAGCATAATTTGAGTATGAAATGTGAACCATAGCTGTCTGAATAGCATGCCATTGAGATTATGCTTAAGAATATTCATGGCCCGGTCGCCTTCATGCTCAAAGGTTTCACCATCAAAACTTTTGAGAAATTAATCAACAAGGTGGTTAGCTTGTAAGGAGAAGCCAAACAGTTACCTTCTCTAGATATACCAATAAAGCTAAAGTCATAGAAGATATATGAGAAGAAGCTGAAAGATAGTAGTAGATAAGGTAGGCGGAAGCGGTTTGAGAGACCTGGTGCTCCATAAACTTTTACCTCTTACCTACCAGGCCCCTACCCACCTCACGGCCACTACCTCCCTCATCCATTCATCGGCGGGACACACATACCCACCTGCAGTGGGATAAATAAAACAAACCTTATTCATTTAAGAGAGGTAGTTAGGAAGATCTTTAAGAATCTCTTAAAGAAACTTGATTTTTATTACAGAACCTAGAAGGAGGAAGTGGGCAAAAGCAATGATCCTAACTTTTGCCCCTACCAGCATGCTAGGTCATGTTTTGGAGGATTGCTTACATTTAAGGCTTGAACATAGCTTCAAGCTATAGTCATCGAAGGAAATACCTTAGAACAACCATCCGTTCCATTAGGGTAATCCTTGGGGATGACTGATCCTTCCAAAACCAAAGAAGGTTGGGATATCTCCTTATCCAAAATCTAAAAAGATTATTTAAAATCAAGAAA
Source organism: Cymbidium sinense (assembly GCA_021442155.1). NCBI lineage: Eukaryota > Viridiplantae > Streptophyta > Magnoliopsida > Asparagales > Orchidaceae > Cymbidium > Cymbidium sinense. The sequence goes on from CM038225.1 coordinate 38,898,719, forward strand.
CTTTCCTTAGTGCTAGTCTCAAACCTCAACATCAAGGAAGGTTTGCAAGTTGCGGCCAACTCGAGAAAGGGGAGCTCGGCGGCGGCGGCAGTGTATCAGGGATAGCCAGTAGCGCAACCACCTGAGTCGCCTCCTCTACCATTACTACCACATATGGCTTACTCTCTACTTGACTAGTTCTTCTTCTTACTAGTAGAACTTTGTATCGGTGGATAAGAGCATCAAATCCCTTACCCCACTTACTTTTGATTTCTACTTTGTACCTCAAATCTCCAAGAAATTGAAGAATAAAGCTAGCTTGAATTATATATGTGTCACTTATGGGTTCTAACTATTCTAATGATAACTCTTCAAGTCAAAATAACTATAATAAATTTCTTCTCTTTCGATTGAGTTGGATTTTCCTACTCGAATACTACAGTTCACCTCTTGAGATAGACTTGGAATCATCCGATTGAGGGTCCCATAGGAGAAGGCGTAGGTGAGCGATGTGCGTAGAATCTTCCATTACCACCCAAGAGATCACCAAGTCAACCTAGTGGCAAGGTTCTACCTCCTGGGTGTACCTCAAGATGAGGGAAATAAGTCATTGGTTAGAGGATTGAAGCCCCTCACGATGCTCCACCCTTGGATATGCTTGTGGAGGATCGCCCAAGGTGGACTACAATGTTCTCTCTCACCTAAGAAAGTTTCCATTTATGCTAAGCATATACGATGCTCTTATCTTATCTAAAGAAATAATAGAATCACTAATCAAGGCTCTCCTTGATCCTGAGATATGCTTAGCTTAGCTAATCACTATTAGTGAAGAGGCACATTATTCTAGATAAGCTTAAGGGATCACTTTCACAGATGAAGACCTTCTTCTAGGGGACATGGAGCACAATCGTCCCCTCTACATTATAGTTGACATGGGCATATTCAAACTTACCAGAGTTCTCATGATGTCAGGTGCATCGGTGAACATTATGAGTCTAAAGACCCTTGCCTATTTGAAGATTGACATCTCCACACTCTGAGGAGATCGGATAATGTTGAGAGGATTCAATGAACAAGGCGAGCGGGCTTTAGGTTCCATAGTGTTACCTTTGGAGATAGGTGATTGGAAGACTGAAGCCAAGTTTTTCATAATTGATTCGAATACTTCATTCACCTATTTGATCGGTTGGCCTTGGATATATCAGAACAAGATAATTCCATCCTCCCTCCATCAGTGCATGAAGTTCAGGAAGGATGGGATTGAGTATTGTGTCAAAGGAGATGAAAAGCCATTTTAGTTAGAGAGATTGAGATATATGAGGATGCGACCTACTATCTTTCTCAAAACACCCTTTCTCGTGAACTTGGACAAAACTCAAATTCAAAAGCAAAATAAAATGAAGAAAAAAAAAAAGAAAAGGCAAAAGAAAAAGAAAAGAAAAAGGAAAATCCAAGTGAGCAAGAAAGGTGAAGAAGAAATAGATGTATCACATTCCACCACAATTCATTCCATCATATGGACATGGGTAGAATGACTCAACCTCCACTAGGCAGGTAGAGAAAATAGTAGTTCTAGGTGGAAGACCCCTAGTTGGCCATCACCACAGAGGTTATGTTCAGTTCATAGGAGTACCCTACTATTCACATAAACTTGGAATTCTGGAGGATGAGTCTAATGTGATTTAGTATACTAGCAACCCCTCTCGGGTTTCATTGGAGGTGACACTTTCGGCGGCGAAGAGCTCCAAACAAAGCAAAGTATTCAAATGTTTATATAAAATTATCAGGGCAATAGAACCTTAGCTCTAACCTCACTTTCACCCCAAAAGTTGAAGGTTTAGTAGTTAAAAGCCCCAAGTCTTCAATGATATGAAGCAAGAGATTCTTTTAGGATCATCAAAGTCCAAAATTGATGTAGAACTTAAGGAATTCATAAAAGAATTAATGAAATTACCATTTGACTTTTACTCGCCTTGTGTTCATAATCTTATATAGAAAGGTTTGGTTCCTCATACATGGTCCAGCACAGGTCAAAGTATTTTGAAAAGTTGTGGAACAATGTGAAGTACAATCAAAGTAGGACTATTGATTAGTGGGTCGATGGCGATGATTGCTTGGTTGTTACCAATCATTTGGAGTCTGATAGGTTCTTTTCACACTGTACCAACTCTTACGATGATGTGTGTTTAGAAAATTTTGATGATCGAGATGATCTCCAAATCAAAAATCCACCTTAGAGTTTGAAGAAGAAATCCATTCAACAATTGACAAGCTTAACGAAATCAACCTCGAGATGGAAGAAGATCCACGCCTGACATACATCAATTTATTGCTGAATGAAGAAGAAACTAATGACTTAGTTAGGCTATTGACTGAGTTTAAAGACTGCTTTACATGGAGTTATGAAGAGATGCCCGTATTATCTCTTAACGTAGCAATCCACAAACTAGCAATAGATCCTAGTACTAACCCTATTAAGCAAGCTCTTAGATGCATGCGATTAGAAATTGAATAACATGTCACTTCAAGAAAAGATCGATCTTTGGTTTCATGGAAGAAAAATACCCTACCTTGCTTATGTCAGTAAGAAGAAGAATGGCTAAATTTGCATGTGTCAATTTTAAGAAATTAAATAAGGCATGTCCTAAGGATGAGTTTCCTCTTCCTATACTAGAGTTAATGGTGGACATCACCTCATCTCATGCAATTTTCTCTTTCATGGATGGGTCATCACTACCAAATCAAGATATGAGGATGAAAGAAACACTACTTTTCAAACCCGAATCTATTGTTATAGGGTCATGCCTTTCGCCTTAAAATCTGGTGCTACATACACCGGGCCATGACTCAGATCTTCAATGAACTCATCCATCATCAATTTGAGTGTTATGTTGATGATCTAGTAGTCAAAGAAAAGAAAAGAAGATCTCTTTGACTTGAGTAGTTTTGAATAGTTAAGATAATTAACCTCAAAATGAACCTCTAAAGTGTGCATTAGAAGTAGCTTTGAAGTTCCTTGGTTTTGTTGTCTATCGGGAATAGAGATAGATCCAAAAAAATCAAAGCTATCTTAGAAATGCCACCTCCAGAGTTTAACTCAACTCAGATCTTTCAAGGACAAATCTAAGCTTTATTTTCAACCTATCGGGGATGCAAGCCATTCTCATCACTTGTGAAAAATGACAAGTTCAAGTGGGATGATAAGTGTCATGCCTTTGAAGACATCAAGTAGTATTTGGTGAAGTAGTTCAGCTATCCTGGAGCCACTCATCCTCTACACTGCATTGGATGACTCTCTTGGCTTTATTGGCCCAAACCAATGAGGATGAGAAGAAAAATCTCTCTACTACCTCACATTCTCTCAAGTGAACTACCCTATTGAGAAACATTGCCTAGCTTTAATCTTTGCTTCCCAGAATCTATGACATTATATGCTTTCTCATAAGGTGGACTTGATTTTCAGAATCAATCCACTGCAGTACCTCATGACATGGCCAATGCTATCCGGATGTTTGGCGTGTTGGTCCATGATCTTCTTACAGTTTGATATCACTTTCATCCCCTCCATGCAGTAAAAGGATAAGCACGATTTCTTCTTAGACACCCACTTCTGCTGATTCTCGTGGATCTCCACGATGAACAAATCATGAACTTATGGGAGGTTGACAACTATCGATGAGATGTATTTTGATGGTTCTTTCATAAAGGGAAGCACCACATGATCTACTCTTCGGGGAAAGGGTAGGAATAGTTCTCTTAACTCCAAACCGTGATGTGATGAGATTCTCATACTATCTTTCCAACCCTTACACCAACAATGAAGCCAAGTATGAGGCTTTGATTGTATCTAGAGTTAGCTATCATAGTGCGTGTCAAGAGCATCAACATCTTTGGGGATTCTCAGTTGGTCATCAATCAGATTGATGGGTCCTACAAGGTTCTCAAACCCAAGCTTCATCCACGAGTATACCATGAAGCTGTTAGCCCAAATCCCAAAGTCACCATCTACAAGGTTCCCAGAGAACATAGTAGCATGCTTTGGCCAAACTTGCCAAAGAATTGGCATGTCCGGAGTCCATTCCAATAAGGGTCCAAAATAGACAAGTCCATCTCTTATTGATGTTGAACTCATCGAGAGACTTTCTCTTGAAGGAGGTTATTGTTTATAAAGACAAGGAATTGGATTGGAGGTAACCATTCATAGACTATTTGAACACCGAAAAACTACCTCAAGAAAGTCACAAGCCCATCAGGTGAAACACAGAGCTCTCTTCTATGCTCTCATTGATGGCACCCTGTACCGATGATCTTTTAATTAAATGTGGTTATGTTATTTATGCAAACATGAAGTCCATGGCATCGTAACTGAGGTACATTCAAGTATATGTGAAGCACACCAATCCAGTCTAAAGATGAAGACAATGATCAAGAGACTAGGATACTACTGCCTTTGATGATTACAAGCTGGATGTAGCTAGATGTCATTGTCATGGTGTGGTCTTACATCAACCACCCAACATTCTACACCCTAAGTTGGCCTCATGGCCATTCGAGTGTTAGGGTATCGACACTGTGGGTTTTATCGATCCTCCTTCTTCCAAGGTGATCGGTTCATCTTAGCTGCCACTGACTACTTTTCCAAGTGGGCAGAGGCAATCCCACTCAGAGAGGTCATAGCTTAGCATGTGCTTTAATTTTTTTAGGAACCATACCATATATAGGTTCAAGATGCCTCAATGAATTATATCCAATAATGGTACTGCATTCAAAAATACTAAGATCAATATATTCGCTAGAAGACACGGTATAGATTGGAGATACTCCACCATCTAATATCCCAGAGAAAATGGCTTAGCAAAAGCATTCAACAAAACTCTCATCCAAATACTAAAAAAGACTCTTAATGATAACAAGTGATAGTGGAATGAGCAGTTGGTTGAAGCCTTATGGGCCTACCGCACCACATACCAAACTCCAACTCAATCTATCCCCTATTCCTTGGTGTATGGGTTCAAAGTCATTCTACCTTTAAGTTTAACTCCCGTCGCTAAGGATAACATCGGTAACAAGATCATTGAGTAGAATGCAAAGGTTAGAAGAGCTCGAAGGTTTGGAGGAGAGTTGCTACATGCCCAAACCTCGAGTTGTACAAGGCCAAAATGATTCAAGCTCACAACAAGGTCCTAGGTCTTTCCAAGTAGGTAGAGCTTGTGTTAGTCAAGGAGACCAATTGTTGCCCAGAAAGATGGGAGGATAAGTTTGAACCCACTTGGGAAGGCCCATGTCATAGAGAAGGCCTACCAAGGAGGATCTTATCGACTTATTGATTGTAAAGGGGAACACCCGATGCACCCAATTAATGGGCTCTATTTGAAGAAATATTACCCATAAAAATCATGTTTGAAAATAATTCTATCAATCAATAAAAATTTCATTCCAATTTATCAAAATCTTCTCTTCATTCAAAGTATTATTTGTTTATCTTGTGAATCTATCATGATGTGTTTAAGGTAGGTGTAAGAGTCCCCCAGAGGCATCCTATCCCTCTTTCACAACACCCAGTGCTACTATAATAGGTGTGAGATAACCCAAGAGGCATTCTATTTCGACTAGTATAACTAAGTTAGGTGTGAGATAACCCAAGAGGCATCCTATTTTGATTAGCATAACTAAGTTAGGTGTGAGGGAACCTAAGCGGTATCCTTTCTTGGTGGGATTTCTCATTGCCATCTATGGCATCATTCCATCAAAATCCCTAGCGTGTTTATGATAGGTGTAAGAGAACCCGAGGCGTCCTATTCCTTTTAACACAAATACAAAAATAAACACAAATCTTTTATCTCAGACTATTTTGATGTAGCAAGCCCCTGGCACTCACTCATTAGTTGCTCTAGTGGTACATGCTACCTTGTTGTACGTTATGGTCACTTCTTTAGATGTGAGTCCCATGCATTCCTAACTTGACCATGCAAACCAATGAGTGTCTTTGTCGGTAGACTTCACGCATGACGTAAGCTACCTCATGATTGACTTTGTTTAAGAGGATGTAAGCCTCACACTTTCTTCTTAAACTATCATCACTAGGTTGAGTATATTTGAGGTTTAGGATAAGTCCCTGAGGCTCCTTCCTCTTGACTACTTTGAGTTGATATAAATCCCCAGTGGCATTCACTAGTCATCTAGGTCGGATAGCACCATCGGCGAAGATAGACTATCCCGATCAATTCGCAATAAGAAGATGAGTCCCTGCTTTCTTCTAGGCTAATAAAACCGACGGGCATCATAGGTTGGTTGATGTTATGTGACTCACACGGTACACCACTCTTGGCAGATATGAGTCCTTTCTCCTTAGTTGGACACCTATTTGATATATGACTAGCCATGTCATCTTCTCCAAGGTTTTGGATCAAGCCTTAGTGGCCCCATCCCTACGGGCACTCTATTTGGATCACATCCTTTTTATTTTTACTAGTTACTTTTGGATTCGGTCTCCCTTTCCTAGTAACCACCCCTGTGGTTGGAGAATTTGTTTAGTGGATGTGCAGATTCTCCCTTAATTCAGTAAATCTGAGATAGGTCTAGGCTAATATAAGCTCTTTCTCAGTATGATCCCTCGCAAACTAACAGGGTCCATGATAAACAAATAAATAAAATAAATTAATTAATTTGCTTGTGGATTAGAAATTCAAGCCCCTAAATATTTCCCAAGCAATCCTCTTTAGGCGTGTCGATAACTCTCTAGAATTGCGACTAAGTTGATAAATCCTTAAATCACTCCGTAGTCTCTCTTAGGTCAAGTTCAATTTGTTTTGCCACAAGCAGGTTTCCCCGTCAGTCATTCTGCTTTGGAAGATGTAAGACTATGATGCATTTTTTCTAGCATAACTGTCACAAATTGATGGGCAGCCCTAGGTCGGGTCCAATTTGTTGCCCAAGGTAATCGATCATCTCAGTAGTCATTTATAGTGAAAGATGTGAGTCCCGAGCTTTCTTCCCTAGATTAGCCACTGCAAATCGAAAGGCACCCCTTTGGTCGGATAATTCTCCCCTCGGTCGAGAAGCTACTCCCTTTGGATTAGTAAATATGTGTTAGACCAAGGCTACCACAACCCCTACTCAGTGCAGTCCATCACAAACCAATGGGATCCATCAAAAATAATTAAAAAATGAAGTTAATCTTTGATTATCTTTGAGCTGATTTAAGTCCCCTAGTGGCATTCACTCAATAGTCAGCCCTAGGTCGGGTTCGATCTATTTCCTTGCCAACTGATCACCTCAGTGGTTTCTTGTTTCTAGAAGATGTGAGTCACGCTTTCTTCTTAAAACTTGACCATTGCTAATCGAAAGGCATTCCCCTTGGTCGGATAGCCCTACCTTGTGGTTGGTAGACTACTCCCTTTGGATTGGTAAGTCTGAGTTAGGTCTAGGCCTCTATGGCCCCTACTTAGTGCAATCCATCGCAAACCAATTAGATTCATCTAAAATAAAACTAAAAATAAAATTAATTTGACTATCTTTAAGCTGATTTAAGTCCCCAGCGACATTCACTCAATAGTTAGCCCTAGGTTGGGTTTGATCCATTTACCTTGATCTCACACAATTACTTTGGAGGATCTAAGCATACTATTCTTTCCTCCTAGTATAATTGCTGCACACTGAAAGGCATTCCTTTGGTTGGATAGCCTACTTTGGATTACCTTTTATTGGTAAATGAGCTAGTCTCAGGCCACCATGGCCCCTATCATCCATTAAACCAACAAGATCCTCAAAATCTTAAAATTAATAAATCTAAAATAAATCAACCAACCTCACCCAATGGAGTCAAAACCAAATAAATTCAACCCTCTTCCCCAGTGAAACTCAATTAAACAAATCTTAAACAAATTAATACAACCAAATTAAATCACATCTGTCTACTTCTCCTCTGTGAGATGCAAATCTTTCTAGTTCCCCTAGTGGATCCCGAATTCTAATCCCTAGGCGAATTTCACAACACTAAATCTTAAATAAATAAATCAAATCAAATTTCTCTCTAGACTCAAATCAAACCTCACATCTCATGATGACTTGAACCTTTTCCTTGAAGGTTCATACTATCCCTTGGATTCCTCCTTCTCTCTTATGTTGGACATAAGTAGAGCCACATTACACTAATCTATTCTTTCTACACCTTGGGTTAGTAAATTATTTCGTGTGCTTGTGATTTTAGTGTTGATCATTTGTCCACCAATACGTCGTGTTCTTCACCACTGTGCCTTGTTGACCTCATTTTTAGAATGAGCTCTCAACCCCTCCATCTTAGGCATAAGACTTCTCTTAGACTTTAAGAGTTCCTTAGTCTTAAGATGCATCTAGTGATTAGGTGAACACTCACCTAGCCCTAGAGACTTAAAAGAGTTAGCCATAGAAATAGGTCATGACATAGGGGTGTTAAGAAAATTTGTCTACCCTATAGCTTGAACCAACTCCTCACTTCCTTCCTTCAAGTCAAATTCAAATAAAATCCAAACTCATATCAACTTCAACTCCAAATCAAACCTTGAATCAATTTCAATGGATTTTCTCAAATCATGAATCAATGCTAAATAATTGAAACTCATGATTGAAATCCATAAACAAATCCAAATTCCAAAAATCTTTCCTAAGCCCTTTGATTATATCCTATGGACTTAGCTCAAATCAAATCAAAATCAATTCAAATTCATAACCCATTTATATTCTCATTTATATTCACAAATATAAATAAAATATAAATTCAAATATCCAAAACCAAATTCAAAACTCAAACTCAAATTCAACCAAAATATAACCTAAGCCTCTCAAGTCAAATTCTTGAACTTAGCCAAATCAAACTCAAATCAAGCCAAACCCTTGATTTTTTTTCTTCATGATTTAATCAATATTTCAATCATGAATCCAAATATAAACATAAACTTTAATCCTAAAATGAAAACTAAATTCAAAAAAAAAAAAATTCATATTCACCCTTTTGACTTGAAATTGTCAAATGAATCAAAACTCCATTTGACTCCAAATCACTTGCAAATAAATTTATATTTCAATCATAAGTCTATATGTGAGTTCAACCAAACTTGAATCAAGCCTTGATCAAGCCAACTAAACCCAATTGACTCACTTGACCCAAAGTGGCCAATTTGACCTACATGAAACAAAATTCAATTCAATCCAAATCAAAGTAAATTAAGCCAATCAAAACTTCATGTCATATTTGTTGATCATCTTAGGTTAATTAATTGTCATGAATTGGGTCAAACCAAGTTAACCTAGCCCGTTGACCAAGTCAACCCTTTAACCCATATGAACCAAACTAGCCAAATTACAACACAAACCAAATTGATTGCAACCAATAGCTCAAGTTCACTCCAAATTGATTATTAAACTTGACCAAAGCCTTAATTAAATCCAATTTGACCAATTAGCCAACTAGACCCAACCTAGCCCAATTGACCATGAACCTAACTTGACCTAAAAGGTCAAATCAAGCCAAAATCAAATATAAACTAAATTGATTGGAAACAAAGATACCAATCCATTTCAAATGATCAACCAAACCCAAACTAAGCTATGATTCAAGCCAATTTGGTCAATTGGGTCAAATTGGTCAACTTAGCCCAAATTGACCTAAAGGATCAAATTGGCTAAATCTAAATTAAATTCAAACTAAACCAAATTAATTGAAACCAATTGAACCAATATACTCCAAATAGTCATTTGAACTTGATCCAACTCTTCGTTTGACCCAACTTGACCAATTGGTCAACCTAACCCATTTTGACTCGATTTGACCTAAATGGGTCAAATTAATCCAAATTCAACCAAATGAACTTCAAATGACATGAAATTTGGTCAAACTTACTTTTGACTCATTTCAAATCTATCCAAATCAAATTCAATATCAAATGACCACTTTGTCCTTGGGTCAAGGGCATTCAATGAGAAAAGACACTTTCCCAAGTGGTCATTTTTCTTCCTTGGCTACTTGGCACTCATCCATTAGTCCACATAGGCACCAAGGACATTGATTTTTTGAACCAAGGAGTTGTTGGGGCAGCCATGACTCATGGGGAGGTGAAATCACCTCACTTCTCCCATTGGAACACTTGGCATAAAGGACACTCACCTCTCCTTAGCTAAGACACTCACTTATCCTTCATGGCAACTACTTTCCATGCTTTAGCCAACCATAAAGCCACCTAGGATGATTCTCTTTCATTCCCAACCCTCCCCCAAGCCAAATGACACGAGTTTGGAGCCAAAATTAAACAAAAAGTAGATTTTAGTTCATTTTCATTCACTTTTCATTCTAAGGCTTTAGTGGCTAAAAAAACCATCATTCCTCTCATTCTCCCTATCCTAGAGCTCCCAAAGCCATTGGCAATCACCCCCACTTCATTTTGAAGAGAAATACATCAAAACTAAGTGGATACTGGAGGAAACTTTATTTCGATGTGAAGGTGAGGATCTAAGCTCAGTCCAAGGCTTCTTCCCTCACTCAACGAAGCGTTCGAGTCACCACCGCCGCCGAAAATTGCCCCTGGTAAGGTAACCTTCAAAAATAGTAACCTACCTTAGATCTCTCATTTTGTGATAATTTTTATGCAATTTTTAGGAATTTACCCTAGATAATCTTGTATTTTTACTTTAAATCATCTCAATAAAAAAATAGAATTTTTCTGATGTGAATCGACACGAAAATGAGTCCATTTGAACAAATTTTCACTTAGAAATCTAATTTTTCTTCTTAAAAAAATCTGAAATTATTGTTCATTGCTGGCGGGCTACACCCGCTGTCCGATCCCGCGGTTCACGAGATCGGACGGACGGATCGTGTGGATCGCGATCGACCCTGGTCGCGATGTGATCAGACCATCCGATCGCGCATGCGCGATCAAATGGCTCGGATCATTGTCTAATCCGCGTGATCGCCTCGATCAATGATCTAGGATTTGTGCGATCAAACGGTCGAGCGGCAGCCGGGTCCATGTGGGTTAACCCGTCGCGCTTAAGTGGTAGCGGCACGCGATGAATCGCGATCGCATGTGCATCGTGCGCAGCACACCGCCGTAATGCGGGCCCACATGCCACATTGCGTCAACGTCAGGATTTTTCATTTAAAATTAATTAAAATCACCTAAAACTTCAAAAATTCATAGAAAATAAAATACTTAACCAAAAATTGCAAACAAGGGCTCGTTGGATTTTCTTTTCGAGAAGAATCCAATAAACCCAAAATCCCCAAATTTAACTAAGTATTTTGAGCTTAATTTCACTTTTAGTAAAAATTAAATTTCTTTAATTAAATCAAAAATACATGTCAGATTAAGTTGAAATTTTTCAGAGATTAAAATTAATGTTAAAATACACTACCATAAAAAATGTCAAGTCAAAATGACTTTTGGATTAAAAGATATTGAATTTTGAGTGTCAAATAATTTATTTTAATAAAATAAATTAGCAGAATTCATAAAAATCACTTAAATCAATTGAAACTTTCTAAATTCATAACTAATAGTAGAAAAATACAAAAAAATATAAACTTAGGTTCATTTTAAAGATAATTAAGAGGAGAAGCAAATAAAATTATTTTTGATTGAATTAGAATAGTAGATTTTTCCTTAATTAGGGTTTATTTAAAAATTTAATAACTTTAATTACTCCCTATTGACTTCATTAATTAGTTTCAAACTTCTCAGACATGTTTAGTGGGATGATTTCTACCTCCTCTAATTTTTTTAAAATTTATTAATGAGTTAATCGGGGAAATTAATTAATGAACCATTAATCACTCTCTTAATATAATTAAGGTTAATTAAGCATGTGAATAGTATTTTAAATCTTGATTAAGTTAATTAAATTTTATTTAAGTGATTAAGAGATTTATGGAATAATTTTGGGATATTTTTCTTAAGCTATTCCCTAAACCCTTTCTTCCTTAATCTGAATTTAATTAAGGGCTAATCCAATAATGACCTATTTAATTAACTTATAAAATTTTTAAAACATTCCAAAAACTTAATCACCTAATCTATTTCTTTTTGGGTAGATGCTTAGGTGTTCAATAACCTAAGTAGCTTAAGGAAATCATACCTAACCCACATGTCTGGGAAGGGTTATGAAAGTACTTAAATTAAACCCTTTAGCTTAATTAATATTTCATTATAAGCCAATTGCATTAGGCACCTTTCTTTCCTAGGATGCATTGCTAATTTAAATTCTTGTGATTTTATGTCATACATTGGCTCATAATTATTTGATTAAATATATTAAATTGGTATAGGTATGGAATAATTAATGAACTTAATCTACACCTTAACCTAACCAAAGCATAAAATTGATCTAATAACCTGAAAAATAAACTAAAATAATATACACATGTGAGAATGGCTAAGGACCAGCAAACCTTCCCATATTTTTCTAAAATAAATCAAACTCAAAACAAAAATTAAAGTCTTTTTAAACAACTTTTGATTCTCTTTAAATAATCTTATTTCATAAGATTGTCTTTAGGAATTAATTAGGGTGAGTGAAGTTACATGCTTACATCATTTTATTTCTTTCCTAGCATGTTAAATGTGTATGTCATATGAAAATTATGTATTCATGTCTTTTAAAAATAAAATTAAAATAAAAAGTTTCTTTTATGTCAAATTGCATGTTTTGGCTAAAGTAAGATATGAATGGCTATTATCACTACTAAATCCAAGACTATTTTTAAAACTTATAAACCAAACATTACAAATGAAAAGTATGTCATCTATAAATACTTATGAGCTTGTATGTGAATAATATAAAATGTGTTATGTGATTTTTCCTCTCTTTCTTAACATAGGATTGTATAGGATTTGCAAAGTGTATAGTCCATTTGAAAAGAATATAACACTTGTTTGAAATCTATTCCTATACACTCCTATGTCATGACTTAAGAAGGAATTCCACATCACACATATAAATTAAACAATCAAAAATAAACAAACATAAACTTTTTGCATGATTCTCTTTCCATGCATTTTTTTTGTACATGCACATATATTTAAGAAAAGTGGTATATTAGTCACGGACAAAGGGATTGTGTTGCTTTAAGTAGCCTTAAGTAGGTCTTATACCTTACACCCCTAGTGCTAATAATGGCATTGTACTCACTTATGTCTCTTATACTTATAAATGTGCATATGAAAAATGGATAAAAGAGTCATTCTCTTCTACTTAACAAACCAACATAAATTATTCCATGATTCTCTTTCCATGCATTTCTTTTTGTACATGCACATGCATTTAAGAAAAGTAGTATATTAGTCTGGATAATCCCGGGGTTACGAGGCTTTAAGTAGCCCTAAGTAGGTCTTGTACCTACACCCCTAGTGCTAACAATGGCAATGTAATCACTTATATCTTTTATACTTATAAATGTGCATATGAAAAATGGATAAAAGAGTCATTCTCTTCTACTTAACAAACCAACATAAACTTTTGCATGATTCTCTTTCCATGCATTTCTTTTGTACATGCACATATATTTAAGAAAAGTGGTATATTAGTCAGACATTTGCTTTTAAGTAATACAGTAGGTCTTGTTTACACTAGTATAATAGTGTTGTACTCACTTATGTCTTTTATACTTGTAAATATGCATATGAAAAATGGATAAAATAATTATTCTTTTCTACTTAAACAAAATCATGCATACATGAAACATTCTAAATTTTCTTAAGCAAACTCTCTTAGCATTCATCATTAAGGTGTGCCAAATACTTGCATTGCATGTATAAGTATGCTTAGGATTCATTCATGTGCATGATACATATGTAGGAAAGAAATAAAATGTTGTGTATTTTGTGATAGTAATTCACTTTACTTAATCTCAAAATGCCTTTTTTTTAATAGGTTTATTTAAGAAAAATCTAAATTTTGAGTAATTAAAATACATAATAAAACATTCACTAAACAAAAATATATAATGAATCTACCTTAGAAATCACTTAGGGTAGGGATGAAAGAGAAGTCCTCCTCTCTTTTTCTCTCTTTACAACACTTAGTAATTATGTAGGTTCATTCAAACCAAATCAAATCATCAAAAAAAAAAAAATCAACCAAATCAACTAAACAACTTAAATGAGACCACCCTTCTAAGTTGAACCTTTTCACACTTAGAAAATCCTAACCTTAAAAGCCTACCTAAGCACACCACATAAATGTTTTAAAACACACACATTAGGCTAAGTCACAACTTCTAGTCCTATGTTAGGGAGGTGCATGGTTTGATGTTTACTTTTATTTTGTGATGTAATATTTTAGTCAGGATATTAGGGTGTATGTGCATAAAATAAATGATAGGACGATTTAGTCTGATCATTATCTTCTATAGGGGATTGTGCTTAAGGGGCGCTATAATAAAAATATAATTACTTTTGTTGTGCAGGTTGCTTATACCCCTAAGCATGATCCAAAATAGGCCAGGTGGACTTGTTACCCATGTGTGTGCTAAGTCCAATTTGTTTATATACATGCTTGGGAATGTGTGGTTTATTTAGCTAATATCTATTTTGCAAATTTTAGTTAGATTTACTTTTCCTTTTCATGTAATTTTATAATTAAGATTTTAAAATTATTATTATGGTGTATTAGTATAAACATTGGTCATAAGATCTCATATTATATACCATGTGAAGCCTTTGGAGCAACCACCTTAAACATCCAAAAGAAGGAACCAAAAGAAGAAAAGAAGAATGAAGACCCTCATAACAGGAATTTCCTTGCTTAATTGTAATTTAATTCATTTATAATCCGGGTTGTATAAGGGTAGAGCTCGGCTACCTAATTTATTTTTTGGGTTTGTGTGGTGGTTCCTTACCAAACTTGGCATTTTATTCTTTTAGATTAGCTTTATAAAATATGTGATATTTTGTTTAGCTTGTGCTTTAGAAATGACATCATTTTTTTAGTTTCTTCCTTGCTTGATGTATGGTCTGGATAATGATTAGGCTCTTAGGGAAAAATAACTCTTGTACTAAATTAATCAACTCAAAATTTAAAATAAATAACTCATAACACAACTTAAAGCTTAGGTTAAAAATCAAGGTAAAAGAATTAGAATCCCTTTAGCTGGATGAGTATTATCTTTATAATATCATGCATAAGAAGCATATTGATTCATTCTTGATTGGAGGACTTCCACCTTTACGCGAGAACTTGGCTTGACCTTTGAGAGCCATGGTGGAAACACACCTCCCCCATCTTGCTGATTTTGGCCCATGATTTAGTTTCTCATGCATTAGGCATAAAAAACCTATAGCCTGAGTCAAATGATTATCCAAAAATAAAAATAATATGCAATATGATTTACATTAGATTTAGGTCATTTGAAGCATGCCCTTACATGATCTAGTATCTTTAGATAGTGTGTTTAAGGATTTAGCCTCATTCTAAATAAAGAACAACCTTGTTATCTTGTATAAATATAAGACTTGCCTACATGTATTTAAAATCATAGGATGAGTTAGTTGGCGGCCACCCCTAGGTGGTTGTAAGACTAATAGTCAGGTGGTTCATCCTCTCTTATGAAGATGAACCAAATACCCATTTTTCACCTTAGATTTAGGATCCAAGATTGCTTCTCCCTTTTGCGGGCTACAAGCATAAATCCCCACCTCTCAGGCATTTTCATGACCTTGCATCATGGAATTAGAAGCCCTAAATTTCTAATAAAATCAACTCAAACAAATAAATTCCTTTCAAATTTCATAAATGTAAAACCCAACCATAGGATAGTTTAAGATGCTCACTAGGTTTCCTAGCATCGTGAACATCTCCTACTTATCTTTCTTCGGCTTCGATAATAACTCTCTCCCTTTGATCAACCTCATTTGATTTTCCAAAATAAACCAATTTATTGATAGTCTAACCTTCAAAATCTTTGGAGACAATGATTATTTACCTTAATCGAGAGTATTTTTGAGGAATCTCATTCCTTAAAATGTAATTAACTATGAGAGCTTGTATCCATAAAGAAATTAACGAACCCGGTTTAAAATAAACCCTACTTTACTTTTCCATGTAAAGTAGGGGAAGATTCTCTGGTATATAAGAAACCCATAGTCCTTAGGAGTCCTTATTCAGTAATTAAGTCCATTTTATGGTGGTGAATTCTATCTTTCGAGATAGTACACCTCTCCTCAATATCGTACCCGATCACCCTAATAAAAATATCTACGGATTTATGTGGTGTCCCAACCAAAGTGTATATTTTGTTTTCATTTATCCTCTTCAAAAAGGATAAATGGAGGCGAATATTTCACCACACATATAAAGTTACAAAAGCATGAATTTAAAATAAATTGTGTACCTCATCCAGATATGTCGCTCTATGGGACCCTCATACTAAAGCTATGGTAAGGTATACCTCTGGTGGGGCTGGGCCCAAATCAACCTCCTTGAATGTTTGTGGTGCACAACAACATCACCGTCTACCCTGCTCATCAGCTATCGTGCCGATAGAAAAAAAATCACAGATGTCAGGGTTATATTAAATTTAATAAAGAAATTAAGTAGTAAAATTACTTTGTTATGTTTTTAGGATTCAGTGGACAAGTTGATCTATTATGTCTTGCATTACAACATAAGCTGCATATTCGGTTATTTTGTGTTACACCTACATCCATTGTATTTGTGAACCTTTCAATTCATGGCCTTTTGGTAATCATTGAAATTTTTTATGCTCCTGCTAACATCTTACTTCTACCAGCATGTAAATGCCACTGACAATGTTTAGATGAGTGACTGTGATGAACACACTTAATGAAAAAATGAGTTTCATTTGAATTAATACAATAATATTTAACATTATTTATTACAATCACCCATTTATTGCACATTGTAAATCAAATTTGGTTTGGAATATCATGTTCTCTACCTATTCTATAGGAATAAGTCCTTCAGATGATATGTTTAAATTTCTTACTACACTATCAACATTGACGTCCTCATCCCATTCCTTGGTTGTACGACAAGTCTATATATATTCTATAGTAATGATCATAGTTTTTAGATTTTCTACATTAACCCTAGAGTGTGTTCGAAGCAAGCCATGACCCATTATTTCAGTTAGATTCATATTCTGTGATGCATCGATCCTATCATCATTGTTATCGTCACTAGAACTAGCTGTTTAATTATCCATTGTCTTATACCATCCCTATGCAGCATAATTCGTTTGCCATCCCTTATACGAGTGGACTCAATTAAGCCACGACGTTGTACAGACTCTACACATGAATGCCGCGTCTAATGATAATATTAATTAGAATTAAATGAAAAAGTTATAGTTAAATTACGAATTGACAAGTGATGGCCGTTAGCATACTTCAGTGTAAATTTATAAGCTAAATCTAGTTTACCATCATAGAATAACATGAGATACTATGTTTGTTGACTCATTGTTATTATATTATCAAAAATTAATTATTAAACATATTAATAATGGGTCATTAAACTTGGTTGCTTGAAAATTTATTAAATAAGAAGTTGCTAATAACACTATAAGATAAAATTAATATTGCTCGTAATAATAAGAAAAAGTAAAAAAAAAACAATTGTAATAATAATAAAATCTTAACATTTAGCAACTTGGAGAAAAATGGTTGTCTAAAAATTGAATTAATAATAATAATAATTACAATTATAGTAATACATAATAATAATAATAATAATCATAATGATACTAATTGGCAATATAAATAATGATAAATTAAGTTACTACAAATTAAAATATTAATAACTCAATAGTAAAAAGAACACTAAAAATAATAATTAATAATAATAATAATTATATACCTATAATAAAATTATACAAAAAAAGAATATTAATTACACTAAAATTGATAATATTAATAGTTTTAGCAATAATAACAAGTACAAAATAACTTAATGTTTAAAAATAAAAATAATAGTAATAATACCAAAATAAGGACAATAACAATAATAATAATAATAATAATAGTAATACTACTAATTATTAGCATAAACATATTCTTTATATTATATTAACTTAAACATTATAAAAAAAATTTTTACACAATCTAAATATTAACCTCAACATTACACTTCTTCTTCTTATTATTTTTATTTTTTATTTTGTTTTATTTTTTTTGAGAAAATATACCTTATTTAACACGATTCAACGAAATAAACAATGAAAATTTCCTAACATAGTAATGCACATTTTGTTCTGAGAATATCTTGACGAATAGATACCAACGAATGCAACAAAATATAAAAAATAACAACTTTTATTGTCGATTATAGCCAAATCTCGTAATAAAAAGCCTAGAACAGAGAAATGCAAATAAGTCATCGGAGAATATGGTTGTGCATTATTTAGTTTTAACCAAAAAATCAAAGAGAACCAAAATTTTTTGAGTAATTTGGTTTGGTTTTGAACTTAATAATTTTATTTTGATTTTAATTGAAAACTTTGGTTTTGATTTTGGATCGATTTGTATTAATAAAATAAATTAATTATATAATTATTATATTATTAATTTATATATTATATTATAGCTTATAGTAAATTATAAATATAAACTACTATTACTTATTCATTATATAATAAAATATTATGTAAATAATTTTTAAATATAGTGAACTTCGATTTATCCAAAATCAAATCAAAATAATCGAACCAAATTGTTATTCGATTTGTTTGATTTTATATTTTATTTAATCAATTTAATTCAATATTTTTAGAAATTTAAAATCAATTAATTTTAAAATTTTATCATCTAATTCATTCAAATCAATCAAATACACACCCCTATCAGAGAAGTAGGGTTAAGAGCTTATAAAATTTCTATACTCATTTTCATTTATTTTAAGGGTTTAAATAGCCTGAAAATTCTCATAACTCGTGTCCAAAGGCTAGTCATTTTCGGTCGGTTGGGTGCGAGATTATATATATATATAAAAGAATGTTTTTAGGCATTGTAGGGTGGGTCGCCAGCTGGTATGATGTCCATGTGGCATCATATTGGCAGCTACGCAATGCATATTTTAAAATTTTTTTAAATGCCGATTTTGTTAAAAATATATTTAAACATTATCGATTTAAAAAATTTCTTTCATCTTTTATACCATGAACCCTACTTAAACCCTAGCCAGTGAGACCACTGTGAAGCTGATGCCCAATTCTTTCCCGTAGCCGTCGATCAGTTTTTCTGCGAGCACTGATGGCGAAGCGGCTGATTCCAGCATTCAATCGTATTCTTGTCGAGAAGATAGTTCCCCCAACGAAGACAAATGCTGGCATCCTTCTTCCCGAGAAAACCAACAAGGTAAGTTCAGACGCCAATTCCTTGTTCCCACGACATCGGTCTTTTGCGGGTTTCTATGGGCGATTTGTTTATTTCGTTGTTTTTGCGTGTTGGATTAAGACGATTTCCATTTTCACTAACTCTTCAAATTTTGATCTTTTTTCGGGCCATGCCTCGGCGGTTTTTTCCTCTTTATTTGTGGATTACTCGGAAGTTATGTTCATAAATTGAGAATATTGTCTCATGTGGCTTATAGGTTTCTCGATACAGATGTCCAGTGATAGAAAATACTCTTTTTTTTTGTAACTATGTAAGTCAATTCTTTCATGGTTTGTGCATTGTAATTGTTCTTATCTTTTGTTCTTGCAACTTGTTATCGGGCAGTTTGGTTACAGGCATTGTGCCGTGTTCTTTGAAGACGTTAGTGATCTGGGTTTTTGACATCTTTAAATAAAATTTTAAATAAATGACGTATATGTTCTAAGTCAGTGACATCTTAATATCCTGATTTTCTTGAGATATTTATGATAACAATTGATCTTTGATTTCCTAAGGAAAATTTTGGAGCAGCTGTTTTACATTTCCTGATTCACTTTTATATTATATTCTAATTTCCTGTAACTTTCCCTTGTTTCTTCTATGGTGTAGCTTAACTCTGCTAAGGTTGTGTCTGTTGGTCCTGGAATTCGAGATAGGGATGGGAAACATATACCTGTTTCCTTCAAGGAAGGAGATGTTGTTCTTCTTCCTGAGTATGGCGGAACTGAAGTGAAACTCGAAGACAAAGAGTTTGTCTCCCTTTAATCTCTCATTTATGTTTGGCATGAGTTTCTCTACTGGTCTTGTATTCAATTGCCATTTGTTTTGAAGCATATTCTTATATTTAGCATCAATATGGTGTATTGATTTCTTGCTGTGGGATTGTACAAATGCACTTTTGTAATTTTCTTTAGGATAGAAATCTAGTCTAAATATTTAATTATTTTAAAAGAGGGCTTAAATCAAATTGCTGATATGTATGTATGGGGCCAATTACAAACCAAATTTCACTCATGGAACTAGTGATTATTTAGTTTAAAAAAATATATAATTTGACTTGAACTTGTGATCACTACCTTGGAAACCATTGAGCATTCACTTAAGATAGAGCTTTTTGGTTTTATATGGGTTAGAAAGCTAATGTTAATAGAAGGATTTCAAATCTATTTAATTTTTTGTCTTTTTTGTGCTTGTTTGCACTGGCAATTGTTATATACAGGGATGTTTAAATGTATCTATTATAAGCATGTGTGGTCCACAGTAGATTAAATTTGGATTAGATACATTAATGGTCAAATACATTTTCAACCCAAAACTTATGCTTATGGGCAATGGCTAACTATTTGATTGACATTTCTAACATTCTTTAAACTATAAAAAATGTTATTAAATCCAATACTTTTATGTGCCTTGGTAGTCTATCACTTATGTAAGAGCTATCCATATCTACTATCACTTTCCTCTGAAATAGAATATTTTCAACATCATAAAGTGTTATACACTAAGTATCTACTTGACCATTTAGTGGCATCCTGAAAATCACCCCTTCCTAAATTTGCTCAACTATGATAGAAGGGGCCAAGGACCATAAGAGCCATGAATCATATAAATCACTTGATTCTGATTGAACTGTCAACTTTAATGCCATTTGCTTGGATATGTGGGTTATTCAATCCATTTGAAACTCAAAAGATTCAACTTATTATGGGTGAGGTCTTATAATTTAATATTGTTATACTAATTTTTTTAATTATCCAGTATGAGATGAAACTCAATACTCTTTTGTGCCTTAACATGCATTGGCGGATGATTGATTACTTAATGTGATGTATTGGGGTGATAAGCTAATTTGGAGTAAGCTATTGCTTTTTCTTGTAATTGCATATTTTTGTTCCATTGATTCATTTGAAGTCTATAAAGGTAATATAAATGCTTCATCTAAATCTAATAAACTTTGGCTTTTTCTGAAATTTTAGTGCATTGGGGATTGCCATTTGACGGAATACAAGGATTTTAGGATTATTGCATCGATGTCTAAAGGGTCACTTAGCTCTTGTATTATTGAAGAATTTAATGTGGTTTTCTACTATATTTCTAGGTTTAGATCTACTATGCTGAAGGTTTTTATTGATGGCATTATATTTTAGAATGTGTATGGGATACTATTTTTGTTGCATGCTACTATTCTCATTTATCAAACTTCTTTTATGATTTTTGAAGCAAATCTATTTATCAATGATAAATTCAAGCTTTTCTTTGGACTTGAGCTAGGTAATGAAATAATATAATGATGCAGGATGAGAGTTATTTTTATGATATGAAGTTTATTATACCGATAATTCTTAAATTCTCACATAAGAGTAATGATAAATGCAAACTACTGTTGAGCACATTCACAATATTATGGATTTAGTGAAGTTAAAGATTCCGACTAAAGTTATATTAACCATACTAGAGATCTGAATCTTATAAGTACGAAGAAATAACTGAAAAGTTATAAATGATCTAACTTGCAGATTTAAAATAACCAACAGCAAAGTGGAGATAAGTTGAAGTCGACCTTTACAAACAGTTCGTCGTTGTGGAGATCTCGTTCCTTCCTTAGAAGTCTTTCTCTAAGGGTTGGGAGCTCACACACTCAAGTCGTCCGTCACTCGGGAGGAAGGCGCACAAGAGAATAGTAAAACAAATTTAAGAAGAAAATTTTTATTCCAAATTCAGGTGTCAAGCATTACAAGAGCCTCCCTGTTTATAGGATTGAAAGAGAGAGTTAAGAATACTCAAACTTAACTACAAACTCAAACCTAATACCACCATAATTATATCTACCACCACCAACTACCAAACCTATCACTCCTTCCATACTTACTCAAAATATCATACATACTATCATGAATCATGGACCATGACATAAGAATAGTTCAATACATATAAGTCCAAAACATATACAAAATATAAAAGCCCAATAATACATAACCTAAATTATAACAAAAGGCCCAGTACATAAATTTAAGCTTTATGATGATGACGTCGATGACGGTGACGATGATGTGCACTCCCCGACTTTAAAGAATTCTCATCTGGAGAATGAAAATCTAGGTACCCTTGTAATAACTGTGAGTACAGTTGATGTAACTCATCAAATATAAGCCATGAATCTTCAAGTGGAAAAAGATATTTCTAATGAACTAGAAACCTTTGAGTGCCTCTAACAGATGTGATGATAATCTAGTATTCTAAAATTTGATTTGGACGATGTGATCTTAAGCGACCAGATGATAGAGGAATTGGTGATGAAGTATTGACTTGTATGTTAGTACTATTTATAAAGGGAATCGTGTTATCCGTGGCTTGCTCATGGTACAACGTTAATTTTAATACATTGAATATCGGAGAAATCTCAGCATTCATTGGAAGATCTATTTCATAAGCATCATTATTTATTTTCCTTACAACTTTATAAGGACCGAATCTCTTAAGAGTTAATTTCTTAAGAGTTTTAGTTGAAAATATCTCAGGTCTAACTTTAACAAGAACCAAATCTTCCTCATTAAATTTTACATATTGTCTATGTGCATCAACATTAGCTTTATATTTATCATAACTCAAAGTATTTTTGTTGAATTTCACAATGTAAATCATGCATGTTTTGTGTAAATGAAAATGCACTGACTATATGTTCGACAATTTAACAAGATCAATTGGTTTTCTTGGATCATTATTATAACATGAAAAGGACTCATATCGGTTAATATTAATTGAGCCTATAAGCAAACTCTGCATAGGAAGAACCTCCCAACTAGTAGTATGATCGTCCTTCACTAAGTAAATTTCCTAATTTTATTAATAACTTCATTTGTCCATCGTTTGAGGGTGATAAGTTGTAGAAAATAAGAGTTTTGTGTCATAATGTTTTAAAATAACTCATAAACCTTACATCACGGTCAACACAATTGAGTTAGGAAGTCCATGCAAACGAACTATCTTATGAAAGAAAATAGTCGTTATATGTGATGCATCGATGTCTTATAATATGGAATGAAGTATGCTATTTTAGAAAATCGATCAACAACTACTAGGATAGAGTCAAAATATTGTACAATGCGAGGTAATCTTAAGATGAAGTCCATACTAAGATCTTCCCATGATTTGTGGGGAATTGGGAGTAGTGTGTATAGGCCGGAATTTTGTTTTTCATTTTTTGCTATTTGGCAAATGACATTGAGCAATGATACGAGCAACATCTTTATTAAGACTAGGCCAAAAGAACTATCCATCCATCATGATTATTGTTTTATAATGACCGAAATGACCAGATACACCTCCTAAATGAATTTTCTTAACAAGAAAATTTCGAAGTGATTGGATACATAGTTATTATAGAAATAGTCTCTTGTATTTGATAATCGACTATTAATTGAAATCTAAATTTCAAAGATTCAAAAATTTGTTGAAAATCTTTACAATTAGATAATCATCTTTAACTTTTTTGAATCCGACCTTCACATATGGATATTTAATAAAATTACATATTCTACTTAGGATATCTACTTTGTTCTCGATACCCGATTTATGTCTAAGAACAAAGATATATTCTTGAAGAAATTAAACCCATTTTGCATGACGAGAACTAAGTTTGTTTTGGGTGTTTAGATATTTAAGCACCTCGTGATCAGAATAAAGTATAAATTCTCGTGAAAGAAGATAATATTGCCAATAACGTAAAGTTTGGATGACATCATAAAGCTCACGATCATATGTGGAATATTGTTGACGTGTTTTATTTAATTTTTCACTAAAGAAAACAATAAGATGACCTTCTTGTTTAAGAGCACCTCCAATATCAACTCCAAAAGCATCACATGACACCTCAAATATTTTTCAAGTTTTGTCAATTTCAATATCGGTGGACTTGTTAAAAGTTCTTTAATTTTAGAGAAGGCATCAGAAGCTGTCTTTTGTTCAAACAAAGTATTCATTTTTAAAATATTGAGTTATTGGGGTCATAATAGTGCTAAATCCACGAATAAATCTTCGATAAAATATGACTAACCCATGAAAATTATGTACATCATGAATTGTGGTTGGGGTAGACCACTCTTGAAAAGTCCTAATTTTTTTTTTAGGATCGAAAGATGTCATAGAAACAATGAATCTAAGAAGATTCAAGATATCATAATAACATTTTTTTTTAAGTGAACATATAGTCTTTTCTTTCAAAGCACAAAGACTTGTATAAATGATTCTCATAATTGTTCTTAGTTTGACTAAAAATTAAAATATCATCAAAATACACAACTAAAAATTTTTCAATAAAAGGGCATAAGATATGAGTCATCACTCGCATAAATGTGATTGAAGCATTAGCTAATCCAAAAAGTATTAGTAGTCATTCATACAAAGCATATTTTGTCTTGAAGGTTGTTTTTCATTCTTCACTTTCTCTCATACGAATTTGATGATATCCACTTCTCAGATCAATTTTAGAAAAAATTATTGATCTAGCCATCATATCTAGCATGTCATCAAGTCTAAGCAGGGGGAACTTGTACTTAATAGTGATTTTATTTATAGCATGACTATCGACACACATACGCTAAGCATCATCTTTCTTTGGGGTAAGAAGAGCAAGCACTGAGCATGGAGATAAACTTTTCTTGATAAAATCTTTTCTTAATCATCACTTGTTGTTAGCTGCATGTTATTTGGATTCATATGATAATGTGACAAATTTGGGAGTGATGATAGAACTAGCTCTGGAATGTTGGATACTTTTAATGGGGAAGCTCACGGAAGTTCTCGACAAATATCTTGATATTCCAATAAAAGTTCATTACTTCACTTGAAAATGATTCAACAAGGTTGATTTTTGGAGGTTAGGACAACTAATGCAAAATGATATTCTCATTAATCTTATTTATGATATTTATTAATAATGTGTAGGGATTTTTTTTCTATGGGAGGAGAAGAATTTTGGGGTTTAGGCTTAGCTGGATTTAACACAATTTTTTTACCTTGAAATTTAAAAGCATATGTGTTAGATCGCCCATAATTTGTGATATCCATATTAAAAAGCCATGGTCTGCCTGAGAGTATATGACCAACATCTATTGGAAGAACATCACTCCAAATTTTATCGTTATATTCTCCTAATTGAATGAGTATAAAACAACGTTGAGATATAGAGACATATGTCTTATCTACCCAAGCAATCTTGTGGGTGAGTCTCCGGGGTGAGCTTCATCCTAACCAAGGCAGAGGTAGCAATAACATTCATATAGCTACTACTATTAATGATTAATTTACAAGTCTTTTCACCACTCTTAAAATAAGTGTGAAAAATTAATGTGCGCCAATCTATTAGCTATTAAATACAACACATATAACAAATATATGAGACTCATCTAATACTTCTTCTGCATCACTAGCCTCTTCATAAGGGTCAACTGCAATTTTTTCATTTTGTTTATCCTCATTGTCATGATTCAAGTGTGGAGACAAGTACTTGCATAATAACCAACCACCACCAAAAACAAGTAATGCTGAAGTCTTGTGAGCTAGATCCATTAAAGCTTTTTTTGTCGACAGTCCTTGTGAAACTCAAGCAAGGCAGAGGACCACATGCATCAGAGTTATTTCCAGATAAAGTTGTGAATCACTTATAAGATTGTGATCTAAGATATTGTTCAATTTGAGTCACCACTCGAAATACATCATTAAGAGAGTAAATTTCCCGGGTTAACATTTCATTACAAATATCAGTTCGTTGTCCAGATCTAAATCTAGAGATTGTGGTGTGATGATCTTCTCTAACATCACAACTAGTCATCAATTCATCAAATCATGTCATATACTCAACAACAATTAAAGATCCTTGTTGTTAGGTCATTTCATCCATAAGTTGATCATGAAAAATACATATTTTTGCTTTAATTTTTTTTCATCTCATCCCAAGAAGCAATAAGTGGTTGTCCTAATAATTAAAATTTTATTGTGAGATTAATCCAATAAATCTTAGTGTGGCTAATTAGTTTCATGCAGGCAAAATGAACTTGTCTTTCTTCCAACATGGGCATCCAATTGAAATATTGGTCCATATCTACTAGTCTAAGAAAATTTTAGGATCAAGTTGACCATCAAAATTAGATTTTAACCCTAATAAGATCATCATCGTTCTCTATGTGAGGGTAACAAACTAGATAATGACTCTTCATAATGTCGAGATAATGCTCATAAGGAGTTATGAGCATAACCTTCATCTCGCCTTAATTGTCTTCCCATTCGAAGGTGGGTGAAGAAGTACCTCATTAAACCGATATTCAAAGTTATTCCAGTGTAAAAGGTCTAATAGAGAATGTTGGAGGAGAGGAGAAGAGAGCAATTACCATGATCTCCTCAAGATGTTCTATTGGGTTAGTTTTAGCAAATGCATTGTAAGCCTACCAACCAACCTTTTCTAAGGCTTCAAATAATTTTTAGAATTCATTATGTTTGTATGGGCGTAAGTTTCTTTTCTATTTTTCTAATAAAAATTGTAGGAATCATGTTTTTATCTAAAGATTGATCTTGATATCTAAGACTACTACAAGTTGACATGATATTCTATTAAAAATTTTGATATAAGCAAATATTTAATTTTTTTTTTTAATATGCAATGTAATGAAATGAAAGATACGATTAAAGAAATAAGTAAATGCCCTAATTAAATAATAATATTTTGTTTGTTTTTTTTAACAATGGATTACAAGATTATTCTAATGCAAAAATAAAATCAATACCAAACAAGATGTTCCGAAAGAAACATACTTGCTCTGATACCAAATATAATGTAGGACGAGAGTGATTTTTATGATAAGAAGTTTATTACACCGATAATTCTTAAATCCTTACATAAAAATAATGACAAAATGCACACTACTATTAAACACATTTGCAATATTATGAATTTAGCGAAGTTAAAAAGATTCTGACCAAAGTTATATTAACCACAGTAGAGATCTAAATCTTATTAGTACGAAGAAATAACTAAAAAGTTATGAACGATCTAACCTGTAGCAAATTAAAAATAACCAGTAGCGAAGCGAGGATAAGTTGAAGTTGACCTCTACAAATAGTCCTTCGTTATGGAGATCTCGTTCCTTCCTTAGAAGTCCTTCTCTAAAGGTTGTGAGTTCACACACTCAAGTCGTCTGTCACTTGGGAGGAAGGCAAAAGAGAATAGTAAAAGAAATTTAAGAAAATTTTTATTCCAAATCCAAGTGTCAAGCATTACAAGAGCCTCCCTATTTATAAGATTGAAAGAAAGAGTTAAGAATACTCAAACCTAACACCATCATAACTATATTTACCACCACCTACTACCAAACTTACTTCTATTATCAAACCTATCACTCCTTCCATACCTATTCAAAATATCATACATACTATCATGAATCATGGGCTATGACATAAGAATAGCCTAATACATATAAGCCCAAAATATATATAAAATATAAAAGCCCAAAATATATATAAAATATAAAAGCCCAATAATACATAACTTAAATTATAACAAAAGGCCCAGTACATAGATTCAAGCTTTATAATAATGACGTCGACGACAGTGACGATGATGCCCTGCATCATATAATCTTGGTAATTAATCTATATTGTTGAAATGATTTTGCCATCAATTTTTCAAATTGTCCATGCTGACCTTAAAATGGTAATCTTGCAACTGAATCTTCTAGCGTACATTTATCTGTTTGATGAAATGGGCTAAGTACAATTCAAACGAGCATATTCATAACCAATTTATAGCAGTTTGGGTAGATTCTAATCCAATATATGCAGAGCCATCAATTTGATTCTAGAGTTAAAAAGCTCTGGCTCATGGTCTTGAGTTACAGCAAAATTAGTTCATTTTTTTTCCCAATGGAATAGGTTTCACTGTGGCTGATTGGAATTTAGTCTAATAACTTGCGTGATTTTGGCAAATACTGACCAATACGCTGGTATGTCTTTTAGTAGGTGTTCTATAACTTATGTTAGTCGACCTTGTCATCCTCTATGCAGACATGCCAACTGTGGGCTGTTGTGGGTCATTTAATCTGCAGGGAGTACAAAGCGATTATTCGCTTTTCGGCTAGTGTACTGACCTTTTCTATATATATATATATATATGTGATTTATTACCAAAAAGTTAGAGTATTGCATTTTTCTTCTAAAACATTTTTATTCTTATTAAATTGTAAAATGTAAAACGTATATTAAGTTATTGAATTTTTATACATCTATGTTAACATATCCTTTAAATCATTGTGTTAAGCTGCCCCTGTACGCAGGCCAATACGCTGAAAAATATGCTGAGACGCATGCGTATGCATTGTTAAATAATCGAGGGTTCCCACATTATACGGATGCGGCAAAGAAGTTAGTCCATGAAACTATAATTAGGTTAGGATCTTGGAATATAGGTACTCTTACGTAAATTAATGAAATTAATAGATATTATGGTTCATGAGAAAGATAAATATCTTATGTGTTCAAGAAACTAAATGGGTTGGTGAGAAGGTGAAGGAGATTGATAGTTTAAGTTTTAAACTTCGGTATTCAGGTAAAAGTCAAATTAGAAATGATGTAGGTGTGATTATAGATAAAAGTGAAGGATAATGTTATAAGTATTAATAGATGTGAGATAGAATTATAATTTTAAAGATTATCATTGATACCAAGATTATCAATGTTATAAGTGTCTACGCTCAAGTAGGTTTGGAGTCAATGTTTTTGGAATGAATTAGAGGATTAATACAAAAAGATACCTCTTGAAGAAAAGTATTTATTGGGGAGATTTAAATGCATGTTGAGGGTGAAAGATTTTAAAAGATTCATGGATGATTTGGTGACTAATGAAGAAGGTAGTACTATATTAGATTTTGTATAATACTTTATTTAAGAAAAGAGATGAACATATTATTACTTATAAAATGGATCTAGTAAAACAGATGATTGATTATTTTGATAAGAAAAATAGATCATTTATCATTGAAAGATTGTAAGTCATTCCAAATGAAATTTTAAGCACCCAACATCGACTATTATGGATTTTAAGATGAAGAGAAGAGAAAAAATAAACTAAATTATTGTCTGGGATTAGATCACTTAATTTAAACACAAATAAAAATATTTTAAGAAAGCTACAATAAATTTGGGAATGTTAACGCATGTGAAAAAATATGTAAATTAAGCAGTGCTAAAGATGCTTGGAGAATCAAAAGGAAAAGCTTTTTAAGAATAGAATAAGTTAAAGTGAGAAAGAAGAAATAAAAATTGTAATGGTAAAAAACTCTGAGAATAAAAGATATAAATGGCTGTAGAGATTCTAAAAAAAGCAATAATATATGATCTGAAAAAATTTAGTTTTAGTGATTTATACAATGGGATTAGAGAGAAGGTGAAAGATGTATGTAGTAAGCAACCAAAGAGATAGGAGAAGAAAGACATAGTTGAGGGTATTAAGGATGAAAATAATAAAGTGCTTTTCTTAAAAAGAGATATTGAAAATAGGTGGATGAGGTATTTTGATAAAATGATCTGAAAGACGATTTTAGAACCTTAATACCCTAAACAAAAATAGAATTTCATTTTATCGTCAGACATTAGTAACTGAAAGTTAAAAAAAGAAAATGAAATGTGGAAGAGAGAACGGATAATATTCCAATAAGTGTGGAAATGTTTAGAGATCAAGGAATTTCTTGGCTTTTCTTTTAATATTATTTTAAAGAAAAAGATGTCGATGAGTGGAGGAAGAGTTTGTTGGTTCTATATTTAAGAATAAAGGTGATGCACAAGAGTGTGCAAATTATGAGGAATTAAGTTAATGTGCCATACATTAAAATTATGGGAGAGGTAATTGAACATAGGTTACGATATGATCAAGTTTCTCACAATAAGTTTGGTTTCATGCCGTAGATCTACTATGGATGCTATACATTTGTTAAGAGGTTTGATGGAGAAGCAGAGAAAGTAAGAAGGATCTACATTGATTTAGAGAAAGCTTATGATAAAGTCTCAAGAGATGTTCTTTGGAGAGTTCTGAAACGAAATGAGTTAATATTGGTTATATTCAAGGATATGTATACTAGACATTACTTGTGTCCAAACACAAGGAGGATTGACAAAATATTTTCCTATTTTGGATTACATCAAGGATCAACATTAAGCCCTTATCTTTTACTTTAGTTATGAATGTTCTTGCGAGGCATTTACAAGAAGATGTACCTTGGTGTATGCTTTTGCTGATGACATTCTTCTTGTTGATAAGACTAGAGAGGGAGTCCAACAATAACTTGAATTATGGAGGTCAACTTTAGAGTCTAAAGGTTTTCGTTTAAGTAGATCTAAAACTGAATATATGGAGTGTAATTTTAGTTGTAAAAGTTTTAGTGGTAGTGTTGTGACTTTAGGTGATCAAGTCATTTATAAGAGTGAGCGATTCAGATATTTAGGCTCTATTGTTCAAAATGATGGTGAAATAGATGGAGATGTTATTAGTAGAATTCAAGGATGGTTGAGGTGGAGAATGCATCTAGCTTTATTATGTGAAAAAAGTTCTACTTAAACTTAAGAGTAAGACACGCAATGACAGAATGTAAAAGAGAAGCATAAGACTAAGTTTAGTGGTACAGAGATGAGGATGCTCAAGTGAATGAGTGGCTTTATTCTTAGAGATAGAATGCAAAATGAGTAGAGTGGTAGATAAGATTGGGGAGAGCCTTAGATGGTAATACATAAAGCCTTATGGCCAGATGACTGACAGAGAGAGTAGATGCATTAGATTTTTTATGTTAAGAAAGGTGGAGGTAGACTTAAAAAAGACTTGGTTAAGATGTATAAAAAATGATCTTAGTATATTGAATTAAATGAGAATAATACAATAGACACAATGGAGAAGATTCATGTACCACCACCTAGTGGGATTAAGGCTTGTATTGTTGTTATTGTTGTTAGTTATAATTGCATAAAAAATGACTAAAATTTGAAAAGGGTATGTCGAGACTTTTAAAACTTCCAAAACCCTAAAAATAAAGAGTTCACAAACAAATCCAAAGTTTATGTTTTAAAACTTTGCTTTGATGCATGGTTTTGAATATTAAATTGTGATTATTCAAAGAATTTTGTCATCATTTATTTAAGGGAAATTAAATCCCTAATACTACAACTAATTACAATCTAGCTTAGATTGAGCTAGACCATTTATTTAATTTAAATTGTATTGATTATATTATGTTATTATAATTATTATTATTTATTTAAATTGGGTAATTATTTGTCCATTGGATAAATTTGATTTTTTTCAAGTAGATGAAATAATTAGGTTTAAATTTGTATGGGATTAGTTTTGATGGTGTTATTTGCATTATTATTAATTGAAATAAGAATTTTCCCCTGATTGCTTCCTTTTTATAACTGATTTCTTCTCTTTTCTTCCAATCCTTTCCCCAGTTCTGATCTCGCTCTTTACTGAATTGATTTAATTTGTACCCGAGCTTTGTGTTATTGTGCTTGCTGTAGTAATCTATTCCTTCCTACTATTCCTTTCTTCAAACAACTATTCTCTTCAATTCTTTCGCACCTAGGAGAGAAATCAAGATAATTTCTAAAGAAAGAAGTTGAAAGATCCCTATAATGGCTACCAGTCAACTCTTAATTTTTTTTCCCAATTTTATTTTAAAGCTGAAATCTTGAATGTAAACTAGAATTTAATTCAATAATCCTTCTTCATTAGCCCATGCAAAATCAACCCAATCTTGTCCCCAAAATCTTCCATGAACTCTACCAATAATCACCCACCCTCCCTACTTGATACTCTTTTTAAAAAAAAATTCTTCTCCCATTCCTAAAGCCAAAATAGTTTCCTTCACTTATGCAATCCCAAAAAAAAGAAAAAAAGAAAAAAGAAAGAGTTAATTGAAATCAGGCCTAAATCAAATTGGGAGATCACATTACATACATAAAGGTTTGATGGATTTCATTTATCGAAGACCATTGTGGCAAAGTGAGTGGACTGCACTTTAGAAACATTTTTTGTTTGAGTTTCCACATTGTTTTATTGTTAAGGTTTCATCTCTGTCAAATGCAAACACTTTTATTTTACAAGATCATTACTCATGTTCGCATAAAAATTCTCCTATATTGTTATCACCCCATATCATTGTGATACATATAAAAAAATTTAACTTTCTAGTTGTCCAAAATGTTATTTTTTTTTAAGAAATATGAAGCATGTTATTAAATGAACTGAATTACAAAATTATAATTTTTAAGAATTGAAGTCATAGCTTGAATTTTAAATTTTTTTTGTATTGTTTGTAAGCATTCTCGACTTTTTCCTATAGTTGGCATGACTTGCATTTGTCCATTACATCATATAGTTTTATTTTCTTTAGATGTTTTTTTACATCAAGTCAATATACATGCTAAAGCAGTTATAAGTGACACGTGTGGTGTCTATGCTTTTAGAAGTCAATCTGTTTTCACTTTAAACATATTGCCAATCTACTTGAGATTGGTTACGCTTTTTTGATTAAAATTAATAAGTTAAGGAGAGTGATTATTTTTAATAGAAATCTGTCAAGCAACATTTTTTTTTTGGGAAACTAAGTTCTTAGTCCTATCATTAGTCTATTTATATCTACAAAACACTTAACATATATTATTGTTCCATGTAAATGTAATGAACTATATTTAAACATTTAAGTTTGTTGCAACTTCATAACAAAAGAAGCAAGATGGATCATGGTTCCCTTAAATATTTGATTTATTTGAATTATAATTGGACTTTGATTTGAAGATACAACTAGGAAGGAACCACTTTGATTTAGGAGTTGACTTGATCTATTTAAATGATCTTTATGCTGTCAATGAGTACTTAATAGAAAAAAAATAGAAGATGAGTTAGATGAAGATTATGAATTAATTATTAATGATAAAGACTTAGAGCACGATTGAAACTTTTTTTTAAGTAAATTATAATATTTGAGATTAATCTAAATGAAAAGAGATTGAATCTTAATTTAAGATCATCGCTCGAGTAATTGAAGATGAGAATGATGACGGTAATGAAGAAGATTATAATGTAGGAGAAAATAATGACAATGATGAAAGTGACGAATTTATTTTGGTTTGTGAAAAGAGACGAACCATGATGATTAATTTTGTGTTTTTTTAACACAAGGCTTATAAATGAAGTAATGTTTTAAATTTGGAGGGGCTGATCGATTGAACCTAACCGTCAATATTTAGCACTAAAATAATAGTTGTTTTTTATAAATTTAGTTAATTTTATCACCTTGATAGTTTATTTTTTAATATTATTGTCTTTTATAAACATTTATCTATTTTAAAGCATTCTCATGATCTATGTATGTTATTAACAATATTTTTTATATTAGGGTTTTTTAATATTGTTGAAATTTTAATTTTTATGTTATTTAAACTATTGCATGGTAATATGGTTCCACAAAATGTTTTTTTGGCTATAGCATGGCATTTGCCATTGTCTAGTTTGTTGATGCCTTTCCACCTTGTGATATCACAATCACAAAATGAACCTAATTACTACCACTACTATTGTTTCCCCAATAAATGTGGCTTGGACAATAAAAATTTTTAAGTGGCATTAGGTATTATAAGAGGGGTTATGTTACTGTTGTTTGAAATGGAAGATAGGACCAAGTTCCCTTAGATCTAAATTTATATATTATCTGTTGCAAGTAGATTTTTAGTATTAAACATTTACTTAATAGATGTTTTGATTGGTTGTCACGATCGGCCTGATGCTCGGAATTTTCAAGATGGAAATAGATGGTTGGATGATGAAATTAAATTTTATATTTTTAGAATTCTAGTAATTTGAAATTTATTTAAATCCAAAAATAATGAATGAGCCAAAGGACTATCAAATTTAAAATAAGTACAACAAATAAAAAAAATACTCTTATCTGTTGCTACATCATCTATAATATACGTTCTCCATTCGTTTACTCATTTAAACTTGAATTATGTAAATAGTAACATAATGCATTTTTCAAAAATTTAGTAGAATAATTATAATTCTAAATTATAATACTCAATCAAAAAAAGTAATATGCATGTTAATATTTTCTATCAAATTATTGAAATTTATGTGATGATCTGAATCAATTATGATAATGAATGTCATCTAAATAAGTATTTAAAATGCATAAATTTTGAAAACATTAACTCTTTTTATACATTTCATGATCTAGACTTTTAAATCTTAATGAACTTTATATCTTACTTTGTACATTCGTCTCATGAGCATCATCTAAGCATAACCTAACACACCAATATATAGCTTGTTAGCATAATGGGGCATAGACAAGTCCAATATTGTTTGGGGTGGAAAGGCTTCAACTCACTCTTGGCCGATACATCCTTCATTATGGGAAGAAAAATCATCAATGATCGTGGTATATTACATTTAACTAGTACCGTAAGTGGGTGAACTCTTTTCATCACGCACAAGCAAAGCATATGTAACTGATATTTTTATTTGCATTCATCATAACATACATTATCTTTCTATACAACACTGTGCTCGTCTCCTAGTCATTACTTTTTATTTTGTAGAAAATTTATGTATCATGCTATAATGATTAAATATTTTCTTAAAGAAAGCTATTATGTATGCATTTTTAAGTAACATTAACGCATGTACTATTCTTAATAATATGACAGATAAATTGTCATAGAGAGTCAAGTAATAAAAATCATGAATGAAAATAACATAAATCAACATACTAATTAAATGCATAAAGTCAGAAATAGGAAGTACTATTGAATTTCTGAAGTATAATTATCCATATCAAGGCTTGATTTCTTTTATTTAAATCTCCACCCTTTAACTCAATACAATCTTCGTCAACTCCTATAAATAAAATATCATAACCAAATATAAATTACATAAATAATAAGAATGTTAAATGAAACTTTAAAAATTTAAATGAATTTCTCTTCTTAATATTCATGGATTCTTTATTTTTCTAAACAGACAATAGATCATAATCTTCTACTCCTATTATTTTGGGCAAAGTCAAATTTATTCTCTGCTGTAAAGTTAACATCTTAAAATACTTCACATATTTTGATTATAAAAATATTTTTATCTTATTATAACTTAAACTTCAAAATAAGAATTCTTTTAAATCATAAAATTAAGATAACTTCAATTTCAATTTAAAATAATATGTGGCCTTATATTATTTGGGATTAAGTATCAATAAAATATCTTTACTAAATAAAATTACATATTCTCTACTTATAAAATATTTTTACTAAGTCGAACAACATGTTATAGTTTTATAACTTAAAATTTTTAATGAAACTATATTCATATATTTAATTAAAGACAAAACTATGGTGTCTATATATGTTATATTCTCTTTAATTAATTAATTTATCATTTATTATTATTATTTATATTCTTAATTAATTATTATTATTATTATTTATAAGCTTTAAAATAACTAAATATTAACTTTTATCTAAATAATCCTTATTATTTAAAGTATAATTAGTTTATCATATTTAATACATTTTATTAAATTTAGGATTATATTTAAATTACATTAGTTCTTTATAATCGAACTCTTTATTTAATTTAACTTACCTTATTAATTTTATCTTATGATATAAACTTCTAGTTATGAGTTATAAAAATAAAGCAATGAATGATTTAAGATATCACCAACTAGAAGCCTCTCTTATGAAATATTTTTCATTTTAATAAATTTACAAATTATTTTTTTACTCATGTATGTTTTATCACATAATATCATTATAATTTTATAAAACAATTCAGATCATACATTGAAAATTTTAATTGATTCTTAAGAGTTAACTAGATTGATCTTAATAAAGGAAAAACCTAGAGTTGAACACAAATCCAAGTTACTTTCATCTCAATCATGGATTAGGGAAGCTTAGGTTTAAGGTTTATCGTGGATGAAGATGGAAAATATTCTGTGAAATCCTAATTATTTCCCTCTGTTGATTTAACTCTTTTCTTCAGCAAGCCACCCTAAATCACCTTCTCATCCACTTGAATTCAAACCTTAAAAACCAGAGTTAAATCTTAGTTATTAGTTTACCTTATAACTTAATCGTCTAATTATTATAAAAACGAAGCAATGCTTGATTTAAGTTATCATCAACTATAAACCTCTCTTACAAAATATTTTCAATGAATAAATTAAAATTTTTTTTTCACTCTTATGTATAATTTTATCACATAATTCCATTATAATTTTATAAAACCTTACATTGAAATCCCTAATAGATTGTTATGAGTTAACTAGATGGATCCTAATAAAGAAAAACTTAGGGTTGAATACAAATTCAAGCTAGTTTCATGGAAATCATGGAATAAGGAAGGTTTGGTTTGAGGTTTAGCTTATCTTGAATGAAAATGTAAAATAGTTTATATGAAATCCTATTTATTTCTTCCTCTGTTGATTTAACACTTCTTTTGTAAGCCATGCCAAACAACCATTTCATCCACTTGAATTGAAACCTTAGAAGCATGAATGAAACCCATTTGTTGCCACATGTGCTTGATGTCACCACTCGACAACCTTCTCGTGCTTGGGAGTTTGCATTTGATTCTTTGGTCATTGAAGCTCTTTCTCGTACGCTTAGCTCGAATCCTTTACATGCTCCACTCAGATCTATGTATTATCTTGCTTGATCTCGCTCCTTCTCAATTTTTCCTCTTATCTACTTAAATCCTCTACTTCTCACTCCACCTTTTTTCTCTAACCCTTTATCCCTCACTTGAAGTTGTCTCTTTCTTGCCATCATCTTTCTTGCTATATAATTCCTCAGGTCTACTAATTGAATAAATGTGCTTATAAATTGATCATAGTAATAGTATTTTTTTAACAGGACACTTTATAATATATTTTATATATTTCTATTTATTAATTTAATTATTAAAAAAGTAAAATTTGAATAATTTTTTACCATTAGTTTTTTAAATTACTTCTTTTATATGTATTGCATTAATCATTTATTTTGAATAATTAATTACTTTTTCATAAAATTTAATTAACTATTAAATTTGTTATTAATGCTAATCACTTAAATATATATTATTTTGGCTTTTCAAAATAGGCAACCAGCATTTATGGTCCTTATCATTGCAATTGGGGATGGGGGGAATTGGATTGATTATTTTGGATCTTTGTGTTTTAAATTTTAAAATTAGTGCAACAAAAAGTTTTTTGTTTTGAAATATATTTATGATCATCCAAATCACATTGATTTTAATCAATGTTATGATATTTGAATTAAGTGTAACCAAAAGATGACTAAGAAATAATGACACCTCATTTCATTGAAAAAGGTCTGATGTATGGTGTTGAAAAGCTTATTGACATGATCAAATCATTACAAAAATATGCATTGGATTCCTCTATGATTTAAATCAATCGAGCATTAATTAGAACTGCATTGGATTCTAGTTGCATGTTCATGTTTGTATAACAAAAAATTGAGCAAACTAAATTATTAGTGTATCGAAATAAGGTCGGTGTCCATAACATTGTAACAAATGTGTGAACATATATTTACATATTATTGCTTACATATAAGAGTTAATTATTGTAGGTGACAGTTAGGAGGCCATGTAGAAGTTCATCCTTTGCTCAGTGATTTTGGACCATTGGCTTACTTTTCTTGGATGTGAAGTTTTTCCTCACTCTAAAAGCTTATATCTTGTCTCAACGCCAATACACAAGGTTTGCTCGGCTGAATATATACATGATAGATGCAGAATTGATTGCTATGACTCTTGCCACACTCTGGCGCAATGTTCTCTGATTTGTCTTTGTTTCGAACCTATGTTACCAGCCTCCTATCCCTCTCACTTCCCACATTGCTTACACAGTAAATAAGCTATCTTAGTTCATCCACCAACCTATTAGTGAACAATAGATCACTGTTGAAGGCTTATATACGGTACCATGAATTATGGTATTATTCTTTATCACTATTTTTTCATCCTCTATGCGGACTTTGATGTAGATTGAAAAGGGAACAAAGATGAATTTTTTTTTATGTGATAATGGTGCTATGAACTTATGTTTTGATATGATTTTTCACCTCATTTTTATTTTTATTTTTATGTTAGTTTTAAAAATATGTTTGTTTAGTGTGTTTTTAAATGTTTTTATTTTTTATTATGAAACAAAACATAAATAAAATATAAATTAAAAAAAAAGTAAAAATAAAAGTGATCCCAAACGGCCCTTAGATTATCACATCATTCATGCAAAAAGTTGGTTCAACAGATTAAGTGGCTATGGTGCTCTCACCAAACTCACTTTTGTGTGTTCACATTTTTTTCCCCTTTTGAAGGCCAAGATTGGACTGCCTCTTGGAGGGAGCAAGGTAATGAAAAATGCATAAACAATGATAAGTTGTGGTGGTATACAATGGATTGTTGGCCCCATATTGATAATCTATAATTTAAATTTAAATCTGATTAGCAAAACAACTAGAGTCAAATATGTCATATTACTGTGAATTCTTTATATATCTGCCCTTTTTTTAGATTCCCTTAAAGTAGTCTATAAACTATGCCATGATTCCATTGTCAAAGATGAAAAAAATAAAACCTAAAGGAGTTAAGCTCACTTCACCATGATCCTTGCTACAAGAATTTCTTTAAAGCTGGTGATTACTTCTCAGTGCTCTTGTGAAAACTGTTAATTAATTAATTCATCATTAGAGTTGCTTCCCATGTTCTGGTTGCTATCTCCTCTAACATCTGTAATCTTGAGAGAAGTTTCTATAACTGGTTTGATATCATTGCTAATGAGAAATTGATTAAGAGATATTGCTACAAATTACATTAAAAATGTTGAATTTGAAAAGGATTGAAGAGAAGATTGGAACTGTTTAAGTAAATGCTGATTCTACTTGGTTTTTGTATTTATAAATGTTGTGTAATTGTTGCTGATGCCTCTCATTTGGGAATTATTTAGGTACTGCCTTTACAGAGATGATGACATTTTGGGGACGCTTCATGATTAAGAAGAGGCCTTAACAGAGTTCAATAATTTTGTTCAAAATTGGCTTCAAAAGGTACATTATTTCTCCACTGTAATTCTGGATATTGTTGTCATTTATCTGCAGAGAATTTTCAAAAGAAAGTTGTTACTGTTCTGTTCTGCAATGAACTAGATTTTAAGAAATCAGATCTTTTTTGAGCAAATTTTGTGTTTTTTTTTTTACTGATGGCATTTTTTGAAAATTTGAGATGTTCCAATATGATCTTTTGATGTTTTGCTGCTATGGATCCTCCCAAATAAATTATTGTTGGTTGTTTTTTTTGTTTTGTTTTGTTTTGTTTTGAGGCTGTTTTAAATTCAGTGAATTGGTTTGATTGGAATTAATAACTGCACTTAGTCATGTTAATTAGGTAACTTGCAGTATTTGCAGTAATTATGGTTGATAGGGTTTAACTGCTCCTGAAATGTGTTTTTTAAGTAATAGCACAGTTTGGAATTAGTACAATCCTACTTATAGAAAATATCCTTCTATGGTTTGTTGAAAATATGTTAGAGATTTAAAATTTGAATTGTTTTATGATGTTTTGCTATGAATTTATTATTATTATTATTATTATTATTATTATTATTATTATAGTGGTTAATAATATTGATAATTGGGGCATTTATATATCTAGCACATAATTTTTATATATTTATATATCAAATACTTAAATTTTCCTATTCATTTAAATAGCTTTTAAATTATATTATAATAAAAATAATTTTTAAAAGTGAAATATATCTTTTTTTATATGTTTATTTAAATAGCACTTAAAATTTTATTATTATATTAAAAACAATAATAATATTATTTTTTTAAAGTGAACTGTATTTTTATTTATATAGAAAAATTATTATTTATGTAAATATAAATTTGAAGTGACACAGAAATACTGCATGTATGTAAATTTTATTTTCATATATATATATATATATATATATATATATATATATATATATATATATATTAATTTTCAGGCCTGTCATAATCAGAGGAGCTCTCTGGCAGAATTCGACTGTTCACTGGATATTTATATTGGAAAAAGTAATATAAAATTAATTTTCCAATAACTTTATGTTTGTTTTGGCTTTCTCTGATGTGACTGTTATGATGGATTTATATCGATGTGATGGACGTTACTGCCTCAGAATTAATTCTAGTGATGTGGCTCTCTATGAGCATGTGATCTGGGTCTAAGTTTTCATCATTTTTTTTTTTTTTTAAGGGTATCTACCCAATATCTTACTGATCTTATAAGTAGAGATATTATTGTGATTAATCTTTTGAAGTTCTGATACACGTATAGCTTCTCGATATCCTGAGAGGTTCTTTCGCGGAGAGAATGTGCGATGGAGGTTTCTTGTCTGGCTGAGAGGCGGTGGGTAAGTTTTCATCATTAATAAACTCTTATCCCCCGTCTCTTAGCTCACTCAGTGAGCAACAATCGAGCTGAGTATTCTTTCCATTAACTCTTATTAGTGGAGATATATATATATGTATCTCTTATAATAAGATTAGTGTGATATCTCATTCACAAATAAATAGGTGTATTGATAAAAAAAATAAACTCTTAATTTTAATTATTTTATTATATATATAATTTTATAATAAATGATTTTATGAGCTGGTGTATAAATTTACGGTGTAAAAATAAATTGAGTGTTTGAAAATTATATTTCGATTATATTTTAGTTATATTTTAAATAATTTAGAGTAAAATTATATATTTATAATAATAATTTTATTATTATTTTTTATCGGTTGTCTCAAACAAGTCCTTGAAGGTGGAATGGCTTTGCAAAGAGAGAAAAAAGTTTCATTTGATTGCACTAATCAAGTTTTTCCAGTCAAATATTTTATTAAGTATGTTAAGTTTTTTAAGGGAAAGGCAGAGTTTGAAAAGTGCTAGGTTTAGGGATCTCTCATAGACATTAGTCATTTATCCAAAGGTCTCAAAATAATATGATGCTAGAACGATCTCAAATCAATAAAGAGATCTGATGCCTCATGGATTTTGCAAGAATGCAAAGATTTTTTTTCAAAAAAAGTAAGTTCCTATCTACAAAGATGTTTCCAAGAGAAGTATTTTTCATGGAACCAATTTGTAAGCAAGATAGAACAACAAAAAAGTTTAAAAAGTTTAATTAATGGCTCAAGTCGATTAAGCAGTCGTTGACTGAAATCGAATAGTTGAAACGAGTTGATCTTGAAATTTTCAGTAAATATTTCGCGATTTGAGACGGTCTGGTCGGTCAAAATCGCTTTTAACAGCTCTAAATAAAACTTCCATGTAATAGGAATTTAGGGCACCAACTTTGGATAATATTGATATAGCCTTTATGCAAGAAAAGCAATCAAACTTAGTACATAATAGCATATCAAATAGTAAATTTAGTCAATTGATATTTTCCAATGAATAAGAGGGTCGTTTCCTTCAAACCTTTTGGATAAACACAAATTATATCAATAAATCTTCGATGTTAAATTAAGATTAGGCTATGTGGTAAATAAAAGATTGCTTGTAAGACACCAAATGGCTTATATGAATGATTAGTTAGGTCCTTTGGTTATTTAATGATTTTATTACCTTTATATAATTGATGATCATCATTACCTATATCACTAGGGCTATCAGAAAGGTTCGTCTTTGACAAATAGTTTGTATTCTATTCATTCGTTAAGTAAATGAGTCAAGCATGAACAAAAAAATTTTTTTATCTCGATTTATAAATGAGCCGAACA
This sequence comes from Cymbidium sinense, assembly GCA_021442155.1. Lineage (NCBI taxonomy): Eukaryota > Viridiplantae > Streptophyta > Magnoliopsida > Asparagales > Orchidaceae > Cymbidium > Cymbidium sinense. The sequence goes on from CM038225.1 coordinate 38,940,919, forward strand.
GAATCAACTCTGTTAATTCCTTTTAACTTGAAATAAATAAATAACATTAAATAATTATATAAATATTATGTTATATATATGTAATATTTTATTTTGTATTTATTTAAATAAATCAATTAGTTAATAGAAATCTTAATTAAATAAGAAAAGTCATATTATTAAAAATTCTAAATAAATAAAAATAAAAACTATGATAAATCCTAGCCATTAAATCATAGATCAAAGGTCAAAATTTTTATTTACTAAAGATCAATATTATTTTAATATTTTAATTAAAAATATTGAAATTTATCATTTTTAAAAATAATGATACGAGCCTAAATCAAGTCAAATATAAACTTAAAGCAAACACAAACATGCCATTTCATGAGCTAATTTTGAACAAATGAAATATTGAATAGCTAAACTCTAATAGATATCAGTTTGTTCAAGCTCTGCTCATTTATACTCCTAAAAAAAATAAGTTCATTAGAATAATCAAACTCAATCAAAGCCATTGACGAAATTAAAGAGAATCATTTTGTTGCTTAATTTAGTGAAAAATTAAATAATATCAAGCTATGCTACCCCACTCTTGATCGAAAATTCTATTCCATAAATTCTTTAAATATTAGAGATTTTACTTATTTCACAGTGAAATTATCCTTTATTCTTAGCTTCAAGCTCTTATATTAATTAAAAGAGTCAACACCCATATAACATTTAATCATAGGCCTTAATCACATATATATATATATATATATATATATATATATATATATATATATATATATATATATATATATATATATATATATATATATATATATATATAATTTTATTTGCTTTGTTTTTTATAAATGTAATTTCTTTTGTTTGCAGATATTTTTTAAATTTTCTTAAATTTAGATATAGCTGCCACTAATAAAATTATTCCTTTTATATATCTTCTTGTGAGTTATCTTCTTATTTTTTGAAATCTTTTATGGAGATTTGCATACATATCATATAATTCTTATATATTTATATATGTCATTTATATATATATATATATATATATATATATTATATATATATATATATATATATATATATATATATATGTAACATCATAATCTTCAATGTCATATCAAAAATATCATCATTATTCACTTTTTTTAAATGAGATATGAATATTTTTAAGCATAGAAAAATATTAGATAAGTAAATATCTAACTTTATATATTAACTATGTAAATGCATAAAAAATGATGTAATATGTATGTAAATTTTTCATCTTTAATGAATCTTTTACTTCACACCACTTTTAAGCGGCTGTTTGGTTGCCTGCATTTAGAGTGTAAATTAAAATGAATACAGTGTATTTGGATTACTTCAACTTGTTTGATTGAAAATTCTATAAATACATGAAATTTTTTTTATTATTTGACAAACTAAATGTAATGTAAAGTATTTTTGAGATTATGAGCGGCAGTGGCGTCCGATGACGGGGGGTGACAATGTGGCCGGTGATGGTCGGGCATGATGGGTGGCCGGCGATAATGGTGTGGCTACCAGCGAATGAGTGGTCGGCGCAAGAAGCAGCCGGTGTGGCGGGTAGTGGTTCCGGCGCTGATCGGCGCAATAACCGGCGCCGGCCGCGGTGGCGGCGGCGGTAGTCGATGATGCGGTGGCGGTGGCATAATACGGCGGCGGCAAATATATGGCCGTTGTATTTTTAATCATAAAAAATATAATATATTTTAAATACATTCTAATCGTTCATTATTTTTTACTGCATACTAAATACTCAAAAAATTAAATTCTATTTAGTTTATTTTACTCTAAATCGAACACATAAGCATCTATTTGAAATAGCATCGGTCAGCGTTGAGTGAAGCTCCCAGGATAGAGATGTGGGTTCAAGCGCATGAGAGTGTGTGCATTTAATTTGGCCTTAAAGCTAAACTTCACAAAAAAAAAAAAAAAAAAAAAAAACAGCAATAGCTTTTAATGAAAATGATGATAAAATTAATATGAAAACATAATTTTTTATAAAGTTATTATAAATATCATAAATATTATTAATTTTAAATTAGACAGTAATTTTTTTTGACAGATATTATATTATATTATATTATATTATATATATATATATATATATATATATATATAAGATTGCTTCTTATAAGATTGCTTCTTTGAATAATTCACGTATGACGGCCTATATAACTTGTTCAGCAAGCGATACAAGTCATCGAACATTAAATAGAGATAATAAAAAAAAAAAAAGTTTCTGTATTTAAGAAAAATAATTAATTTCAGGCCTTACATTGACTTTATTTACATATTGATGATTGAATTCAATTCAAATGCAAATAATATAAATGCTTTTTTTATAAGTTGGGCTAAAGTATAATTATCCAAATACAAATGCATATTGAATATATTAATAGTGCAACTTCAAAAAAAATAAAATGCACAAATCGTTATACAAATAATAATTTAAATTTTTTTATTAAATTAATATATTTTAATTGAGTTAGCTCAAACTCAACTTAAAATCAATCATTTTTAATCTCCATGAATTTAGGTTAAGTTGAAATCTAGACTTATGATTTTGAATTTAGGTTAACCCACTTTATACGTGTTATTTAGGTTAACACGTATAAAGTACATGTTAGCTTAATTGAACCAAAAAGATTATTAGGTCCATGTCTTGTTAGCTCAATGTCTATTATAGAATGAATTGATGCTAACCCATTACGATGAAAGTGTTCTTCTTGTTTTATTGAGACAAGTTGGACATAGTTGAATCATGTTTAGATTGAATTCTTTAAATGTTTAATAAGTTGCTCAAATTTGAGTTGATTAAATTCAAATCAGATCATTTTTGTTTCAACTCTTTGACTCAAATTTGATCAATTTGTAAATTATATAAATAAATAGTTAATTAATCATTAAATTAGGAGGAAGCGAAGATCATTTTCATGATTGTCCATTTTATTCTAAGTCTCTCTTCAAAAAAATCTTTTCTACAACATAAATACACACATTGAAGTAAACCCCACCACTGACGTGAATATAACTATTGATTAAATTGAATATGAATCATGAGAAGCAGGGGCGGACTCACGTTTGGCTGAGGTTGGGCAATTGTCCACCCTCAAAATTTTGCCCATCTGCCCTAATACTCCAAAAAGAAGGCCCGAGGCCTTTTTGCACAGCCGCACACTCGGATTCTGCAACTCTCTGCCTCTCTCTCGCCACGAGTCACACCTAGATTCTTGTCGCATCTCCAATGTCGAGTTCGGGTTCCGCCTCTCTCTCCGGTTTCACTCCCACGCAGTCTCACTCAAGTCTCATACCTTTGGCCTTCCATAAGAACCTTTATCCGTGACCGCTAACCGGTGACTCCATATTCAATCTTCTCTTCAATTACAGCTCTGTCACAGAGCTTACAGGTGAATGAAATGTCTCCTCCGTGTTCTTTTTTTTTTTTTTATTATAATAATAATAATTATTATTATTATTCATATCTTCTCAATTTTATTTTTTTTTTGCAATGGGTATCCATACACCGTTACCTTGTAGTGGGGATGTTATCACATTATTGCTCAAATGCACATTCATCACTCCACACGCGTGGTCCCACTACTTTCCCTCACCTTGGGATATATGGCCCGCCAAGAGGATTAAGCTGGCCCGGGAAGATTTAACACCAACTGAGCTAAGAGACGATGGATATGTCTTCTCAATTTTTACTAGGAGTTCAGTTGAGGACTGACCTCTCTGCGCTATTCTCCGCCGCTCATTCCGATCATGTCAAGATTGTGCAGAAGTTGCTGGTGAATCTCTTAGTTTAAACTCAGTCATCTTCCTTTTTCTATTCCGTATTTGATTCCATGGCTATTTTGTTTTTTTAAAACGTCAATGTCGGTTTAAATCTGTATGACGAAAGTTGTGGATATTTGTTTTAAATGTGAAATGCTGCTCAATAACTTCCATGGAATAAAAAATATATATATTTTTTGCACTGCTCATCTTAAAGAAAATTTTGGCTCCATGACTTCCACCATATTAGGTTACCTGATCCATTATAATTAATCAAAGTTAGTGAGTTGAAATTCATGAGATGTGATCTAATTAAAATGATTTTACTATTATGAATTATATATTAGAAATTTTATTTTCTTATCAAAGAAGTTATTTGTAGAATATAATATACATGAATTATAAAATTATGTTACTTGCAGTTGTATGATCGAATTAGGAGGAATTTTAAGGCATTACATTTAGAATATATATATATATATATATATATATATATATATATATATATATATATATATATAGAGAGAGAGAGAGAGAGAGAGAGAGAGAGAGAGAGAGAGAGAGATTTATATATTTATGGTGTTGAGAATGTATGTTCCTTTGAGATGTAAAAAGTAAGCCAGGTGGCTCTTATTTAAGGTGGGGTTTATGACTTTTCTCAGCGATAAAGTGGATGCATCTAAAATAATATTTGAAATATTTTTTCTGTTAAACTATTTTTATAATTTATTTCATATTTTATTTCATATCTTTCTTCATGTTCTATTTACATGGTTAGACTTACCACTCCATTACATCATATTTGAAGCCATCCACAACAAAGCTTACTCTACTCTTCATTATTTTAGTCTTTGTCAAATGTATTTTGTGTTTAAGGCTCAACATTATTCTTTTCAAAATTTTCTTCTTCCAAAGATTTAGTTTTAGAGGATTTTCAAGTTAATGGCTAAGCCCATGACAAGCATTAGATTAGGTATTCAATATTATATTTTTAGCATAATCATTAGTTATATACTTTTATGTATTTAAAGATATTATTCAATAATATTCTTCAAATATTCTTCACAATCAGGTATGTGAATAGCATTTTTATTTTAAAAAGGTCGAAGGTGTGCCTTTATTTTTGTGAAATATTATTGATTTATTTTTATTTTTAAAAAGCTCGAAGGTGTGCTTTTCTTTTTGAAATATTATTAGTTTAGTATTATTTTAAAAAGGTCGAAGGTGTGCCGTTATTCTTGAGATATTATGCTTTTTTTAAAAAAGGTTGAAAGTGTAGCATTATTTATTGATTTATTTTTATTTGCATTATATCTACTATCATTTTAGGATTTCCTAAATGGATCGTTTATAAAAAAAGAACGAGTTGATCTCGACATCGATAATCCTTCATCCACCGATTTGGAGTTATGATGTTAATGAGATAATAATAGAAGCATATTTGGTAAAGGACCACATCAACCAAAAGTCATAATTTTTCTCAAACAATGATGGCAATGTTGCACGAAGATTTAATTCAAAGTGAGGAATATCCATATTGGTTAATATAATATACGTAAAGATGCGCATATTGTTTTATATTGCTATTTATTTAAGCCTCAAGAACAAGTTACTACAAATCAAGGAGGTGGAGATTCATTTATTAGAGAAGGATTTAAAATTGAAAAGAAAAGAAAAGTTTTAGCCCACGTGAACATAATGTTCATAATGTAAGATCTAAGATGAAGTCAAACACAAGTGTCCCTACTATGTGGTTGACTAAAGATGAGAGAAACAAAAAGAAGAGTATAATGTATAAATTGATTGATGTGTTAGATTTCATGACAAGGATTATCATTTTGGTCAATGAATCTTCTAATTCGCTTAACCAAGAAATTATTTAGAATTATTTCATTTTCTTGCATCATAATGAAGAAATTAAAAGGTTACATTTGAAAATGCTAGTAAAATTACAATTGATTTCACCAAAGCAAAAAATAACTTTTGTCAAGCTACATCATCCGAGACTTTATTTATCATCAAAGATATCATTTTTACTTTTCTATTATGGATGAATCTCGATGTATCAACAAATGAACAATTAGTCTGAGATATGATAAAAAAAGGTCAAGTTATTGAAAGATTTATTAGATTAAATATGTTTCTTCAACAAGTGCAATTGCAGACAACTCTTGAAGCTATATTGGTTAAACATTCATTAAGGATATGATCAAGTCAAGGCTATGATGGGGCATCCAATATGTGGTGAATTCAATGTTTGAAGGCACTCATTTTAATGATAATCTTCAAATTTTATGTTCATTGCGCCCATCAATTGATTATGTTTAGTGTCAGAAAAAAAATATTGGCATTTTTTGAGTTCACTTCAAAAAACACAATTGAAAGTTCTTGTAAGAGAAGTGACTCTTTAAAATTATTCAACATGAAAAGATTATTTTACATCTCAAACAAGGGATTTAATTAGGATGTGGTTTGAATCAAGAAACTAACCTACAACGTGACACTATTTGGAGCTCACATTTTCATAGTTTAATTAGTCTTATGAAAATGTATACATCCGTACTTGAAGTGTTTGAGATAGTAAAAGAGGATAGAGTACATTATCATCAATTAGTGAAGCTAGTATTTTAGTCAGTGCAATGGAGTCTTTTGATTTTGTATTCACTATACATTTGATGATTGATATTTTAGGTATTACAAATGAATTATCACAATCTCTGCAAAGAAAAGATCAATATATTGAAAATGCAATGAAATTAGTATAGATATCTAAGCAATGATTACAAATGATGAGAAATAATGGATAAGATTTCTTATTACATGAATTATCTCTTTTTGTAATATTTTTGAGATTTATATTCCAGATATGAATTCTACCTTTAAAACTCGTCGACGATCTATACGAGGAGGTAGAGAAATGACAAATTTGCATCATTATTGCATTGAGTTATTTTACATTGTAATTGATATACAACTTCAAAACCAATAATCGCTTTAAAGAAACACAAGTTACTTTTGTGCCATGCTTAAACCCAAGTGATTCATTCATTTGCTTTTGATAAGAAAAAATTTATTCAGCTTGTAGAGCTATATCCTAGAAATTTTTCCAATTGAGCCAGGCCCTGAACATCGCCTTTCCACTTATATTATCGTACAGAAAGTATGATTTCTCATCTTTAAATGATATTGTTGATCTTGCTAAATAGTTTGTCAAGATAAAGCAAGAATTGTGTATCATTTAATTTATGCGCTTATTATTTCGACACTAACTTTATGCCAAGCATGCCTATAGTAGTATTTTCTACAATAAAGGATTGTTAAACATCGATAGTCGACGAAAATGATTGACCAACGAATTGATTGAGAAAGAAATATTTGAATCAATTCCTAATGAAGTTATCATACAATATTATCAGATAATATAAAATAGATTAAAAAATTTATAAATATTTTTCATTATATTGATGATAATGTAATACATGTCTTCCTTTTGAGTTATTTATTATTAAATTCACTAATTTTTAATTATTTTTTATTTACTCTTAAAATAAAGATCGATTCCACCCTTGATGAGAAGTCATGAGAAACAAAAATATTAGTTAAATATTATCCACTCAGCTTCATAAACAGTGCAGAACTTAGAAGAACTGAGACCCAGAAAGCTGCAAGAAATACACGTTAAGAGGCTCATATAGCCGCCGAGGACAAACTGTGGAGAGAAGCTCCAAAATGAAGACGGAAGCAATTAATCAACGCATGGAAACAAGACGGCGAAGGAAAATAAACAAAGCCGGCTGCGGCACCACCACGTTTTAAACAGGAGAAATTATTTCGTCATCTGAATTTATTATATATTGGATTACGTAGTAAGTGTATATATATATATATATATATATATATATATATTATAGTATAATTTTAGCAATGTGTACACCAATATATATTAAATGTATAAATATTTTGAGTATAATTTAAAAAAATAAAAAATCACAGAAAATAATAATAATAATGAGTCATTTATGTTTCTATCACATAATTACTATATATTTACACATTCAATATTTTAATATTTTTATATATAACATTCAAATCTTTAACATTACATTAAAAATACTATTATAATTATCTTTTTAAAAATAAACACATCATTTCATGCATTATGTTTTAAAAATATAAAAATCTAAAAATAATATGATATGCATACAATAACTTCTAAAAGTAAATAAACAAAAAAAAAATATTTTAAAGTGATGAATTTTCTTCTAATTTTTATTCACAAAAACTAGACTTAATGCCTCTTTAAGTTTCCCAATCATCTTCTCAAAAAGAAATTAGCAATTAAATAATCGATGATTTATATAAATATTACATAATCTTTATATATTTATAGAACTAATATCTAAGATAGGATATTTTTTTCTATAACATTCTAATGTCTCATTCATAAGTTATATTATATATATATATATATATATATATATATATATATATATATATATATATATATATATATATATATATATATATATATATATATATATATACAGAGATAAATTAAGAGACTGTTTAATTAGCTGAAAAAAATGCATTATAAAAAGATAATTATTTAATTGAGAGTTTTATAAATTCATGAATTTATTTATTTATTTTTTTTAGTAAAAAAATATAATATAAATTATTTTAAAATTTTGATACCTAGGGACGATGACGACGGTGAAGATATGATATTTATTTCTATAACATTCTAATGTCTCATTCATATTAAAATAAATATATGAATAAAAAATAAAAAATATATATTTACATGTGAATGCTATTGATTGAAGTTGATTGTAATAATGGGATATAATTTTGCAATTATAATAATTAATTTCATATATATATATATATATATATATATATATATATATATATATTGCATAGAAAAATTAAGGAAAAATTTGATTGACTAAAAGAGAAATACAATCTAAAATAATTATTTTACAGTTATTTGGTTGAGAGTTTATAAATTCATGAGTTTATTTTTTTTTGTTCAGTAAAAAAAATATAATATAAAATATTTTCAAAGGCTTTTGGACGTCCACTGAATGCACGGCGGATCACTCATGGGACAAGCATTGGCACACAACACTTTACATCGTGGCTGATTTAATTGCCTAAATTTAGATGAATTTAAAATACACAAAAATATAACTAAAGAGTGAATTCCAAAAATCATTTAATTTATTTTTACTTTACTTTTTATTTCAATCAAAACTCTTTACTTAATTTTACTTTACTTTGTATTCCAATCAATCAGTCTTAAATCAATTAAATGAATATCCAAAAATATTGATGGAGTGTTAGATGACATTTGCAGAGAGATCCGTGGACTTTGCGAGAATCCCGTAAAGCATGTAAATTATTTATTTTATTTTATTTTATTTTATTTTATTTTTATGATTTTTATAAGATACTTTTGCTAATTAAAGATTTATTATTTTAAATCAAATTTATAATAATTTATAATATCTGCCATAATTTTTTTAAATATATAATAATATACCAAATATATAAGGATCAAAATTATTACAAAATAATTTTGACTTTCAAGCATGGTAAAAATTTCTTGTCCGTTTTCTTACAAATAAATAATAATAAAATTTTCCTAGTATAATTAATAGCTTATATGAGTATGAATGTAAGTTCCAATGACTTAATCTCTCTCTCTCTCTCTCTCTCTCTCTCTCTCTCTCTCACACACACACACACACACACATATATATATATATATATATATATATATATATATATATATATATATATATATATATATATATATATATATATATATATATATATATATATATATATCTCTTACTATCATTTCAATTATTAAAAGTGAGCTTACAACTAAGCTCATGGGATTAATAGGGATGACATTGTGTTGACCGAATTTTTGAATAAGATTAACATCATTTATAATCCTAATAATTAAGATCATAATATTAAATTAGGAGCTTACTAATTAACATTTAGGATACTACTCTTAGTGACTAAGTGAACAAATAAAAATAAATAAATAACAAGTTAAATCAAATACTAAATTTAAACGTTAAAACTTAATTTGAAACCAAAACCAAACTCAAATACCATAAATTGAAAACTTATGTCATCCTAGTGAATCTTTTTGAGACTCGACCTAATCGAATTGGATTATATTAACTAAAATCAAATCCAAATATAATAAAATTCAACAAAAATCTAAACTAAACACGTATGAACTGAAATCTCGATTCAAATGAGTTTAGAATGAGATAATTGGGTTGATTAACCCAATTAACTCATTTAAGCTTAGCATCATATAAATCCAAGACAAATAAAATAAAATCAAAACAAATCAAAATTGAATCAAACAAAAAGTATAGAATCAATGCACAACATAAATGAACTTAAAAATAAATCTATATGAGGTTCAAAGTGATAAACCAGGTCATCTAACCTAGAGTTGACTAATATAGGCTTCACCAAGTCAAAAATCAATTAAGCAAAATTTGATCAGATTGAGACATTCCAAAGGTTCAAAATTGTTAAATAAATATTTTTAAACAAAATCTAAATAAATTTGAGTCCAATCTCAAATAGGCTAATTGGGTCATTTGAATTAAATAGGTCTAAATGAATCTTATTAAACTTAAATTCAAATTAAACATCCAAACTCATTTGAAAGTCAAAATTGAATATAATCCAGCCTCTCTTTGGATTTAAATTAATTAATTTGCTCATTTTGCCCAAGTGAATCAAAAGTAACTCATTAAGCTCAATTTGGATCAAAGTAAGCCAAAATTAAAATCAACTTTAAATCAATTAGAATTAATTAATCCAAATCATAACAAAGACTTATTTAAATATAATTGGAGCTCAAACACACTTTGATTGAGTTGTGTGTTTTATTTCAGATGCTAGGTGGACACCATGCAGATCTTAGGGGGTATTTATTGAAGTGATCGTGTACGACATCAAGGTATGATGTATCATCTTGAAAGATGAAAACATCATCTTATAATGGACCTAATCACCTAATAAGAGCTCCTAAGGTAGATGGATTTTCGTATATACCAGAGATCTTTTCCCTACTTTATATGAAAAAGTAAAGCATGGTTTATTTTATGTTGGGTTCTTTAGTTCACTATGGAGGCAGGCCTCCATAGTAAATTACATCCTAACAAATTAGATTTCCTAAGAATACTCTCGATTAAAGTAGTCAATCAATTATCTCCAAAAATTTCAAGATTAGACTATCAAATGATTGGTTATTTTAGAAGATCAAGTGAGAATGTTCAATTTGAATGTACTTACTTTGGATTACAAATGAAGATAAGTAAGGAGCATCATGATACTAGGAAGCCTATTAAGCACTCCAATCTATCCTATGGTGAGGCTTAATATGTTTGAATGAGAGAGGATTTATTTTATTTGAGTTGAAATTTTATTAGAGAGTTAGGGCTTATAATCCATCAACACAAGGTTGTGAAAATGCCTATGAGGTGAAGATTTATGCTCGTAGCCCAAAAAAAATAAGCAACCTTGGATCCTAATTTAGGAAGCTTTAGCACATGCTAGAGGCATGATCTAATTCTAATCGCAAAGGGGACATTATGGTTTACTTCCACAAGAGAGGATAAATTTGTTTGATTCTTTTGGACTTATAACCGCTTAGAGTGGCCCCCAGCTAACACCTCATATGTTTTAAATCTATGTAAGCCGGTCTTATGCAATTGCAAGATGGTTTAAGCTGTTATTTAATTTTGAAATAGACTAGAGTCCTAAACTCACTTCCTAAGAGAATATATCATATTTTGCATGAGCATATGACTTAATCTAAATGCAAAATATTTTTAAATTTTATATTATTTTTGGCACAATATTTTGGACAAAGGCTTGGGATATTTTCTGCCTAAATGCATGATAAATTTTGATTGTTGGTCAAATTAAAAGAGAAAGAGAGTGAATCTCCACCATAAGGAGGTGCTCTAATAGGTCAAGCGATCTCTTAAGTGCAAGAATGGAGGCCCTCATTTTTACAAGAGTGGTATAATATGACATGCATGATGTTAGTCATACAACGTACGACTAAGGGGTTGTTAAATCTTTTACTTATCTTGATTACAACATAAGCTTTAAAGTGTGGTTAAAAGTTACTTTAAAATTAATTATGAGTCATTAATTGGGTAGAAAAATTAATTTTTTTTCTAAGATCCTATCACACACATTCAAACATCAATCATGAAAAAGCTATGAAAATCACACTGCTATAGTGCACAAGTTAAACATAACAACAATCATTTTATAAACCAATATGCGATGCGTACCATCATACATCGCAGAAAAGAGAAAATTAGGTACCTGAGCTCTACCCTTATGTAACTCGGATTGCAAAATAATAATTACAATTAAAATTAAATTATATGCTATGGGGGTCTTCATACTTCATTTCTTCTTCCTCCTTCTTTCTTTTGATCTGATTTTCTCCAAGGCATCAAAGGGCACCTAGGAATAAGCCTTCTAGCCACTGCTCATCTTAATCCCCATAGCACTAATCCTAATTCATATTACAAAATTAATTTTGTTTTAAAGAAAGTAAATCTAACTATACTTGCAAAACATATGTTAGCTAAATATACATACAAACTCAAGCAGTTATTTTTCATAATTTTGACTTAGCACCCTACACATGGGCAACCAAACCCACCTATCTTAATGTGGATTATGCTTAGAAGCTTAAGCAACCTGCAAGCAAAATATTTATATTTATTTTTTTATTGGCCCCTTAAGCATAACCCCCTACAAAAAATAATATTAAGCTATCAACAGCCTAACATCTAGTCTACCATCCACATTCCAAACATCTAGTATAAAATATTATATCATAAAATAAAACACAGCATCATACATACACTGTCTTAACCTAAAGCTAGAAGTGATAACTTATCATTCTAATGTGTGTGTTTAAGCTTAGTGTGGTATGTCTTAGATAGTCTTTTGAATTATGATTGCCTAAAGTTTTGAATTATTCAATTTAACATGATAAGTGATTTCACTTTAGGTTGTTTAAAGGATTTGCAAGTTTTAATTTGGATTTTATTTTGTTTCATTTGATTTACACTTAACATCTAAGAGGTTGTTTGGTTGGCTGAAAAAGGAATGCAGTGTAAAAAGAATGTAGTGTAAAAGGATTACTTTACAGTTATTTGGTTGAGAGTTTTACAAATTCATAACTTTATTTTTTTATGTTTGGTTAAAAAAATATAATGTAAAGTATTTTGAAGGTTTTGATGCGGCGATGGTATAATGGCGACAATGGCTGGCCGGGCTGTGGAGTGCTGCATAAAGCGGCGGTACTATTTATATTCCAAATACACCAAAAATGATATTTATAATGTGTTTGGAATACATTATATTATTTTGAAAATTTTACTTTACTTCAAGCCAAACACCAAAAAAGTTAAAATCCCTGCATTTACTTTACTTTGCACTCAAAATTCTTCCAACCAAATAACCCCTAAGTGTTGTAAAGAGAAGAAGAATGATACCTTAAGTTGTCCTCTAAAAAACACATTTTTATGATTTAGTTTTTTTAGTGGATAATTTATTAAATATTTTATTAGTCCTAAGTTTAGGTTAATCCTAACGAATCATATTCAACATTAAAGACATCTTAAGATTTATGTGATTGAATTAGCATCACATAGAACATGTTACACCATTCCTTTTCATCACCCATAACATACATATGATTTAACACTTAGTATACATATACATGCAATATTCTTTAACATACTTAGATGATTATGAATGCACATATTTTTAGTAGAAAAGGGGATTTTTATTTCTTTAATCAAATACACACACACACATGTGTAGAAGATGCAAGTAAGTACTTGCCGTTGTTTAAACCAGGAAAGTGAAATAATCAAATGACCTCCTTAGGGAAACTTAAAGTCTCATATTCCCGGGATATCCAGACTATATGCTTGCTATCTTAAATTCATATGGATGTATACATAACTATAATAATGAAAATCATGCAAAAGATTGTATTTTTAGTTGAATTATTTATACATGTAAAGTAAAGCTCTATCCAAATTCTATTGCAAATATACATAGGACTGGAATTAAATAAGTACTTCCCTTTATTAACTAGGAAAATGAGATAATAAAATGACCTCCTTGGGGTAACTTAAAGTATCGTATTTTCAGGATGTCCATACTATATACTTATTATCATTCAAACATATGTAATTCCATACATGAATGTAAGAAAGAGAGCAAAACTTTGACATACTTAGGCTATAAAGACATGCAAATCCTATACGTATATTCATAGCTAATATCACTCCAAATTTTCATTATTAATTTTTAATTTTTGAAATTTATTAGTGATAATAGCCACACATATAATATGATTAAACCAACACATGCCATTTTGCATAAGTAGATTTCATTTGATCTTTTGATTTTAAAAATATGAATATATGATATCACATGACATACAATATTTATGGTGATTGAAAAGGAATAGCCAAACATCTCCACATAATTCATTCAACTGCACTAATTCCTAAAGATAATCACATTAAATAAAATTATTTAAGAGAAACCAAAAGCTTCTTATTAATTTTGATTTTAGATTTTTTTAGTTGAAATTAAAGAAGAGGAAACACTTGCTGTTTTATCCCATCCCATATTGATGATTTAGTAAGTTTAAAGAGCAATAATTAGATGAGTTTTATGAATTAATTAAGTTAGAATCATTAAGCAATTTATTTAATTACCCTTTCCTAAGTTTCTTTAATTTAATTAAACACTTATTCATGAGCCTCAAATGATATGCAAATGGAAAATTAAAATTGCAATGCAATGCAAAAATGTAATAATTCATGCTTAAGCATTAATTAGATTAAAGAATCTAATTAAGTACTTTTATGATTTTTCCATACATATGAGTTAGTCATAATTTTCTTAAGAATTTTTATGTTATTGAATACATAAAGAGAAACCCACAAATTGAATGTTGATTATCTGATCTAATTATCATTTTGGTTTTATAAATTTTTATTAATAATCACTTAATTGATTTCTTAATTAAATCATACATTAATTAACTCTCTTTAATGAAATAGATTTAGAAAAGTAACTAGGAAAAAGGGCTTAATTACTCTCCCTTATCATCTCATTGTTAATCAGTGGTTAATGAAGCTTAATTAACCAATTTTTGTTGTTTGGAATTTTAAATGATAATTAAATTAATTAAAAGAGTAATCAATATTTGAATTTCAAATTCTTCTAATTACCTAACCAATAAATCCCAAGAAAATTATGGGAGGCAAAGGTCATCCCATTAAATCAACATGC
This sequence comes from Cymbidium sinense, assembly GCA_021442155.1. NCBI lineage: Eukaryota > Viridiplantae > Streptophyta > Magnoliopsida > Asparagales > Orchidaceae > Cymbidium > Cymbidium sinense. Next base: position 38,956,105 of record CM038225.1, read on the forward strand.
TAAGTTTGAGATTAATTTCCTAAGTAATTATGACTTAATTAAGCTAATTAAGAAAATATTCAAACCATAATTAAGCTTTGTTCATTGTTCCTAACTAAATGAATATATTTTTTTATTAAATTCTCCTATAGTTAATCTTTTCAAAATAGGTTCATTCATATTTTTCTGATTTTTCTATAATTAGTTATGAATTTTTTAAGTTCTGGCAAATTAAATCACACTTTAAACCTTAATTAACCCATAATACCGTCGGCACCACGACGATTGGCCACTTAAATAGTCTGACGCGGCATGCTGAGTTAGTGGCGGCGGACCTGCTTTCGTCCCCGCCATCCGATCTCGGATCAGATGGTGGGGATTAATCCTGTAGTTCCTAATGGTTATATCAAATAAATCTAATCAGATTAATCATGACTGTCCATTCCAATCACGCAGAACAGACGATGGATGATCCTTCGTCCCCTAAACGATGAAAGACGGACACCATCTGCCCTTCCCAGCTCGATTTGAGCTCACCGGAGCTTGTAAGACATCAGGATCGACTCCAAAAGCTTCAAGAAAAAGATCTAGAGGGATCCTACAGTTGGAATCGCACGAAATCAAGATTTCCTTCACAAAGGCCAAACAAATATTGGATTTTCTATGGTTTGCCAGAATTTATCTCGCCGAAGCTCAAGATCGGCGGTCTATCGACCGAGGTAGTTTTGTCTTGAAAAGACAGAGCCCTACTGAGAAGCTCATGCCTTGCCTCCTTGCCGGTGACTCTGTGGACCAAACGTCACCAGAATCCTCATCGGAGTTGGTCTTTGAAGGGTCTCCAGTGCTCGAATCGATTGGGAATCGATTCGTTCTTAATCGACGGAGCTTGGTGAAGATGTGGGTAAAGTTAATTTGAGTTTAGTGAAATTTAGGTGAAATTGGACGGAGTGGAGGCTCTGTCCTATTTAGGTTTGGTGTTTCCGTGCAATAGGAAGCTAAAGGGAGTGGGAACTAACTAGGGAAGGTCGCCTCTACTCTCTGAAGTTTCCTGTTTGCTTGGAATGGAATGGGGAGGAGTATACCCTCCTCATGGTGACGACACTACCAACTTCTCTGGATTTTGAAGTCGCACAAGCAGGGGCGATAAAGGTGGCTGAGGTGGCTCGATTTTAGTGGGTGAGGGTCTGAGGTGAGCTGCCAAGGCTGAGGTGGAGTGTCCTCCTTCTCCTAGATGAGCCAATAAAAGGGGATGGTTTAGCTCACCCCCTTTGACCCATGGCTGACCTAACTAGCTTTAGCTCAGGTTAGCTAATGGGTAAGAGGTCTAAACTAAGCTAAGGGAGGCTGCCAAATGCAAAGGGGTAGGTAAGACCCCTAAAAGTGAGTTTTATCCCATTTGGAGTGCTTTACCCTATGTGTATTGGTTAAATTTGGGTTTGAAATAGGTTGAGTCTGATTTGGGCTGACCCATGGTGACCTAAGGATGGGTCATGCCAAATTTGTGTGGGTTTGGAGTTAATTTGGTTGGGTTTGGCTTAAATGACCCATGTATGTCAAATTAGGCTAGGTTGGATTAAGTTGACCAATTGGTCAAATTGGGTCAAACTATGGGTTGAGACATGATCAAATGACTATTTAGGATGTTTTGGATCAATTAGTTTGAATTGATTTGGATTGGATTAAAATTTGACACATATGAGTTCATGTGGGTCAAATGGCTAAGTTGATCAATTTGATCAAATTGGTAAAATTGGCTAAATTGACTTGGGTTAGGTATTGGTTTAGATTCAATTGATCATTTGAACATGATTGTAGGTGTTGGTTTCAATCAATTTAGATTTAGAAATGATTTAGACTAATTTGATCATTTAAGTCAATTTGGGCTAAATGAGTCAATTGGTTTCAACCAAGGGTCTGATCATATTCAATAATCAATTAGTCATGGATTTGAGGCATTACTTTTAATCAATTTGGATTAGATTGTGATTTGACAAAATTTGGCCTTTTAGATCAAATTGAGTCAACTTGGGTCAAGTTATCAAATTGACTTGGTTTGATCCGATTGATTGTCAAGTCATATTCAAGGATCAATTTAGAGTGGGTAGAAATCATTGGTTTCAATTAATTGAGCTTGGAATGAAGTTTGGTTCAATTTAGTTCATGCAAGCTAATTGGGTCAACTTGGATCAAGTGATCAAATTGGCTTGATTTGACCCAATTAATTTCAATTGATCAATCAAGGATGTTCAATAATCCTGGTGGAAGAGATTGGATATGTTGGTTCAATCCAATTTAGGTTAGATTAGAGTTTGACTCAAATTGATCCTTTAGATCACTTTGGGTCAAGTGAACTAAAGGGTCAATTGAGTTGGTTTTGGGTTGAATTAGATTGAGTTGAGTTTAATGATTGATTTAGGGTTGATTTATGGATTTGATTGCAATTGATTTGGGTTTAATTATATTTTGGCTCATTTGGATATTTTGGGTTCAAATGGGCTAGATTGGGTGAATTGAATTGATTTGATCAATTGATTTGATTTTAATTTTTTTGGAAGAGTTTGAAATAAAGATTTGAATGGCTTGAGTATTTTTGTGAAAATCATTTGGGTTTGGTTTGATTGGAGGAATTTTGGTTAAGTCCATATGGTTGGATTATGAGATTAGGATGGGTTTAGGTTTAAATCATTTTGGCTTGGAGCTTAAATATAGAATGGGAATCAATTGGATTTGATTGGATTGATTTGAGATTTTATTTGGTTAAAGGGGATAGGCATAGGTTTGGGTTTAGGCCATAGGATATGTGAGTTTCCTTAGGTTTAATGCATAACTTAAATCTAGCATGCTATCCTTAAGTCTCTAGACTTAGGTTTAGTATTCACCTAACCACTAGAAGTGTCCTATGATAAGGAAAGTTCTAGTGTCTAGAGAACTCCTAAGTCTAAGATAAGGAAGAAGAGTCCTCACTCCAAAAGTGAGATCAACTTGAGTCAAATTGGCCATTTGACTCAATCAAACCCAAAGTTAACCCATTTGGGTCAAAAATAAGTCAATTTGAGTTAAAACTAAAATCTAAATCAAATCAAATGAAATTGTTTAATCATAGACATTAAAAATAATCAAATGAACATAACTAAACACAAGTCCAAATCCCAAAGAGGTCAAGTAGGTTAGGAGACTCAATGTGATCCATTTAGTCAAATATGTTAAATAACTTAATTCACATCAAAAATTCCATAAGGCATGAATAAATTGGCCTCTAAATTATCTTTTGAACAATCAACATTAATTGAAACTCAAATATAAAATCAATTAGTTAAAAGAAATACAATCAAACAACTCAAATGAATTTAAACCAAATCTAAATCCAAGTGATATGAATTCAAAATTTTTAAGTTCAAATCCAAATCAAATGAGTTTAAGCTCAAATTCATAACTCATTTTTAAGCTTAAGTTGAGCAGCCAACTATAAAAAAAATGGAGATGAGGTGGCTAAGAGAGATAAGGTGTAGCCATGAGGAAGAAGTCACCAAAATAATGAATGAAGTCAACCCTTCCTTCCCTCCTCCATACCTTCTCATCTTTTCATTCAATTGAATTGGATTTACTCTAATCAATTGACCACCTCCTCTAGCAAGCATCCAAGGGAAGCAATCACCCATGGCAGCCATTCTTGACCTAGACACACCAAAAAAATTAAAAAAATATAAATTTAAAAAGAAGAACAAGAAGAAAATGGTTCTCGGCCAAGAAGAAAAATGTGACGAAGAGAGTGGCTAGCCTCAATCCAACTCCATCAACTCACTCCAGAGGTAAAATGAGGCAAAACTAAGCATATCCCTGATTCCCTCATTGCTGGCGAGCCATAGAATGATTAAAGCTGGAGGCAAAGGGGATGGCTCTCGGCCATGTATGGAGAAGGGGAGAAAGAGAGCTCCTCAACCCATACTAAAGCTTCTGAATAGTTTTAGGGAGGAAATCAAACACAAATGAACCTTCTCCTGACTCTCCGTCGCTAACGACTCGGAGTTCGATCAAACCCGATGGAGGAGGGGTAGAGCTTGGTTTCCACGACAATTTTCAGGGAGGCAAGCTAAGATTTCCTCACCAAAGCATTGTCTCGATAAGGCGAAGGTGCTCGAAGCACTACAACTGTCGAGGAACGACGTCGGGGAGGTATGGGTTTAAACCGACCACCTCCATTTATGCCTTGGTCCTTTGTTAAGCGAATTTGCATGTGAATGAAATCAAACTGTATGGATCGATTGCAAATCCATCCATGAACATTTTGCAATCAAAATCAAGCAAAATCATAGCCTAGATTGTTGGATTTTATCCGATTTAGGTGGATGACCTTTTGTTCTTCTCGACAAGAATAAATATGAAATCGTGGCTGTCCGTTCTTTTTATTAACAAGATCCTCTTAGCAATTTTAGTTTTCCATCATCATCTATTTAAAGTACTTCTCGTACAAGATAATTCTTGTTGCGTGCTAGAAAACCAGTTACGGTAGAGTGAAAGTTTACTTTAGCCGAAATCTAGCACACAGATTTAAAGAGTGAACAAGAAAACTTAATTTTTTATGTGAAAAATCTCAAAAGAAAAACCACCTACCCAATAAAAAGCTTCCACTATATATTTGTTTTGAGTACAAGTTTTCGACAGATTACATAATCAGTATGAGAAGAGTTGACAATGGGAATCCTAAAATCGATAACAACCACCATATAGTCGGGTAATAGGTGAGTAGAAGATGATGGTGAACAATGGGGAACACATGACGAGGGTCATCATGATGGAGACACGGAGATTGATGGCAAACATTAGGCGGCCGACGGCGAGGTCGACTGGTTGGTAACCGGGGTATTACCGCCAGTGGTAGACGATTATGCCTGGAGGATTTTCAAGCTTTAGAGCTCTCTCCTCTCTCTTGCTTGGCCTCCTCTCATATGAGAAATGGGGAGCTATTTATAGATTGGAGGAGTGGTGTCTCTGTAAATACATGCAAAATTCGAACCACTCCTCTCCATTGGATGGCTCATGATGATTCCTTTGATCATATGATGTATTTTGTGTATTTGAATGCTCAAATGAAGTCAAAATTATGAGATCTTGGGCTTGTTAGATCCTGCTCATCGAGACGCTCGATTTGACTATAAACACTATATTTGAGAGCTTTTTAGGAATTTAACTAATTTTCCAAAATTTTTAATGATATTTTAAGTGCTTGAACTCGACCAGTTTCAATTTCCGATCAGCTTGCTTTCGGCATCAAGATTTATGCTTCAACTAGTAGAATTTTCAGGGTCATATCAGTTGCCCTTCTATTTTTGGATGATATTATCTCAATCATCCAAAAATATATATCAATACTTGAAAATAATAAATTCTTCAATGAAATTTGTAGGTCTAACCATACATTTTGAGAAACAGTCTTCATGGGAGAGCATGAGATTTTGACCAAGCGGGTGCGTGTGAGCATCGTACAGCAAGATTTGAGTTATGGACCCATGCGTGAGCATAGCACTGCAGGCAGTTTTGGTTGGATTACGAACGCCGAAGGGAGAGAAGGCTGAGTAGTTCGGTAAATAGAGCAGCCATGGGCCACACGGTTAAGTTGTAAAAGTCTGGTCACGCCAAACGCTGGGCTAATTTTGGTCCATGACGACATGGTCGCTACCGAACGCTGGCCGGGCGGCTGGGTGATCAAAGGAGCGCCACGCGGCATGGAAGCCGGTCAGGTCGAGTGGTCGTCGATTCACCAATGAAGTGGGTTACTGGATGCTGCTCGAGTCGATGGCGGCAATGGCGGGTCATGGTCCATGCACGGATCGCATTCACATGAAGCTGGGTCACGAACAGCGGAACGGACGCTGAATGAAACGCACGCGAGATGGTCGACGCCGGGTATCGCGTCGAACAGGTCAAGCGCTACGGTCGCAAGCGATCTGCGCGCAAGAATGCCAGAAGGGTCGCGACATTGGTCAGGCTGGTCGCGTAAATGAGGCGGTCGATGCAGTCGAGGCGTGTCGCGACAATGTCCGAGGCAGTAAAGAATGACGAAGGGTCGATATGTCGGGCTGCTGGGATCGCCATGACGGCCAACGCCGGGCGTAGAGTAGCCAGTCGCCTAAGCAAGATAAAAGCAGGCTTAAAACGACGCTGCCGCTGTCCCATTCGCCGCTTTTATTTTGGATAATTTTGTGCGATTTTGGACTTTTGATCTTTTGCCTATGGTCTATAAAATCCCAGGGCGAGAAGGCACCTTCTCTTCTTGAGAGAATGTCATTTGGAGGTGATCACGTTTCATCATACGGGTGGTTTTCCCTCGAAAGAGGTGTTAACGGACCTCATCGACCGACCGAAGGCGATCAAGACACTGTAGTTCATACTGGCAGCTCAGCCCTCGAAGAAAGAGGTAACCAACCTCGCCTGACCGACCGGGTTTGGAGGCTATCAAGGCCGTTCATTTGGCAAGGCAGTTTTCCTTGAACGAGGTGTAAACCCATCATCGACCGACCGGGTTCGAGGCGATCAAGACCGCAGCCATACTCCGTTTTCCCTCGAAAGGTGTCAACTAACCTCATCCGACCGGTTTGGAAGGATCAAGGCCCGCAATAACCGAGACGGGATTGACGGGCGATGCGATATGGCGAAGCGCCGGTCTATCGTGATCAGCGAGATAACCCCATGGATAAACCGCGACGGATATACCGTGAATTACGACCAGGACCGACGACGGTTGCACCCAAGGGTGGTGAACGGAACCGCGAAGTCGCACGGCGCCAAATAGCCGGCAGGGAGAGCGACGCGGCCGATGATGGTTACCGTGACGTGTGGCAAGAAGCAACCGAACAATCAGTTAGCGAAGCGGAGATGACCAACGACGATGATGGTGACCGGCGAGATGGCCGTGGTCGGCGGTGACCGCTGACAGCGCTGCCGGCGATGATAATTTTGACTATCCGGTTGCTTTATCGAGTGTGACTTAATGATGTTAACTTGTGCAGGTTACATTAAATCCAGATTTTGACCTATCCGAAGTTGTTTGAGTATTTGATGTTAACGGCGAACGGAAGAGGTTGAATTGAATCCGGCGAGATTTTGAAGGTTGTTTGTCGAGTGTTACCCAGACGGCGTTAATATGGAAGAGATCGAATTGAATCCGAGGATTTTGACCTATCAGGTTGTTTATCGGGGTTACCCGACGCGTTAACGCAAGAGGTTGTGGAAGTCTAAAGGACCTTTTGACCTATCTATATTGTCGAGTGTTTGCTCAATGATGTTAACCTATATGGAAGAGGTTGAATTGAGAATTTTGACCCATCCGAGGTTGTTTGTCGAGTGTTACTCGATGGCGTTAACGGAAAGAGGTTGAATTGAATGCGAGCATTTTGACCCATCCGGGTTGTTTTTAGTGTTACGATGACGCAACTGTATGGAAGATGTCGAATTGAATCCGAGGATTTTGACCTATCCGAGGTTGTTTATCGGTGACATGGACGCTAATGTGGAAGAGGTTGAATTGAATCCGTGAATTTTTGACCAGGTTGGTTGTTGTTACCTAATGACGCTAACCTGTATGGATGAGGTCGAATTGACCGAGGATTTTGACCTATCTCGAGGTTGTTGTGGTGTTACCGATGACATTAACCGTATGGAAGAGTTGAATTGAATTTTGATTTTTGACCATTCGAGGTTGTCGTCGGTGTTACTGACTTTAACCTATGGAAGAGAAAGTCGAATGACCTTTTAACTTATCCTAGGTCGTTACCAGATGACATTAACCTGTATGGAAGATGTCGAATTAAAACATCCGTTTATAATTGTAGCCAAAGTTGCTCCTTAACCCTGGTCTTGTTTTTCCATGAGTATGATTGAAAAATCATAATTTTATATCTCTTCAATGTTGAAATATCCTCCAACTTTGACTTATTTCTTGGGATGGTAATCGATTAGATGCTTAACATATTAACATACATCCGAGATTAAGTGTTGCCCCGACAAAATCAAGGAACTAAGTTTGATGAATCTTCATTCTTCTTCGCCCTTAAAGCTTGAAATGCTCCACCTCGATGGTGGTTTTGATCTTGTTGGGAAACCCCATACAAGATAAAATAATAGGAATTAGTTTCCACTAAGCCTACGTGCTAGAAAACCATTGGTAGAGTGAAAGTTTATGCTTTTTGTGAAATCGACACACACATGTATTTAAAGAGTGAATAAGAAAACTCCAAAATTTTTACGTGGAAAATCTTGAAAAGAGACAAAAAATCATGCCAAGAAAAAGCTTTCACTATATATTTTTTTGGAGTACAAGTTTTCCGATAATAGGATTACATAATTGAGAGAATGTCGACAATGGGAATCCCAAAATCGACAACAACCATATAGCCGCCGTTCAGTAGCTAGTGGTAGCTAGATGATGGTGAACCGCGGGGAACCATCGACATGAGGTCATGATGGAGATGGAGATTGACTTGATGAGGATTGGTGGTGGACGGCGCGGATGGTTGACAACGGGGTGGTGGCACGTCAGGTGACATGCCTAGAGGATTTTCAAGCTTTAGAGCTCTCTCCTCTCTCTTGCTTAGCCTCCTCTCATATGAGAAATGAGGGGCTATTTATAGATTGGAGGAGTTGCATCTCTATAAATACATGCAAAATCTGAACCACTCCTCTCCATCGGACGACTCATGATGATTCCTTTGATCATATAATGTATTTTGTGTATTTGAATGCTCAACTGAAGTTGGAATTATGAGATCTTGGGCTTGTTAGATCTCATTCAGAGATTTTTTATAAACACTATATATATTTGAGAGCTTTAGGAATTGATGTCCCAAAGTTTCCAATGATATTTTAAGTGCTTGAACTCGCCAATTCGACTTACTGCATCAAGATTCGTCTTACTCAAGTGGAATTTTCAGGGTCATATCAATTCTTTTGCTTGAATGAATGCAAGGGATGTGACTTCAGAAAGTACCATCCTCTTTGGGTGCTTCTAATGAACCCTCATTAGTGTCATGATGGCCATCAATAACCATCTCAAAAGAGATAAAACTTCATTTATGAAAGATGAACTACCATATGAATCAATTGAGATTGTAGATAACCATGCTGCATAATTTATAGGCAAATTTTTAAACTAAGCATGATTAAAACCTTAATTAGCGAATAAACACGTTTTAAAAAATTTAGAATAGTACGCTTAACGCTTAATCGCGTAAATCAATTTTTTTTAACCGAGAGATCGGATCCCATCTCTGATCTCTCCCACTTCTTTCGTTTTAGGCGGTCGCACAAGCGCCTCGCCGCTTCCCCATTACCGCCGGCCGCCGATCCGTAGCCGCCGATCGGATCCGAATTTTGCCGGAAAAAGGTATTTTCTATTTTTTTTCAAAATAAACGAACGAATGATATGGTGATATGTATTTTAATATTTTAGGTATATATGTTGTCGATCTAACTTATTTTAATATTTTTTTAGTATTTGGATTTTTTTGTTTCTCTTATGATCAAATGCTTTTTCATTTGCAAGACCTAAATCAATTTAAAAGACTCTCTTATTCTTCATCTTTGATGTAAAATGGTTGAAAATGAAGGATCTCGTGCTCTTGGATTTGCTCGATGTGTAAGCATTCATCTTTATTTGCACATTGATTTAGTCATAGTGTGTGTTTTTTTTGGGTGGTATTTTTTTTCTTGTGATCAAAATAGCTTTCTCTTTGCAAGACCCGAATCAAGGGAAATAACATTTTTTTTAGTATTAAATGTAAGTGCTCTTGTTTTGTTTTTTTTTTCCTGATGTGTAGAATAGTTTAAATGAAGGTGGTATGGTCTAATGTAGTTCCTTGGTCGAACTTATTGTCATTTAAATTTGATTTGTAATTGTCATTTAAATTTTAATATCGTTTCTGGTTGTATGAGTAATTTTTCATTAGTAATTATTAATGTATTAGTCGCTAATATTGAGTGTCAACAATGTTTAATACCACTTGTATACCTCAAAGCCAATACCTTTATGACCTAATTGGACATTGACATATGTTCCAAGTTCCATGTAGTGATAAAATAAATCATTTCATATATGTCTCACCTAAACTTAGAAGGGCTATACTTTGAATTATTCTGTAAGCTACCTACTTATCTTGATACTGAGTATGCTGTGGAATTGTAGTGAAGATTGACTTGCTTATATAAACTTGCTCTCAATATTGAGGGCACTAATCTCTTGATTATTGTGGGTATAACACTCCATTCTTTCAAAATCAAGTCCACTTACAGATAATAAGTGCAAACTCTTTGATTATCATAGAAAATTAAGTTATGTAAATTTTTCAAGAAAAAGAGGTCATGTTCACCACATTGCTAACTTTTATGAACCATTTAAAGATTGTAGCCTTTATGATTTTATCAAGCTAGCCTTTTATTTGTTTTTTGCTTGGCTTGTTCAATAGGCTATTTTATACCCCCTGTCAACCAATGAAGGGTTTAAGCTCTAATATTTGAGTAATGCTTTGTGGTAAAATGTCTAGCAAACAATCAGTCGGTAGAATTAAGCATGATGCTAATTGGCTTTGCTAGAAAGATTGAGAATCAAATATCATTTGGGCTCGATGCCATCTAAATTATTTGCAAGGCAGATCATAAATTATTGGTCATTTGTATTTTACAAGATAACCATTAATTCATTTTAACTAAAACAGTTCGCTATTCAAGATTTCTTTTGGTACAAATATTTGATTGAAAAGAGTTCAAGCGATGTCTGGTGTCAGATATGGTGGCGAACTTGGCGTCGATGATTTCTTCCCTACGATATCGGAAAAATCGCCCCATATTAATTTCTCGCCGCTAATTTTAATAGTGTTCAAGATCGAATCATGCGGTCACTAAACGCAATTCAACTGGTTCGGATTAATCTCATATGTAGGTTTCTTTGGTGCCGCCATTGTTGCACCACTAGATGATGAAGTTTGTGAGTGGTCATCAATCGAATCGCGAACCTATCATCGATATGTTGAAATTGAAATGAAACAAACTGTCGATACCGAAGCGCATGATTATGCTGCAGATGAATTCCAGGCAATTGAAACTTCTCAACACCACTTACCGCCACAAGGACCACATCATAGGTAATTTGTTTGAACTGCTTGTTTATCTTCAAAAGACCGACATTAACTTAAAACACTACATTTATATGTGCGGTGAAGATGTAGATATATCGCACTCCTATCCCGCTACTCATAGCTTCAACTTCAGAACATGGATGAGCACCATTCGATGAGGTGGCTCCTCTAGAAACCGGGGGTTGAGGATAAAACAATGCCCACAGAACTGGGCCAGTTGTCGATGATAGCGATAGTGAGATAGGTGAAGAAAATTATCCAAATCGCAACCGATATTAAGAGATTACTCTAACAAAAAACAACCTGAGGAACACATGTTTAGAACAATGAATACGCCAAGCTTGTCAATCAACTCAATAATGGGATGAAGAACTAAACTTTGATGGTCTCCATCAAATTCTATTTTCTTAGAAGATAATTTTATTCCGAGACCTACTTGAGGGAATGTGTTTCCATGACAAGAGACACCTAAAATTTATAGTGCAGGGTTGGTCAATCACAAATAACGTGGAATATGTCACATATGATTCTAATAAGTCGAGGTTCACGATACGTTACATTCATAACAATAATCCTAACACATGTTTGTGCGTGATGCTCTGCAAGCAAGAGGCTTGGTGCTGGGTAATTTCAAGTGGCCACACACACATGTTCACATTCAACGCGACGGGACATAGTAATGCACCTCCCAATTTATTAGTTACATCCAAACTGTTATCGATTGGACTTGAAACCTAAATCATTGGTGAATGGATTCAAAGTTTGATATTAGAGTTTCATATATGAAAGCTGGATGGCAGAAGGCCATACAAAGTATATTTGGAAAGAGTGATCGTTTGGATCCATGGTTGTTTTATGTTGATTATCCAGCTGTATCAATTGAAAGCATTCGTGGTCGATTTGAACGCATTTTGGGCTTTTGGTCCATCCATACCGGTTGGCGCTTCAGAGCCGAGTCTTGATGGTACTTTTCTGAAAAGTGAGGTACATTACTCTTTGTTGGTATCGATCTTAATAATGATTTGTTTCCTTTAGCATTTGCGATCGTTGAAGCAGAATGCAATGAATCTTGGAACTGGTTTATTAGGACTTTACAAGACTTGGTTCCAATTATATGCACGCGACCTGATTTATACCGCCGACCACCTACTATCCTCGTGCTCCTGGAGAGAGACTGATGGTTAGTGTTAAAAAATTTTTTTTGCTATTCATAAATTTATATGCTTAATATAGAACATAATTTTTTTCTCCACGAGGAACATATCTTGGACAGATATATTCTCGGCTTATTTTGGGAGAGATATGGACACCGATTTCCAAAGATTCGATCAATACTACGAGGAATTATGCGAAACTTAATAAGGACATGCACATATCGATAATGTGTATAGATGCGATGATGGCGTCACGCCTTCTCGACCACATGCTCTTGATTCGATGCGTCCATCGTCCATGCCGAGCCGGTCCATACTTACCCATATATCACACCATTGCATACTCCTAAGAAGGCATGTTCAATCCATTTCAGCCCCAAGCTGCAGTCTTCCATGTATCCTCACCCATCCAGATATATGCATGCATCCATTTATAGTACTTTTCGCCGGACCATCGGAGATTCGATGTTACACCTCGATGACAAGCGCAACATCGACTGAAATGATGATGCGCATCGGAAGATCATCGACCGTCCCCGACGCAGCATTACACACGGAAGTGACGACTTCCACCACTGCAGACCGTCCATTGGATGTACTCAGCATACTATGTAGTTATAGATTATATGTTAATGATATCATCAAAGATCGCTTTTATATTTTTTAAGTACAGCCACATTTTTTATTTAGTAAATTTATGGGATCATAGTATCTTATAGGTGATCATAACCAACATATTATTTTAAAAATATTTGTAATGTTTTTTACATTTTTATATTTTTTAAAAAATAATCTAAATATTTAAATATCATTAAGATAACGAACAAGCATCAAAATTCTCCAATATGCAAACTACTAAGTATTCAAAATTCAATAATTCACTCTATAAAAAAATGCAAAAAAAATATATAATTAAAAATAAGCATCCATCACATTTATTTTTCTATTTTTTAATATGATCAAAGTACTAATCAAACAAGATAATTCATTCGACATCAAAGAAAAAAAAATACTCTTATATAAAAAATTAATATAGTTATTATCTTTATATAAAATATACATAATACAAAATTATGTAAAACTTAAGAGAATCATAAATTATCCTATAAGTTGAGTTTTCTTTTGTTTTACAAGAGTTTATATATAGGGTTCCTTTCATGCCATATATATATTGAAATTTAAATCATAAATACAACTCAACTCGATACATCAAAATTTCTTATGTAAGACGTCACATCTCAATTCGGGTCAACATGAAAGTCGTGACCAATTTAGTGATTCAAACGATACTTAAGTCAATAATTCGATAACAAACGACTGATCTCGATCAAAATCTGCGAAAGTCAAAAAAATTTTTATTTGATAAACGCCTGCTAAACATTACGACGCCTATTTTCTAAATTTTTTTTAAAATGTGCTTATTCCGCTAATTAAGGTTTTAATCATACTTAGTTTAAAAATTTTGCCTAATTTATATAAGTGCATAAATATCATTAATTAGATTATTATAATAATGATATTAATGTAGACCAAGTTTTAATTAATGACACTTATTAATGATAATAGTTGATATGACTTAAAGACTTAAAGTGGTTGAAGTTAGTTTATTGAAAATGACAATAAGTTGATGCACAACGTATGCTTCTGAAGTTTAAGAACTATTTTATAAAAAATAAGGGCTAAATATAATCTATTCATTCCAACAACGATATAGATGTAAGCACGCTATAATACCCTTTAAATTAATCAAACAAGATAATAAATTAAAATTTAATTAAAACTAAATAAATTTAAAAACAAATTATATTTAAACAATTAATTTAATATTTAATACTAATTAATTAAAATAGTTTTATATTTAGCACTTAATTTATATACATAATTATAAATATAATATGGTAAGGCATTTAGCACATATATTACTTAAATTTAATTATAATACTTATAAATAAATAAATAAATTATAAATTAAAATAATAATTTTTTTAAAAAAAATAATACACAAAGGTAAGCACACCATGTATAATAAATCATTCATACAAAATATGATGTAGCCTAAAAACATGTCACACATTAAGCCTACTACAAAATATGATCTAGCCTAAAATTTAAATCATTCATATCACATAAAAAATATAACTATCATTATCTTTGTTTAAAAGAAAAAGTATATATATATATTGCATTGAAAAGTGTTATAATTAAATATTAAATTCTCAATATTAGTTACATAAATATATAAATTTTTTAAAAATTTATATACATATTATATAAATTTTATACAATTATATATTTAATACTTAAAAATTGAAAGATTTTTTTTTTGGAAAAGAATTGAGGGCATTTGCCTAATTCATTCCAAAGTGTAAAATGGTTACAAGTGAAAAGAAAAATGGTTAAAGATTACAAGATAACAAAGAAAACAACTACAAATGAGAAGACACCAACACATAGGAGCCTCTCCAAATGATTTCTAAACTCAATGAAGAAGAAGTCAATTCCAAAAAACTGACCTCGGACCCAAAACAAAGAAATACAATAGTACTGCTTCAATTATAAGCCAAATCGAAGAACAGACAGAGCTCATGTTTCCTTCACTCGCCCAATGGAAACCACGTAATGATGCTAATAACCGTAATGAGAAGGCCATCCAAGCAGGACTCTCCTGAAGAAGAAAAGGTTGCAGTCATCATCGTCCAGAAAAAACTAAATTTCCTCTAGAAAAACCTTTTGAAGAAAGGGGGGGAGATAGAGCTACACCAGCCAACCAACTCCGAATGAGTTTCTTAACAGAGGAGGGCCAAATGTCTTTAATTTTCCACATCGAAACTTTATATCCAGCACGACTCTTTATTTGGTATATAAGAGATTGAGTGTTTGAGGAGGTAGAAGAATAAATCCTGCTATTCCTTTCTTTCTAAATTATGTAAACCGTCACAACCGTAATGAGAAAGTGAAGTTTCTTAATAATTTTATGTGCATGAGCATCCACATTACCCAATATATGCTGAAGAGTTGAGTTCAGAAGGAAGAATTGTCCGTTAGGTAGGAGTTGTCTGATAATATTCATAGAGAAAGAGCATTCAAAAAATAGATGACTATGAGATTCATAAGAGTTATGGCAGAAGCAGCAAAGCAAAGTCGAGCCAATTCCCTCCTAGCTACACATCCAGGTCTTAAGGCACAAATAGGCCATCCAACAATACAAAGCATAATTTAAAGCATTCCCTTTGAACCAAATATTTCTATACCAACTAATGAGAGGGATACTCAAGAGAGCCTTTTAAACTCCTTATTTGAAGGGTTTTATCCCTCCTAAGATATCCAATCGACCTCCATTGATCTAGACACAAATAATTTTTCAAACAATAAGGAGAATTCGTGATATGAACCCCAAGGAAGATTCCACTTCCCTACAATACAAGAGTTTTAACCTTAGCATCAAAGGATAATCCCAAAACTAGACTCACCCCTAGATGGTGCATCGATTATAATTGTCACACAAGGATCTTTATAAAGAGACAAATTTTTTCCATCTCCAACATTGTATTTAAACTTTTTCTTAAATTTTTGACCAATTGATTGCAATTCTTTCCAAAAAGATGAAACTCTGTGATTAGAAAGCTCCCAAATTGAACCATACTTTTGTTCACTCCATCTAGCTATAAGTGAATCCTCCTTGAGGATCTTCCACAACATTTTTAACTTGCTGAAGGAATTGAGAGCTACATCAGAGAGGAGACCAGAACCCCCCATCTCCCTGGGAAGAGTTGTTCTAGACCAAGATATGGTATGCACTTTCTTAAAACCTCCATTATGATAAAAGAAGTTTGAGGTGAAGGAGTCTAATTTCCTTAATATATTTTTTGGAATAGCAATAGATCTAAACCAATAGGATAGAAGATTATTAATAGAGAATCTGATTAGCTGAAATCTCCCACAAAGTGAAAGAAATTTGCACTTCCAACTGGCCAACCACCTATGAAGTTTATCAAAAAGGATATTGAAGTGCACCACACTGATATGACCCGCCACCAAAGGAAGGCCAAGATAGGTAAAAGGGAGAGAACCTATCTTGATATTGAGGAGCAGATCAAGGCCCCTCGCCCTAGCAGACTCATTAGAAAAATAAATAACAGATTTATCTAGATTGATTTCCAACCCCATATAGGATTTTAAAGCCTCTAGGTACCTTGCCAAAGAAGTGAGAGATGAGCTGTTTGCAACACCCATAGTTAGAAGATCATCAGCAAAAAGTAAATAAGACACTTTACAGGATCCCACTGCAAAAGGATTATAGCGTTTGAGGTTAACATCTCTATTCATTAGACATGAGAAGGTCTATTGCTATGGTAAAAAGAAAAGGGGAGAGAGGACACCCTTGCCTCAGCCTCGAAGAGGACATAAACCAACCCTTAATTTCACCATTAAGAACCACTAAGAAGGGAACATCCATTATACATGCCTCCACCCACTTCACAAATCGCATTGGAAAACCTTTTGCAAGCATCCTATGAATTAGGGACTTCCGATTTATGGAATCAAAAGCTTTCCTGAGATCAAACTTAGCAAAAAACATACAATGCTGCTTAAGTGATGAAAACTCCTTAGAGATTTCATTTTTCATGGTCAAACTATCTGCTATGTCCCTACCCTTAATGAAGGCAGATTGTGCTTGATTGATAAGAGATGGAAGAGTCTTCTTTAATCTATTAGCCAAAACCTTTGCTAATACCTTATAAAAAAGTTGCAGAGAGAGATAGGCCTGTAATCAGAGATGTGACTCTAATGTTTCACTTTTGGAATAAGAGATTAGTATGCTTGAAGCATCGGGCGCTTAGAGGAATTGAAGAAGTGATGAGCGCCTCATGAACTGCTTTTCCGCCTCCCGTGTAGATAAGAAGAACTTTGAGTTGAAGCCATCAGGACCCGGAGCCTTATTCTCACTTATGCTTTTTAGTGCAACAAGAATTTCCAAATCACTAATGTCAGCCATCAAATCTCCAACCTGCCATAAAGGGATAGATTCTCCCAGGGGGAGATCCAAAGGATGCCAAGAATCAGCAAAATTATAGTTGAAGAGTGAAAAATAATACTTACAGATCTCCTCAGCCATCATGTCCTGATTTGTAACCAGACCCAAATCAGTATGTAATTCCCTTATGAGATTAAAATTCTTCCTTTCTTTTATGGAACTGCATGAAATTTCAAATCATCCTCTGAATGTGTCAACCAATGAGCCTTAGCCCGCTGTTTGACCCACATATTCTCCATATGAACTAATTCAGAATACTTGAAGTTCAACTCTTTAGCATCCTGAATATAAGATAAATTACCAGAGTCCTACTCAATTTTGGTAAAGGCCTCATATTGATCTCTTTTGGCTTGGTTGATTTGTGATTGAAGAGAACAAGGATCCAAATGCCTATCCTTAAAAGCTTTTTTTAACTTGTGCCAACTTCTTAGACAACACAAACAAAGGGTCTCCAGACACAAAACCACTCCAGGCTTCCTTGATGACCTGAGCAAAATCAGGAGATATGGACCAATAATTCCTAAACATGAATATCTGTGAGAGACTGAAAGGGTATGCTTAGCTAATGTAATGATTGGTGAGTGGTCGGAGGAGAGGGAGGAGAGAACTTTGTAGTATGAGCTGGGGAAGAGATCAAGCCAAAAGGGATTACAAAGAACCCTATCCAGCTTTGAAAAGATTGGATTTATCACTTGTTGATTAGACCAGGTAAAGAAAAGCCCCACACTTGGGAGATCCAACAACTCACAATCATTCACACATCCCTTAAAATCAAGAGAGTGATTAAGAGATAAAGGATTCCCTCCAGATTTCTCAATACTAGTGAGACAACAATTAAAATCATCCATAATTATCCAAGGCTCAGAAATTTCAGTGGCAAGGGACCTCAAAGAGTTCCAAAGAGCTGAACGGGATTGCGCATCATTCTCCGCATACACACAAGTCATCAGAAAGGAAATACCTCCAACCATGGTAACTGAACCATGAATTAGTTGAGAAGTCTTGACAAGAGGCTTAAAATCAAGCCGGCCAGAGCTCCACTTAATCCATATACGACCGCCCGAAGCTAAATCAAAGTTCGAACAACTGGATTCAAGTGGATAGAGATTGAATTTCTTCAGAGAGAAGGCATTTAGAATTAACTCAGAATTGATCTTTATCTCAAGAAGGCATAGGATATCAATACAAAAGTCCTTTATAAGTCGGGAGCAGTCACGAATCCTACCCTCAGCAGAAAGCTCGCGAATTTGCCCTTCTTTTGTTTCCCTTTATTGGTTGAGGGGGTCAAGTTAGAAATTAATTTTGAGTTCTCCCCATTATTTGAGGCATTCCCAAGTGTATTAGGAGCTTTACCTTTCGACTTTAGTAACTCGAACCGGTTAGGAGAGCTGGCTGCAGACCTTGTCAAGACTCCAGAGGTTGTGTATTCAACATGTTGATCCAGGGGAGGGTCATTATCGGTAAGCTCCTCATTTACCATAGAATTGGCGTCGAACTCCATGGTTTCATCAAGATGGGGAGAGGGGATAGGCGAGGTCGCCGTTAACAGATTCTGAGATAAGGAGTCTGGATTTACTTCCTTCTCCAGTCCAGAGCCCTTTGCCAGAGAGGGATTTTGAGCAGAACTATCAATCTGAGTAGTTTCATTTAGTCCTCGAGTGCTTCCTCTTGATGCAGGATGAACAGTGCTAGGCCCCCTGGTTACAACTGGGTTTTGGGGTCACTTATTCCCATCATGCGAGAAAGATTGACACTTAATACATAACGATGTTTTCAATCATATACGATTGCTTGGTCAAATTTCATCCCATTCAGATTGATGGGAATCGAATCCGGAAGAATAGAAGATGTATTTATCTGCACGCAGATGCGTGCAAATGTAATACGAGCTTTCGATACAGTTAGATTATCCACCGCAAGGGGTATACCAATCTGACTCGCCACCTTAGAGAAGTCTTTCTCATTCCAGCAACAAAGAGGAAAATTAGGAAGCTTAATCCAGAGAGTAATCTCTGTAATATGTTCTTTAGATGGTATAAAATTCCATTTCCACTATTGAAAAATGAATGGACGGCCGTTGAGGAAACATGGCCCATTATCCCACACGAGGTTAGAATCTTCCTTGCATGTAAACTTGAATAGGAAGAAATCCTCTTCCAAGGTCAGAAGTTTCATATTCCCTTTGAATTTCCATTTTTTTATTAACTGTTGCAAGCAAGGAACCATAGAATGGCCTCTTACCTATCGCATGACCGACTAAAGACATGTCCCACTCTTTTTGTCCTTCAGACAGATCCTCCTCAGAGAAACATACTTCAGATATATCAGGGGGGATATAGGATAAAGATAGAGATTTACTCTTATCATTCTGAGCAATAAGAAACTCTTTCCAGTTACCAGAAGGGGTTGAATCACTCGGCCTCTTACCAAGGAGGGAGGAAGTAGAAGTAGAGGAAGCTAAGGGGGGAAAAGATTTGTTAAACATGTCTCCGTTCGATGCCATGAGAGGTCAGAGAGGGGAAGTGGGGAGAGGGGAAGAAGTAGTTAGGGAGATGAACAGATCGCACCGAGCTTAGAAGAATTTGGAGAGCTTATCTTGGAAAAATTCTAACCGTCGTCTCATAAGCTCTCGCTCAATTGAAAGATTCACCTAAATAACACAACTCTTATTAAATATTTAGATATTTAATATTTTATGTTTAAAAAATATTTTATGTTTAAAAAATAAAAGATGTTGATATGTTGATGTGATATTAAAAATTAAAATTTATATTATATATATATATATATATATTATGATTATGTAATATGTAAGATTAAAAATTTCGCCCAGTGCAAATCACCGCGGGAAAACTTTTGACTCGACTTTCATAAAAGCTGCAAAAATCGTAATAGTCGCTCAGATAGCAGACAGAGTAATATTAGCTCCAAAAATGGATAAAAATGGAAGCAGGGAACCAATCAGCTCAAGGAATCAAGATGGATTTTCTAAAAAAAATAAAATATATATAAACAGGATTGAAGACGGCAAAGCCGACGCTGCTGCAATAACTACGTTTTCAGAAAAAGCCAGCACGAAGACAATGACCCGAACAGGATAACAAGGAAAAAAAATTTAAAAATTGTGGTCCCCCCCTCCCCCAAAAAAAACGTACTTTTTAAGTCTGATGAATTTTCTTATCATTCATCCATTGCCACGGTAGTCTTCGACTAACTTTCCGCTGCGGAAACTCAACTTGGTGCCTTCTCAAATCTCCCTTCCACGTCGTTCCAACCACCATATATATATACCGGCCATGTCTTCCAAGTCCAGCAAAACAAAGAGATGAAGAGCGGGAAGCAATTGGAGAAGAAGGATGTGGAGAACACTAACATAGTCCAGTTAGAGATAATAAGCCGCCCTAATGGCGGAAACAACGAAGGCAGCGACAGCTGGGGCTCCACACTGTTCGAGCCACAGCGCGAGCTCAGCGATCAGACCCACTCAGGCCGCAGCCGTAGCATCCACAAGCCCGCTTCCCTCGACGCGCCGGAGAAGAAGCTGACTCTCTTCGCCCTGCGCCTCGCTATCATCGAAAAGACAGCGAGCGGCCTCGGCCAACTAGCGTTTGTCTGGGCCACCGTCGTCCTCCTCGGCGGCTTCGCCTCTGATCTTAAGCCCAAAGACTTCTGGTTCGTCACCGCAATTCTCGTCGTCGAAGGTGCCCGCCTCTTCAGCCGCAGCCGTGAGCTTGAATGGCAGCATCAATCAACGCGCGCCCTCCCCGCCGTCACTTCCCGCCGCCGCATCCCATCCCATCTTTCCATCCCGCGCCGCGTAGTTCGCGCGGCGATGCGACCCCTATCCTTCGCTTCTCGGCCAAGCCGCCGCCTTGCCTATGACATGCAGTTGCTCAATGGGATGACCGCCTTGTCGCAGCCGAAGCGGACTTGGCTGCCCGCCGACGTCCCCCTCCTCCCTTACTCCGACTGGGTTTTTGTTTCGAAGAACATCAGCCGTTTGCTCTACTGGCTGCAAATTATTGCTGCAGCCGCCTGTGTATCACTTTCCTTGCTGCGATTAGGGCAGCAGGACTACGGAGATGACGCGCAGATAAATGAGGAATCAGCACTCAATGTCTTCTACAGTCTCGCGCTCGCCGAGGCCCTCATGTTCCTCTTGGAAAAGGGCTATTGGACTTGGAGAATCGTGCACGGGAAATTGCTTGAACGGGTATGCGAGGACTGTGACCTCGGTCCTATCGGTGTGGTTTCTCTCCGCCGCTTCTTCTACGACGCCTACTCACAATGCATCGACGGCAGCATCTTCGACGGATTGAAGATGGACCTCGTCTCCTTCGCTGAGGAGCTCCTGGATTCCGACTCCCCGGACGAACAGATCATCGGCGCAAGGATCCTCCAACGATTCGTCGAAAACAAGCGGTTCGCCGGCGACACTCTCCGCAAAATCGGGAGCTCTACTCCAGTCATCGAGCGACTGATCGAGATGCTCAATTGGAAAGAGCCTGAAGAGGAAGATATACGGCGCTCAGCGTCCGAGATTATATCGAGGCTGGCTTCAAGAAAGCAGCATGCACTGCGGGTGGCGGCGATTCCAGGGGCGATGGAATCGATCGCATCACTGCTACAAACGGGCGGAAGGAGCACGGATGGGAGACCCTACGAAGCATCTCCTAGGGCTGTCGTGGTCGACAGGGAAGACTACGAATTCTCCGCCTTCAACCTTCTCGGGCTTTTAATTTTGAAGCGTCTTGCGAGGGATCATGGCAATTGTTGGAAGATCGGAAATGCGCGGGGCCTGCTCGCTCGAATCATCGATCTGACAAGCGCCGGTCCGACGCTGCTGCGTGACGAGCGAGCACCGGAATCGCGGATCAAGACGGTGCGCCGCGCGTTGCAAGTGGTGAAGATTCTGGTTTGTGCAACGGGAGAGACGGGAAAAATACTACGAAGAGATATTTCAGAGATTGTGTACTCGGTGAGCAACATCAGGGAATTACTGCAATACGGGGAGAGCCATCTAAAGCTTCAGATGCTTGGGGTGGAGATACTGACGAGTTTGGGGATGAATGAGGAGGCTAGGGAGAAGATAGGGGCGACAGGTAGCATGCTGCGGTTAATTCTCGCTTTGTTTTTCCGTCCGATAGTGACGGAGGAGGTGGCGGCGCTCTGCAACGAGGCAGGAGAGGCATTGGCGATGCTGATACTTGAGAGCAGGAGGAACTGCGAGAGCATGCTTAAGGGGGAAATTGATGTGGTTGGAAGGCTCGTTCCCGCGCTCGGAGATCCAGCGCTTAGGGTGAATGCCGCAAGGATACTGAGAGGCCTATGCGCTTACTCTGCCCCAGAGCGATCCGACAGACTCCAGATAGTTGCAGAAGCAATGCCCATGGTAAGAAAATAGTCTCTCATAGCTTACTAAAATCGCTTCCGATGATTTGAACTGAATTGTTTATTAAAATTATGGACAGGTATTGAAGACGATAATGGAAGCGAAGGAGAAGGAGAAGGAGAAGCTTTTGGAGGTGTCAATTGGGCTTGCCCTACAAATACTGAAACTTAGATATCCCAAAGTTTGTGAGAATGAAATTGGAAGAGCCGGAATCAAAGACGAAGATTTCGTTGAAAAGCTGGTGGAGATACTGAGGAGATACGAGATTCCAGAGAACAAGGTTCCCAGAATGAGGAGATTTGTGATCGAACTCGCCATTACTCTGATGAAGCACGAACCAAAGTACATCGAACTGTTTAGGGTTTCGGGAATGGAGCAAGTTTTGATGCGAACTGCGGAGACGACGTCTGAATTGGAGTGCTTTAATGTCTTCTCAGGGAGCGTGGGATTGGGCCGCCATGAGGTAATGATCTCTTCTTTGGTAGATACAGCGACCGAGCTTTTGGCGAGAGACTCTTCAGATTCTGGTTGATGAGGGAATTTAATAGATAAGTTCATTTAGATGGAGATAAGAATGGTTTCAAAATACTAAATAGCATATGTTCTTCTCCACAATAATTGTTTTTGTTGTATATATATATATTTATTTTTTTGGAATACAATTTATGATCAAAAATTGGTTGGCATTATCATAATTGTGATTGTATTTAAATATAAGAGAATTTACATCATATATATATATATATATATATATATATATATATATATATATATATATATATATATATATATATATATATATATATATATAAACTTTGATATGTATGTCTCATTTACATTAGATATGTT
Organism: Cymbidium sinense; assembly: GCA_021442155.1. Classification (NCBI taxonomy): domain Eukaryota; kingdom Viridiplantae; phylum Streptophyta; class Magnoliopsida; order Asparagales; family Orchidaceae; genus Cymbidium; species Cymbidium sinense. The sequence continues at coordinate 38,979,640 of CM038225.1, forward strand.
AGAATTTTGTGACAATTTTTTGTCGGGGTTGGATCGAAAAATTTACGGAGCGAAATGAATAATAATGGAAAGACAAAGCGGAAACATAAGAAAAAGAATACATATTTATGTGAAAAATTTTAGATAGGAAAAATTAAGGTTTGATATGATATCAAAATTCTACCAATGAAGACGATAAAAGCAAGTTGATCCTAAACTAGTTGAGATCAAGACTTAAAATATCATTTAAAACTTTGGGATATCGTTAAATCTATAAATAGCTCTTAAAATGATGTTTATAGTCAAATCGAAGGCGATGAGTCGGATTTAAGCTCAAGATCTCATAATTGACTTCATTTGAGCATTCAAATACTTAAAATATATCAAATGATCAAATGAATCATTCTGGGCCGCCCGATGAAGTGGAGTGATTCGGATTTTGCATGTATTTATAAAGACGCCACAATCTATAAATATTTCATTCTTCATACGAAAGGACCCCGAAAGAGAAAGAGAGAAAAGCAAGATCCTCAAGACAATCGCCACCACTGACGGCCGCCAACCACCGCCGTACGCCACGATCCTCGCCGTCAATCTCGTTTGCTCCATCATGACAACCTTCATCGCCTGATGTCCCTCGTTGTCACCATCATCGCTACCACTAGAATCGCTACCACGAACGCGACTACATAATTGTTGTTCCTTCATATGTAATCCTGTAATCCCGTTATCGGAAGATTTTACTCAAACAGATGTAGTGGAAGATTTTCTTGGTAGGCCGGATTTTCCTCTTTTGAGATTTTTCTGCAGAGTTTTCTTGTTCACTCTTTAAATACTTGTGTGTGTCTTTGGATTTGACAAAGCTAAAGCGTAAACTTTCACTCTACCCGGTTTTTAGCAGGTTTGGCGGTTTGTGGGAAAAGAACCCTTCAATCACAATTTGTGAACACCCTTATGGCCAATAGGCAACACTCGTACTGGAGCCTCAGCTAACTCCGTCACTCGAAACCAATCCTTGAAGGACCAGCTTACGCCTCTCCCCACGATAGGCGCGACCCGGTTGAAGGCGCGATGAGAATCTCTTTAGAAGATGGGTGTCGTAGAATGGAAGAGTCTCAAAATGAGATGATCCGACTTTTGAACAACAATACCGCGCAAACACATCTCCCCAAGATCGATCGTTAGCCATAGGTCAAAATGCTAATCTCTTGACCGAAGTTCCCAGAGGTGATCGATCTCCTTGACAGTTCTGCTCATCCATCAATGCCATCCGGCGTTCTAATCCAATTATTCTGTAGCATCTCGTCTGTTGACCCACTCGTCATGTTATCGTGCGAATTATGCGCTTAATGCAAGAATTTCACCTTCAAGGCAAAATCATCTTCCCCTCACATGGTATGAGGAATCCTCACCTTTAGGGAAACTATTCTTCAACATCTTATTCAGTGGGTTTCAAGCTTAGAGCATTGATTCCATGATGCGTGACCCACATGAACATATCGACCATTACTGGTATCATGCATATCCAGCGAGCTCGACACCTTGCTTTGTAGGTCTTTCCGTTACCCTCAAGGGACAAGCTTCGCGGTTCTCCCTTCAGGGGATCCATCCATACCTTTGTGAACTTCGCCAAGATTTTTGTGGAGCAGTTCATTGCAAACGGAGGATCATTAAAGATTCCTCCCATCTCTCAGGCATTCGTCAAAATGAGGGTGAATCACTTAATACTTCGAGGTTCTCCTTAGAAGCTCGTAAATACGGTAGACCACAGAGGAGTTTTCCTTGGAGGACTCGTCAGGAGCCTTTTACTCGTCATTAATGAGACGCAGTCATCGTATCGACTTAGTTCATGTGGAAGCACAAATCTCGATGAATATTAATGCCCATGAAATAATTTGAACAATCTGAAAAGCGTAAAATACAGGAATCTGGGTGAGTCCCATCAAAGAAGCAAGCGCGATCTCCCTCGACCCCATATCAGCGGCGTGAACCACGAGAAAAGGAATACCGCCCTGAACACGTCTGTGTCAACCTCGATATTGAGATGAAGAAAATATCAAGTGGCCACATGAAACCAAATTCGAAATCGGGAGCAATATTGTCACTTCCATGGTGGACATCTTTGAGGCATGCAAATAAGAAGAAGAAATGAGGCTCATTCAACAGGATATCTACGTCGATTTGTGAAGAATCAAGCGAATCAAACAAACATACCTCCAAGCGGGGCAAGCATCACAAAACAACAAAATAATCATCAAATGTTGGAAAATTGAAACAATCGCGGAGGACCAATACTATCTAATCAAGTTCTCATTACCACCTCACGAGCGAGTTAAAGAAGTCTCGTATTGATCATTCCATCACTTTTAATGACTGGACTTAGAAGGAGTCATGTTCCTCATCAAGATCCACTTGTCATCATCGGAGGATCGGTGACCCATCTTTATAATGTTAAGAGAATTTTGATTGACAATGAATTACGTTGATGTCTTTTTACTCCACATTTCTTAGCATGGGTCTGGTTAGGGAAAAGCTCCAACCCACTGCAGGACCATTATACAGGTTTGATAATGCCGAGTAGAGGGACAATCACCCTTCTGATTGTCTTGGTGAATTTCCCGACAAGTGGCTCATCAATCCAATTCATGGTGGTCAGTTGATACTTGTATCTTTGGAAGGCCCTCAATCAATTTTTGGTGCGATTAGATATCTCATCTTAAGATGAAATTTCAACCCGTTGGAGTTGGGGTGGTGTGTGAAATCAGCGAATAGCGTAATCATGTTACCTCGAAAGCTCAACCACGCGTGACCTTGACATCGAAGATTTTAATTTTGAGATGAAAGAGTACCAGAAAATTTCCTTGAAGACTTGCTCTCTTGCATTATCGGATGACCAACCATTACGAATTGCAAGTTGGATCTGCTCTCAGATGAACAAAGGAAAAATACATAGACTTCTTACGAAATCAAGACATCTTGCTTGGAGTCCGGACATCTTAGAGTCGACCCGATGTGATCATGCACTCCTCGGTCGATCGACATTCAAACCAATCATCAAAAGCGAAGTTTTGCACGATCGCCTCAGGCTATTGAGCAAGAAGTTAACAAGCTTCTAGGCTATGAGAGGTACATTACCTACATGGCTAGCAAATGTTGTCATGGTTAAGAAAAAAACATGGAGAATGTGTATTGATTACAGCCTTTAACAGCTTGCGAAAGATAGTTTTCTCTTCTCGAATTGATCAATTGGTTGATGCTACATCGGACATCAAATGCTTTTTTTTGGATGCTTTACTCAGTTACAACCAAATAAAAATGGACAACGGATGAAGAAGCTACAACATTTCAAACATATAAAGGTTTATCTATTACCAAGTTATGCCGTTTGGGTTAAAAAATCTTTGGTGCTACTTATCAGCGACTTATGAATAAGGTTTTAAAGACTATTAGGCCACAATGGAGGTATATGTGGATGACATGTTAGTGAAAAGCTTGGAAGAATCACATATTTCGACTTAGAAATATGCTTTAACCTTCTTCGTTATAACATGACTACGACCAAATGTGCTTTTGGGGTTACGTCGAGAAAATTTCTTGGATTTATGGTAACCCGTGGGATAGAGGCCAACCCCGAGAAAATCAAAGCTCTCAAAGATATGACTCCTCCGAAGAATATTAAGGAAGTTCAACATTTGAATGGGAATTCTTTGCGTTATCCTTTTAGTTACGGGGCTAGATACTTGTCATTCTTTAAAATATTAAAAGCTAAAATAATAATTTTGGTGGGTGATGAATGTCAGTCACTTTTGAGCAACTAAAGGAGTATTTAGTATCTTCACCCCACTATCCAAGCCTATCCAAGGAGAGATGCTATACTTATATCTTGCGGTCTCTTTCCACGTGATAAGCTTAGTTTTAGTGCGAGAAGAAAATGGGATACAACAACCAATTTACTATGTCGTAAAATTCTCTCGATATAGAAAGTTATCCACTTGCGGATAAGGTGGCTCGGCTTTAGTTTTCTCGGAAAATTAGTCCATACTTCCAAGCTCATACTATCGGCGTTTTACACTCATTTACCATCTCTAAACCGAAGCATCACGGGAGGTTAATTAAATGGTTAGAATTGGGAGAATTTGATATAAATTTTTTCCTATAAAGTCTCAAGTACTCATGAGACTTTATAGTGGAATGCCCAACTCAGGAGCTATCTACATGCCTTTTTTGTCTCCTCAATGGACCCTCTATGTTGATGGAGCTTAGGAAATCTGGCGTGTGGAATATTACTTATTTCCAGTGAGAATACCTTAGAGTATGGACCTAAAATTTCCACTAATAATATGGTTGAGGCTCTCATAGGGTTGAGACTTCGCCATTGATTGTGAAGCTCAAGACTTAGTAATCCCTGACTCTCGACTTGTCGCCTCCCAAGTTGAGGAAACTTTAATACTCATAATCCCATTTAGCTTGGTAATATCTCTTCTTGCCATTTCAAGACACATCAAATCATTCACATCTTGCGAGAAGAATACTGGTGGCTCTCTTAAACTTGCTACATCACTGGAGATCTATTTAAGAAAGCATGTTGAAGAAATATATTTTCCCAGCATCCAGTCATGGGTAATACAAGCAATTAATGAGATAAAGGAACATTAGGTGGATGGACCCCATCTGTCTTTTCTACAAGAAGGAACCCTTGAAGACCCAAAGCTTCTCTTGAAGATAAGAAACTTTACTTATCAGGTGAACTATACAAGCGAGCTTTCTGGGGACCTCAAATGCCTCTCACCTTGAGAGATTAGGCATTAAGAGGTTCACTGGGGATATGTGGAGAACACACAGGAGGAAGGCTAGCCCTTAAAATTATAAGGCAAGGGTTCTATTGGCCTACGTTGAAACAAGACACCTTGGGTTCACAAAAAATGTGCAAGTTGTCAGTTGCACTCCCTCTCACGCATCTGAGCTCTCATCCTCAAAGCAGGCCTTTTGCTCGATGGGGTTGATATCATGGGACCTTTTTTCGATAGCATCGAGACGAAAGTTTATCATTTTAGTCGACTACTTCACTAAATGGGTGGAAGCGAACCACTCGCTAAAATCACGGAGGCAAATGCTAAACAATTTGTTTGGAAAAATATAGTATGTCGATTGTCTTCTTCAAATATCATCGCGATGGAACCCAATTCTTGGAAAAATCTTTACATCCTTTTGCAAAGATCTTCATTCATTTGTACTGGTATAGCACATCCTCAAAATAGACGGTGAAGCTACTATACTCAAAGATAAAACAGAGAAATTTGGAGCAATGGGTTGATGAGCTTTCTAATGTTCTTTGGGCTTACCTTACATCCTTGGTGAGACACCATATAACTTGTGTTTTCAGAAGCTATTAGTAGATATGGGGTTCCAAGTCAAGAGTTCAATTATTCAATCATGATGGTAATGAAGAAAAAACTTCACGGACTACTCCCAAAACTCGTGACATGGCCTACTTGGGCCGTCACCAAAGGGTAGCTCGTCACTTCTGAAGAGTAAAACCTCATCCCATATCACGTGGGGACTTGGTCCTCAGTCTCGAAGTTGCGAGCAAAGGCCCTCAACGATAAACTCTCACCTCTTTGGGATGGACCATATGTAGTTATAGCTAGCCGAACATTCAAGCTCGAGGATCGGAAGGAAAAACTCTACCTCGAACTTGGAACATTGAGAATCTCAGAAAATATTCGGTAATTCTCTTGCATAATTATTGCTTTTATTTTGTCTCGTTTATCATCCTCTTCATGTAGCCCACTTAGTGGGATAAAGACTTGTTATTGTTGTTGTTATCATTTCCTCTTGAAACTCATATGTTAAAATCGTCTTATGATTGTATCGTGAACTTATCAATTGAATTTATAGCTTTTTTCTTACAAGCTTATTTCTTCTTCATTTAATCCTCCCACTTGAGAAATATACAACTCACGTTGTATCTCAATGGGCATAATCAATCCCAAGGGGACTTGATGACCTCTTTCTGAGGTAATAAGTCAGTAACACTTTGGTGATACAGGATAGGTCAAAAGGTCCTTGGTGGACATCCGACCTCTTCCATACGGTTAATGTCATCAAGTAACTTTGACAAACACCTCGGATAGGTCAAAATCTTGGCAGATTCAATTACTCTTCCATGAGGTTAACGTCATTAACACTTTCGACAAATAACCGGATGGGTCAAAATCTGATTGATTGACCTCTTCCATGCAGGTTAACGTCGGCCAGCACTCCAACCGGATGGGTCAAAATCCTCATTGATTCAACCTCTTATACAGGTTAACGTCGTGAGTTCGACAAACAATCGGATAGGTCAAAATCATCCGTCCTGCACATGCATCGCCGGTCATTTATCGTGTCAGCCGTATCGGCCTTGATCGCCCGTCGATGCTCTTGATTACTTTTGCTACCACCCACTTTACCAAGCCGTCATGATCTTCCGCATTCGGCATCTCAATTCGGTCAATCATCGTGGTCATCTATCGGCAGCGGCCGCCCGTCGTCATCCGAGCCGGATAATCGCCTTGAACTTCGGTGGTCCGAAAAGGCGTTCCTCTTTGAGCTCGCCTATGAACTTCTGAGCCTTGATCGCCTCTTGGTCTCCGAAGGCGGTTACGCCTCTTCGAGGGAAAAGCAGCCGTATGAACTACGGGCATTGATCCTCGGTCGGTTGAGCGGTTCGCCTCTTCGAGGAAAAGCTGAACCTCATACTGGGCGCGGTGCCTCCGAACCCGGTTGGTCAGGCAAAGGCTTCTTCGAGGGAAAGCGAATGTATATGAACTACGGGCCTTGATCGCCTCCGAAGTTTGAGGAAGTTAACACCTCTTTCGAGAAAATCGAATTTCTTATGACTCCTGATCGCCAGACGTCGGTCAGGCAAAGGCGGTTGATCACTCTTCGAGGGAAAATGAGCCTCGCCCATATGAGCTACACGCGATATTTCGAATCGGTCAAAAGGCGGTTAGTCTTCGAGGAAAAGCAGAAACCTCGTATGAACTCTGGCTTGTCGCCTCGACTGGTCGATTGATGATTTTATGAACCACAGGGCTTTGATCGCCTCAATGAATGAAGAAGATTCTCCGCCTGGGGGTTTTATAGATCCTATAAATCAAAAGGTCAAAATCTAAGCGGCTTAAAATGCTCAAAATCGATAAAATTGGAAAAGACGAAAATACCCTTATCGTTGATTGCGCATTTTCAGCGTGGGCATGACAGCCTTTGCAGCGCCCTGCGTGACCGGTCATGCCGTACTTGCCCGTCTCATCTTTCATGTCTTGCCCATGCTTGAGCATGTAAGCCATGCCATACACCCTCTGGGCCTCCTGTAAGTCGGATGTCCATAACCAAATCTGCGTCTGTGCGTGCACTTTACATCTCGAAGCGATCAAAATCTTGTACTCACATGAAAATCAGCTCTCTCAAAATGTATGGTTAATGGACAAATTTCATTGAAGAATCTGTATTTTCAAGTATATATATTTTTTGTATAATTGAGATAATGTCATAAAAATAGAGCGGTGATGACAACGAAAGTTTTTAGTGAAATAATCTTGATGTCAGCAAGTTGATCCTCGGTTCTTAGTGAATCAAGCACTTAAAATATCATTTAAAACTTTGGGATATCAGTTAAATCCATAAATAGCTTTTAAACATGGAGTGTTTATAATCAAATCGAGCATCTTGACGAGCCGGATCTAACAAGATCTCATAATTCACTTCATTTGAGCATTCAAATACTTAAAATACATCAAATGATCAAAGAAATCATTCGGGCGTCATGAAGTGGAGTGGTTGGATTTTGCATGTATTCTGACATCATTTCTTGATATAAATAGCCTCATTCCTCTATAGAAAGGAAAGAGAAAGGAGATAGCTCTAAAGCGAAGATCTAAGCCGCAATCACCATTTCGATTTCGTCGACCACGCCGTCGGGCCGTCGATAATTGTCGTCATCTGTTGGTCTCCATCACGGCCCGTCGGTCGATGTCCTCACCATCATCTGCTATCACTATTACCACAGCATTACATAGTTGTTGTTCTCTATCAATCTATAATCCCATTATCGGAAGATTTTGTACTCAAACATACATAGTGGAAGATTTTATTGGGGTCCAGTGATTTTTCCTCTTTTCGAGGTTTTTTTGTAAAATCCCGAGTTTTCTTGTTCACTCTTTAAATACGCATGTGTCTAGATTTCACAAAAGCTAAAGTAAACTTTCACTCTATTGGGTTTTCTTTGCATAACAAGGTTAAAGAAGATGAATTCACTATATTAAAAGTAAATGGAGAATGCTAGTTTATATAACATGATCCAAATGAAATCTTAATTACATGGTATGCATGTGCATACGTGTGCAAGCATGTCTGTGTATGTGTATGAATATGTAATTAGCTTTTGTTTAAGACATGTTCTTCGAGCATTCATTCTCGACTTGTAATCTCTTTCTTTAAAATATAGTAAATTCTTGTCATTTGCTTTTGGGTTTTTATCATAGCTTAGTTATGCATTGTCACACCTCAGATGACCCCTACCTTTATTAGTCAAAGCGAATGTGAATAGGATGACTCGATTGGACCAGATTATCGCAATATTGATGCCGTAGGTAATATCGTAGATCATATTGTGTCATGTCAAAGCGATAATTTTTAAATCATCTTCGAGTTCTATATCAAATTATTTTTTAGAAATGTCATTTATAATTCATAGGTTTTGACTTTCATAAGGGTGTCACGACCCATCACTAAAGTCGAAGGTAAGCGTGAGCGAAATACTACTCCAACTCGACGGGTTGGACGACTGCGACCCCAATAAAATGTCGTGGGGATACTAAGATCCCTAATCAGCTCATCTGTCGGCTTTTTTCTATCTGCGATTCCGTAACATAGCCCCTATCACAATTTTTCGACATTTTCTTTATCACATTAGCATTTAACATGTTGTCAAACATTTTATATCTTAGATGAAATCATATGTTGCCAGAATCATGTCATTAAATCATTATTGTAAATCAACTTTCATGAAACTCATATAAACTCTTAACTTACAATCTTACTCTTACCAAATTGATGTCTCCTCGTAAGCTCGGCATAATCTACTAAGCACGCCGATATTACGATTAAATTAACATAAACTTAATAAGACTTGTTTGCAAAATTAATGCATTCATACTACTACACACATACATATTCTCTTTTTATTTGATTTCCCCAAAACCCTTTTACTTGGTTAGCTGGTTAACCCACTTTACCCTTTTATTTTCTTTCTACAACCCAAGTCAATTACTTAGTAAATGGATTGCATAACTTACCCAAATTTCTTTTTAAATTAGCTCGTCGTCTGAGATTCACGAAACTCCCATTTGTGATCGGCGATGTGATTCTCGGCGGGTTCAGGGTTCTGACTCAAGTCGGCGGCAACGGTTCCAGTGGCCGAAGGCAAGATCGGTGGGTCGGTCCGTCGGTTTTCGAACAGCGATCGCATCGAGGCGCTCCTGTCCGAACGCCAGGGGAGAAAAGAGGCAAAAGCTTCTAGTGAAACCGAGAGGAAAAGAAAGGAGGGAATTACCACTACGGCTTAGAGGAAATGAAATAAGGAAGCTGCGGGAGAGATCCAACCATACACGCGTCGAAAACTTAATCCGGCCGATGCATGCTTAGCTGCTACAGTCCTAATGCTACAGTAACGACAAAATTAATTAGGCATAAATTAATTGGATATTACATGCATTTCACAAAATACGAAATTTTGTTGAGGGATTGCTACACTAGATTTTTGCTATGGCAAGTCAAGATATTGGTTGTGCTGCTTAAATGGATTTTGATGATGTGTTATTAAGGCTCAAGAAGATGTATTCAAGTTGGTTGTCGAGGAAAAGCAACGTAAGGATCAAAATGCATTATCTCGAATTCATCTTCATTTATTGAATCAAATATTGTAAAATGTTTTGAAGGAGAAAGCTATCACTACATTATGGTTTAAGTTGCATTAGTTGTGCACAACAAATGGCCTAATGAGCTAAATTGATCTTGAAGTGATGATTGTCTTCTCATCGTATGATAGAAGGTAATTCTCTATAAAATCATTTAATCATCTCCAAGGAAATTTGTTTTGATTTGAAATCCATAGAAATTAAGTTTGATGAAGAGGATTTAGAGTTAAACTTATTGTGCTCTTTATATTCTTCACAATTGATTTCTACAGATTATTTTTTATAGTTATGATAATCTTATTTTAAATGAAGAAGATGATGATGAATTTTCTTTGAAAAAGATGAAATATCTTGTAGTTGGATCTAAAGCTCGACCATAAAGTTTTTTTAGGAAGATTTCAAAGAAGAATTCTTGTGATAAAGTGAAAGGAAGGTCAAAATCTAATAAAAGAGATAAAGTTTATGGATATTGGAAGAAAAAAAGCATATCAAATCAATATGTTACAGAACAAGGCGATTGTTATGAATTAGAAGGAAAAATAACTAGAAAATCTAATGAAGTCGATATTATAGAAGATTATAGTGATGAACTCCTAGTTTTTTATGATGGTTTCCCTAAACTTTTAAGGATTGGATTATTGATTCAGGTTATGTGTTTCATGTGTCGTCATAGGGATTAATTTTCAACATATAAAATTATGATGATTATTGATATGCTGATGGGAAATAATGATATTGTAAGGCAGATATTATTGGTACAATCAAATTCAAAATGTTTAAAGGAGTTATCAGAATATTATATGATGTAAAATACATCCTAAATTTGAAGAGAAATATTATTTCTTAGAGTGCTCTTGAATCAAAAAGGTAGAAGTATATTGGTAAAGGTGGAGTCCTGAAAAATTATCAAAAGCACTTATATTGTGATAAAAGGGAAAAAAAAAGTCTATATCAAGTTATATATCTTGTAGAGTTATATGATTATAGGTTATACGTTTATAGCTACCCCTTTCTTACCTTGTGATGATTTTACTAAACTTTAGCATATGCATGTTTGACATAACACTGAGAATAATATTATTGAATTGACTAGAAGAGGAATTAATATATATTATGGTTCATAGAAAAATAAATATTTTATGTGTTCAAAAAATTAAATGGGTTGGGGAGAAGGCCATGGAGATTGATAGTTTAGGTTTTAAACTTTAGTATTCATGTAGAAGTTGAACTAGAAATGGTGTAGGTGTGATTATAGATAAAAGTTTGAAGAATAATGTTATAAATATTAATAGTTGTGGAGATGGAATTATAGCTTTAAAGATTATTGTTGATACTAAGATTATCAATGTTATAAGTGTTTATGCTCCTCAAGTAGGTTTGGATGTAAGCTCAAAAGAAAAATTTTAGAATGAATTAGAGGGATTAATACAAAAGATACCTCTTGAAGAAAAAATATTTATTGGAGGAGATTTAAATGGACATGTTGGTAAAGTGGTAGAAGATTTTTAAAGTGTTCATGGTGGTTATGGATTTGGAGTACTAATGAAGAATGTATATATTAGATTTTTAGCTTTGTAGTTACTAATACTTTATTTAAGAAAATAGATGAACATATTATAACTTATAAAAAGGATCTAGTAAAACACGATTGATTATTTTCTAATGAAAAATAGATCGTTTAGATTGTAAAGAATGTAAGGTCATTCTAAGTGAAAGTTTAAGTACCCAACATCTTAGTGAAAGACTGTAAGAGAAAAAATAAATCAAATTATTGTCCTAGGATTAGATGGGGACACTTAAAGATCACAAATACAAATATTTTTAAGAACAAGTTACAAGAGCTTAGCATTTGGGATGTTCATAAAGAAGCTAATATTATATGGGAAAAAGTAACAAGTGAAATTAAGCAAGTTGCTAAAAATGTACTTGGAGAATCGAAAGAAAAAACTTCTTTTAATAAAAAAAGTTGGTGGTGGAGTCAGAGTGTGCAAGAAAAAAATAAGAAATATGAAGCATTGTTATAAAATTTGGTTTAGATGTAAAAATTTGGAGAATTGGGAAAGATATAAAGTGGCCTGTAGAGATTCTAAGAAAGCATATATGATGCAAAAAAATTTAACTTTTAGTGATTTATATAATAGATTAGATACAAAGAAGGTGAAAGATGTATGTATAAGTTAGCCAACCAAAGAGAGAAGGAGAAGTAAAGACTGAGTTCAAATTAGGATGAAGATAATATTTTTCTTAGAAAAGGATATTGAAAATAGGTGGATGAGATATTTTGATAAACTTTTCAATGAAGGATCTAAATGCACGATTGATTTTAGCAACCTTAATACCCTAAACAAAAATAGAGAATTTTATTTTTATCGTCGTATTAGTAAATCTGAAGTTAGAGAAGCTTTAAAGAAAATGAAATGTGGATAAGCAGTAGGACCTGATGATGTTCCAATAGAAGTGTGAAAATGTTTAGGAGATCAAGGAATTTCTTGGCTTACAAATCTTTTTAATGTTATTTTAAAGACTAAAAAGATGTGAGATGAGTGGAGAAAGAGTTTGTTGGTTCCTATATTTAAGAATAAAGGTGATGCACAAGAGTGTGCAAATTATAGAGGAATTAAATTAATGTGTCATACATTAAAATTATGGGAGAGAGTAATTGAGCATAGGTTACGATGTGATACAAAAGTTTCTCACAATCAGTTTGGTTTCGTGCCAGGTAGGTCTACTATGGATGCTATACATTTGTCAAGAGGTTTGATGGAGAAGTATAGAGAAAGTAAGGAAGATTTACATATGATATTTATTGATTTAGAGAAAGCTTATGATAAAGTTTCAAGAGATGTTCTTTGGAGAGTTCTAGAACAGAAAGGTGTTAATATTGGTTATATTCAAGTCATTAAGGATGTGTATACTAGAGCTGTTACTTGTGTCCAAACACAAGGAGGATTGACAAAATATTTTCCCATTTCAATTGGATTATATCAAGGATCAGCTTTAAGCCCTTATCTTTTTTGCTTTAGTTATGGATGTTCTTAGGCATTTACAAGAAGATGTACCTTGGTGTATGCTTTTGTTGATGACATTCTTCTTGTTGATAAGACTAGAGGAGTCCAAGAGAAGCTTGAATTATGGAGGTCAACATTAGAGTCAAGGTTTTCGTTTAAGTAGATCTAAAATTGAATATATGGAGTGTAATTTTAGTTGTAGAAGTTAGTGGTAGTGTTGTGACATTAGGTGAACAAGTCATTAATAAGAGTGGCGATTGGATATTTAGGCTCTATTGTTCAAAATGATGGTGAAATAGATGGAGATGTTATTAATAGAATTCAAGTTGGATGGTTGAAGTGGAGGAATGCATCGGCTTTGTGTGATAGAAAAGTTTCACTTAAACTTAAGGAAAAATTTTATAAGATGGTGGTAAGACCAATGACTTATGGTGTAGAATGTTGGCCAATAAAGAGAAACATAAGACTAAGTTAAGTGTTACTGAGAGGAATGCTCGTGGATGAGTGACTTTACTCTTAGAGATAAAATGTGAAATGTATGTTAAAAAGTTGAGACTCGGTGGCAAATAAGATTAGAGAGAGTCGATGGTTTGACCACATAAAGCGTCGATTCGTCCAGATGACCGATTAGGAGAGTAGCATTATATTTGTTTATGTTAAGAAAGGTAGAGGTAGACCTAAAAATACTTGGTTAAGATGTATAAAAAATGACCTTAGTATACTTGAATTAAATGAGAATTTGACACATAATAGGACATAATGGAGACGAAGAATTCATATAGCCAACCCCACTTAGTGGGATAAAGGCTTGTTGTTGTTGTTGTTGTTGTTGTTGACTAGAAGAGGACTTCTTACAATAGGGTGAGAATAATAAGAATGACTCATTGGACTTAATTAGACTATATAAGAGTGAGAATGTTGTTTGTTGTAAATAAGTGTTCAAAAAGAACAAATGAACTCTAAGAGTTGAAGAAACTATATATATGGCTAGACTCAATATAAATGGGTTATAACCAAAATTTAGAAGTAGTTTTACAAATGTATTTTCACCTATTATAAGGCATGATTCAATTTGAGTAATATTTAGTAACCAAGCATTTAAACAATTGGATGTGAAAGAAAACATTCTTACAAGAAGAATTTGAGGAGGAAATCTTCATGTATAACCAAAGTATTTTTAGTTTATGGGAAAAAAAATTATGCATGCTTGTTGAAAAGTCTCTTTATGGCCTAAAAAAATCTCCTAGTTAATGGTATTAGAGGTTGACTCTTTAATGATTACCCATGATTGCAAAATAAATAGTTATGAATAGTTTTGTTTAAATTAAAATGAGTGATGATGGATTATTTGTATACTTATTACTATATGTTAATGATATGCTAATATAAACAAAGAATAAGAATAAAATAAGAAAGGTCAAAACTTAGCATAACAAGGAGTTTGAAATGAAAAGTTTGAAAGTATAAGGGTTTAGAGGGATAGACAATTGGCATATTATATTTAAATCAGAAAAGATGCATTGAGAAAGCTCTTTATATGTTTAATATGAAAAATGCTAAACTCACAATTAGCAACTTATTTTAGATTTTCATCTGTAATATCTCTATAATCAAATGATGAGGTTAACTATATTTGACATATTTCATATTTTAGTGCAATGGGATCTCTCATAAAAGCCATAGTTTCTTCACATCTAGACTTATAATATGCTATAAGTGCAATAACTAAATATATGATAAATCCTAACAAAGAACATTAGAAGCAGCTCAATGGTTTTTCAAATACTTGTGTTGCATTATTAATGTTTGTTTGCAGTTGGCAGAACTAGATATGGAGTGATTGGTTATGTTGATTTTGATTTTATTGAAGATCTTGACAACAACAAAAAAGATCTCTTGCAAGGTATGCTTTCATTATTGGTGGTTGTGTTATTAGTTTGAGAGTTACTTTATAAATTACGATTGCATTGTCTACTACTGAGGTTAAATATGTGGCTATTACTGAAGCTAGTAAGAAAGTAAATTGATTGAAAGGTTTACCTATGAATACAATAAATACATACAAATCATCATAGTTTTATGTGATTTTCAAAGTGCATTTTTCTTCACTAAAGATTAAATATTTCTTGAGAGGACAAAGCATATTGATACTTGATATCATTGCTCTTGATATTGTTGTCAACAGAGTTAGCACCATGATAATTCAATAGATATGATAATAACTTTTAGATAAAGGAGGATTTGACCTAAATATTCTTAGAAAGAAGTAATGAACCACATAAAAGTAGATTCAAAATCTTCCAAGTATGTTCAATTTCAAAGCTCTTGTTAGGAGGGGACTTAGATTTTTTTTTTTCTTTTCAAATTTCACATATTTTTTAATATGTGGCAAAAACATTTATCTCCTATTACGCTCTCTCTAATAGAAGGCTATAAATATATGTTTCCATCATGTATTAAGAACTAATTAAACAAAATTTTATGAGGCTTAGATTATATCTTAAACTTAATTTAGGTTTAGCAATTTGGTTTTGTGGCCCTCTCTTCTTGAAGAGCTAAGTGACTCCTCTAAAAAATAATCATTAGATTCATGGCTCATAATCTCCACCCTAGACCACTTCATAGTGTCATCCCTCTCCATCCCATCACCCACACTTTATCATGGAGGGAACCTTATTAATTTCTTCACACATGTTTATATAATTAGAGTTTTATTAGTCATGTTATATAAGATGCCACCATCCACTTGTAATCTTTCTTATCAACATAATGAATTCTTTCTTCTACTTGTAATTTTTTTTTTTCCATCCAAATTTTTTACATAAATGTGTACTTCTTAATTATATTTATGAATTTTCTCTTCATTATTATTCTTACAAAATATACATTAAAAATCCCTTATTACCATCAATATTTTTTTATTTTAAAATATATATATATATATATATTGGATGCATACAACAAACAATATAATTTAATTTTGAATAATTTATATGCATAACAAACAATTCTTATACATATACATGTCTAACACCTAAATTTTGATATTTATAAATATAACAATTTTCTTATATATAAAAAAATATTTTTCTTTATATACAAACAATTTTTTAAAACTCAATTTGCAAACGAGTCAAATGTGAATCATTCGTTCAATTATATTCAATTCATTTTAACTCAAAATTAATAAATAATTAGTTAATAGAAATCATAAAATATTAAAATTTATCATTTTAAAATTATGATGCAAGCTGAACACAAGCCACAAATGAACTCAAATATGTTATCCATGAGCTAATTTCAATATATATATATAATTTTAAATGAATTAAATATAAACATGTAATAAACTCGCTCAATCTCAACTGGTTTACACTCCTAAGTTATAATTTTCTTGAAAACCTTGGATTCCAGACGTTCATAAATTAAGGCGACACCAGAAAGTTAAAAACTAGCCTGGCATGGATGTAGTATATATACACAAAAAAATACCTACAACCCCATCTTTTTTCCTATTTTTACAAAAAACATACACGCAATTTCAAGAATTTGCAGCGAAAGCAGCACAACAAACTTCAAAAAAATATATATATATCACCACAACATAAGCCATTAATGAAAATTTGACCACAAAACCAGTTAAATTATCTACTGTTTCTGAAAAGATTACCCCAACGTTGTGCCAATCCTTCCATGACGTTGCTCGTTGAGTTTGCCGGATTCTTCTGCACCACCAATGTGGCCCGCGTTCCAGCAGTCATCTCGGCTTCTTTGCCTGAGCTACTTCCACCTGCAGAACTCCGATCATTGCTGGAAATGTTCTTTGATTTCTCCGACGGTTTGGGCTCGGTTTCACCAGATTCTGTCATCTCCGAAGCAGGTTCGGTCGAAGGATTGATATTTGTGATTACAGAGCTGGAGCTCTGGGCATCTGATGGTTCATTGGGCACTGCTGTGGAAGCTGGTGCAGCAGATAATGTTGAATTTCCAGAGAATTGCTCATCTTCCTGGGTTTTCCCTTGCTTCAGATCTTTTAAGGACTCAATTATTGCTTCCATAATCATCTGCATTGATTAGAGAATAAAAGGATTTCAAGAATACTTTCAAATAAAAGAGATCACTGTTACATAGATCTAAATAGTGACGCATGAATACCTTAACTATAGAAATAAAGGAGATTTCTACTTGAGCTTTTGTTTGCCCTTAATAACCTGTTATTCAAGTTTTGTTTGGCTGTGCATTTTCCTTGTTTTGCAGAACCAAAAAAAAAATCTGCCGTTTTATGATGTGTTTCAGCATACTTTTTATCTGATTTATGAGAAATAAATGCCTAAAAAAGAAATAAATCCTGAAATAATCCCCCGGCTATTTGCAAGTGACAAATTTAGTCTCAAGATATCAAATTGCTCCAGTTTAGTATGTGACTATATAAAAATGATCCAAAATGCTCTCACATATAGACATAGTGATAGAATATTGACCCCAAATTAGTCCCTCAAACCATATGAAATTGATCCCAATTTAATCCTCGAGGGATCATTTTTGTATTAGTCTAGAACTAAATTGGAGCTTTTTGATACTTTGGGACAAAACTAACTACTTGCAAATATTAGGACCATTTTGAAATTTAGCCAGCCCAAAAAAGTATGAGTAGAAAATTTTTTATCCAACAACTATACCGAAACAAAAACACAACCCAACATGGATTAAACGAAGCCTAAGTAGCAATTGGCACCCGCAACCTCGATGCATATGCTTATATCAAAAGTTAAAAGTATAATATAAAAATGCGTAACATTAAATAGCCCTCATCAATTCAACGTTTGAGGTGTTCACCATTTTATCGCGTAGAGGTTATTTATGAGATTCAAAGCTGTGAACTCCAAATCAAAAATAAGACAACCCAATACAATTCAGGAAGCTAAAGAACTATAAGGTGACCATTATCAGCCGTCAGCTTTTCATGCTATTCACCATCATCCACATCCATAGATTTATATCAACAATTTAAGGTTGACTTTTATGATATTAATTTTAAGTACATATTGGCACATTTAATTCAAGTAAATTAAAATTTCTTCAAGGCTCATCCAAAAAGTGACAGAAATGAGTTACTTTGCAGTTTATAATAGACTATAAGAAATAATTCAACTCGATCTTTTAAGGATATAACTCAAAGTTCAGAAATGCAATTAAATAATTAAATTTTATAAAATAAGGTTCAAATGATAGCTGTTGGGAGTTTAAGAGAGGAGAAAGAGAGAGAGAAGTAGAGAGCACAATCTCATATACACAGAAAGAGAACACAAAAAAATTTACGTGATTTGGCACATTGCCTATGTCCATGATCGCACTAGGATCTCACTATATTTTTCTCTTACAAGAAGCTTAGGAGAAGATACAAATTTTTGGAATACCTCCTCCCATGAATTTCCTCCCCTTTCATAGACTAAGATAAAAGGGTGTGTTTAGAGGAGAAATAATTTTAAATAATCATCTAGCCACCAATTATGATTACAAGGAGCTTACGAGAAGATACAAATTTTTAGGATACCTTCTCCCATAGATTTTCTCCCCTTTTATAGACTAAGATAAAATGATATGTTTAGAGGAGAAATAATTTTAAATAATCATCTAGTCACCAATTCTGAATTTAAAGTGTAAAGCAATTCAATTTTGGTGACTATCTAACTTCTACAAAAAAGAAAAAAATGTGAAATTTAGCTTCACATTTAACAATCTCCCACTTGGAGTCAAAATACATAAACTATTATGCTTGAACACTTATCTCAATATGTTCTTTCATGTAAATGCATCAATGCTCCTAGTGTGGCGCCTCCATTATTATGATTTATGGAGGTCAACTGAGATCACGCAAAATCTCAATTTTGAGATGATCACTTTGGTCAACATATCTGCAAGATTCTTTGTTCTATAAATCTTCTCTAATTGTAGAGTTCCATCATCAATTATTCCTCTGATGTGATGATATCGTAGCTGTATGTGTTTTGTCCTTACATGAAAAATTGTATTCTTTGCTAGGTAGATGATGCATTGACTGTCACTGAAGAGAGTGCTACTAGTTTGCTCTTTTTCTAACTCCTGTAAACAATTCTTTAACAATATCACCTCTTCGTCTGCTTTTGAAATTACCATATACTCAATTTTAATGGTGGAAAAAAAGACACTCTTCTACAGTCTACACATCCAACTGATTGCAATTCCTCCAAGCGTGTACACATAACCCGATGTCCTCTTGCCACTATTTAAATCTCCTCCTAGGTCAACATCTGAGTATTCCTGTATAATTAGTTCATTCTTATTAAAGTAAAAGGGTTGCATTTGAAGTACCTTTTAAGTGTGAAAATCATATCTCTTTTCTATTCCACTCTTCTTCAGGGATTTTGAAACCCAATGAAACAGATAGTCCTCTATTGATTAGGTATGCTGATGTGTTGACTATACTACCCAAATATCTTGGGCAAGCTAGAATGTAATTTCATGCTCCTTACACGCTCGTTCAGAGTTCTAATCATTCTTTCGGTAACACCATTATGTTCTGACGTTCCTAGAATAATTTTTAGTATGTGAATTAGATGTTATGAACAATTAGTCTTGAATTCATTGCTATCGTATTCATCATTATTGTCGGATTTCAAACTCTTGATTTTGTCCTATTTGAGTCTCCGCTTCTACCTTCCACTTCTTAAAAATAGCAAATATGTCATATTTATTTTTCAAAAAATAAACCCATACTTACCTTATTGAGTCATCAATGAATGTGACGTAGTATAATGAGCCACCAAAGGATCGAATCGAAGCTGATCCCAAAACATCAGAGTACACTAATTCAAGTTTTTCAAATTTAGAGTTTCTTGAATTTTTCAAAAAATTGATATTTTTCTATTTGTGAAGAACACAATTCTCGCATAGCTCCAAGTTCAAGGACTTTAAATCTGGAAGCTTCCCCTTTGCTGCTAAAATCTTCATTTCCTTTTCTGGCCAAATCTTTGATGTTATAATTCTGAGCTTCCACTATTAGCAACTACCACCACGTCTTTACCTTTCGAGGTCACATACAATGTTCCCATCTTCTTGCCTCTGACCATAACCAATGTTCCTTTAGATACCTTTTAGGATCCACCACCAAACATTATAATGTATCCATAGTTATCGATTTGGCTCATTGATATCAAATTTTTCTTGAGGCCTGGGACATGTCTTACCTCATGTAAGACTCACTTTATTTCATTTCCAGTTTTGATTTGAACTGCTCCCTTTCTGATGATCTCCAACAGCTCATCATCCGCAAGATAAACTTTGCCAATTTTTTTTACAATATAGTTATATAACAATTCACGGCAAAGGGTAGAATGGAGTGACGCACCTGTGTTGAGAATCCAAGACTCAATGAGACCCTCAACATAACATATTAGCGCTTCAGAGTCATCTTCAATTATCGAGTTTGTGGACTCATCTTGTTGTTGATTCTTTTTCTTTTTAGATTTTTTGCACTAACTTGAGAAATATCCTTTTTTTCTGACAATTCCAGCAGACAATATCCTTATAATTCTTGGACTTGTCTCTACACTTTCATCTTTCTTGATTCTATCATCTGTTATGCCTCCTACCTTTACTCTCAATGCTAAGAGTAGAACTTGAGATAGAATATTCTCTAGACTTTTTTCTACGAATGTCCTCACTTAGAATCATATCTCGGATATTATTTAATTTTAATTAAGTGATACTCGATGAACTACTTATTACAGTCACCATTGCGGACCAACTCTCCAGTAAGGGTGACAAACTTCATCATCGAATGCAATATCTGCGAAGCTCAATTGAGTCGTAATCATATTGAACTCGTTGATTTGATTAGTAACAAATGCACCTTCTCTCATTTTTAAATTAAATAAATGATGCATTAAAAATACCTTATTTGATGCTGAACATGTTTGATAGAGCTTTCATCAAATCAATCATCGTCTTCTCCTTGATAATGTTGAAAGCAACATTTCTCGCCAATGTCAAGTGAATCACACTTAGTGTCTGGCGATCTAGCAACCCCCACTCTTCTTCGCTAATCTTCATTGGCTTCCAGCTTAGAAGAGGTTCATGCAGCTTATTCTAGTACAAATAGTTCTCTATCTGCATCTTCCAGAAACAAAAATCCTTGCGATCAAACTTATGAATTTGGACATTCCTCTCGTCAGCCATCGCTTTCTCTTTTTAGCAAGACCTTATTCTGATACCAGTTGTTGGGAGTTTAAGAGAGGAGAAAGAGAGGGAGAGAAGTAGATAGCACAATCTCACACACAGAAAAATAATACAAGAATATTTATGTGATTCGACGTCTTGCCTACATTCACAACAACACTAAGATCTCACTATATATTTCTCTTACAAGAAGCCTAAGAGAAAATACAAATTTTTGGGATGCCTCCTCCCATGGATTTCCTCTCCTTTTTTAGGCTAAGATAAAGAGATAGATTTAGAGAAGAAATAATTTTAAAAGATTATATAACCACCAATTTTGAATTTCAATTGTGAAACAATTCAATTTTGGTGACTTCCTAATTTTAATAAAAAAGAGAAGAAAATGTGAAATTTGACTCCATATTTAACAACGGTAGTAAATGATAAATATGCAAAAGATTCAAAATAAGGACTTCAATTTACAATATTTGTGAAAAAAAATTGGGTTGTCTTTGTAAAAGATAGAACCTATATCTAGTATTGAATCTGCTAGGGGCTTTGTCAGAGTAGGCTTTGAGGAAGAAAGCAATGATCTAGCACAAGAGACGGCTATTGACATACTACTATGCCATCAACAATAAGTAGAAGCGCAATGCAAATCAAAACATGTCATGTAGAGCATAAATATGTAAGAGTTGAACATATACCACTTACCCTCTCTTCGTCTTCAATAGTGGTTGGCATATCTGATAAGCCATAAAGAGAATACTCCGCATACAAACCATCTGTCCGGACAGGAATATGCCAGCTACGTTTGTGACCATTTGGAAGGGTATCACCATCTGGTCTAGAAGATGGACCAAGATCAGATTCACTTCCATTTTCCTACAGCATTAAACAAGATAATTAAAAAAGTTGATAATTAAATACAAGCTCATACCTTCAAAATGCTAAAATAAAAGTCTAAAAGATTGGGCACATTTTCTCAAAGTTTATCACTACATATCAATTAAAGTTCAGTTTAAACTTAAGTTTACATGATTTTTTTTTTTCGGAAATACGGCGACTAGCATTGTTCATTTTCATCTTCAAGGGTTTCATAGTACCGACATTCATACAGATTGCATAAATAGAGAGAAAAATGAAATTTACACTTGTTAAATCAACTAGATTAGTGAAAAGAAGATGATGGCACCATCTAATCAGGGCTTGAAATAAGTACTCCCAACACAAGGTTGGCATCAAGAAAAAAGATTTCACACTTTGAGATGATTTTACAGTGGAACCTCCACATGAATTTGAACTTCAATTTAAGTTAAACCTATTGACTAAAATTGCTACTGTACCAATCCCTCATTTTTCAGGGATCATCTATTAAGAGACTTCCATTGTATGATTATTGTCACATTGATTTCATCTTTAATTCAATAGTGTCAAAGATATCAAATATTTTAGAAAAATGATAGGAGAATGTTGAATTAAAATCATATATTTCTGTATTTTAAAATCTTCTACCACTCTACCAATCTTACTGTTTACTAATCTTACTATTTTACTAATCACACATTGAATTATAGCTTTAAAGATTATTGTGGATACAAAGATTATCAATGTTATATAAGTGTATCTCCAAGTAGGTTTGGAGGTAAAGCTGAAAATTTTGGAATGAATTAGAGATTAATACAAAAAATACCTCTTCAAAAAAAAAATATTTATTGGGGAGATTTAAATGGACGTGTTGGTAGAGTGGTAGAAGATTTTAAAAGTATTCATGGTGGTTATGGATTTGGGAATGAATGAAGAAGGTAGGGTATATTAGATTTTGCACATGATTTTTTGTAGTTCTTATCTTTATTTAAGAAAAGAGATGAACATATTATTACTTATAAAATGGATCTAGTAAAACAGATTGATTATTTTGATAAGAAAATAGATCGCTAGATTATAAAGATTGTAGGTCATTCCAAGTGAAATTTTAAGTACCATCGATTATTAGTTTTAGATTTTAAGAATGGTTATAAGAGAAAAATAAACTAAATTATTGTCTGATTAGATGACACTTAAGAACACAAATAAAAATATTTTAAGAAAACTACAAGAAATTAGAATTTGGGATGTTCATAAGGAAGTACGTTATGTGGGAAAAAATATCAGCGATTAAATTCTAAAGATGCTTGGAGAATCAAAAGGAAAGCTTCTTTAATAAGAATAGTTGGTGGTGGAGTCGAGTGTAAGAAAAGATAAAAAATAAAAGCGTTGTTATAAAATTTGGTTTAGATGTAAAACTTCGGAGGGAAAGATATAAAGTGGCGTAGAGATTCTAAAGATATGATGTAAAAAATTTAACTTTTAGTGATTTATACAATAGATTAGATACCAAAGAAGGTGAAAGATGTATGTATAAGTTAGCCAGAGATATGAGAAGTAAAGACATAGTTCAGTGAAGGGTATTAAGGATGAAAATAATAAAGTCTTTTCTTAGAAAAGATATTGAAAATAGGTGGATGAGGTATTTTGATAAACTTTTCAATGAAGGATCTGAAATGCGATTGATTTTAGCAACCTTAATACCATAAACAAAAATAGAAAATTTCATTTTTATCGTCATTAGTATCACGAAGTTAGTGAAGCTTTAAAGAAAATGAAATATGGAAAGCGGTAGGATGGGATAATATTCTAATGTGTGGAAATGTTTAGGAGATCAAGGAATTTCTTGGCTTACAAATCTTTTAATGTTATTTTAAAGACTAAAAGATGTCGGATGAGTGGAGAAAGAGTTTGTTGGTTCTATATATTTAAGAATAAAGGTGATGCACAAGAGTGTGCAAATTATAGAGGAATTAAGTTAATGTGCCATACATTAAAATTATGGGAGAGAGTAATTGAGCATAGGTTACGATGTGATCTAAAGTTTCTCAAAATCGAGTTTGGTTTCATGCCATGTAGATCTACTATGGATGCTATACATTTGTTAAGAGGTTTGATGGAGAAGCATAGAGAAAGTAAGAAGGATCTACATATGATATATTGATTTAGAGAAAGCTTATGATAAAGTCTCAGGAGATGTTCTTTGGAGAGTTCTAGAACAGAAATGAGTTAATATTGGTTATATTCAAGTCATTAAGGATATGTATACTATTTATTACTTGTGTCCAAACACAAGGAAGATTGACAAAATATTTTCCTAGTTGGATTACATCAAGGATCAACATTAAGCCCTTATCTTTTTACTTTAGTTATGGATGTTCTTACGAGGCATTTACAAGATGTACCTTGGTGTATGCTTTTTGTTGATGACATTCTTCTTGTTGATAAGACTAGAGGAGTCCGAAACTTGAATTATGGAGGTCAACTTTAGAGTCTAACGGTTTTCATTTAAGTAGATCTAAAACTGAATATATGGAGTGTAATTTTAGTTGTAGAAGTTCTAGTGATAGTGTTGTGACTTTAGGTGATCAAGTCATTAATAATAGTGAGCGATTCAGATATTTAGGCTCTATTGTTCAAAATGATGGTGAAATAGATGGAGATGTTATTAGTAGAATTCAAGTTGGATGGTTGAAGTGGAGGAATGCATCCTTTATTATGTGATAGAAAAGTTCCACTTAAACTTAAGGAAAAATTTTATAAGATGGTGGTAAGACACCGCAATGACTTATGGTGCAAAATGTTGGCCAATAAAGAAGCATAAGACTAAGTTAAGTGTGCAGAGATGAGGATGCTCAGATGGATGAGTGGCTTTACTCTTAGAGATAGAATGCAAAATGAGTATGTTCGAGAAAAAGTTGGAGTAGCTCCAGGTGGTAGATAAGATTAGGAGAGTCACCTTAGATGGTTTGGCCACATAAAGCATCGGCTGATGACAGATTAGGAGTAGATGCATTAGATTTACCTTATGTTAAGAAAGGTAGAGGAAGACCTAAAAAGACTTAGTTAAGATGTATAAAAAATGATCTTAGTATACTTGAATTAAATGAGAATTTGACACATAATAGGACACAATAGAGACGAAGGATTCATGTAGCCGACCCCACTTAGTGGGATTAAGGCTTGTTGTTGTTGTTGTTGTTGTAAAGAGATAGTTCACCAACCTAAAATACTTTTTTTAATCACTATAACTAGTTATTAATAATGGGAAGTTCGTTGGACTTTCTTTGGAGTCTATCATCAGTTCTCAACTCATAATATAAAGTTATCCATTATACTTCCCCTAAAAACTTACATGTCTTCATTTCCCCATCATCATATTTTGATTTTATTACGTTATTTATAGTTTATTTGCAAAATTATTTGTTAACATTGGAAAATCAAATTTCACGTATAATGAATATTTTGTGGTTGCAATATATATCATCATAAAATTTGGGATAATAGCAATGAAAATTATCATTTAATTTTGTATCATTATACACTCTTTTCACCTTATACCTGAATAGATTACATATGATGGCCTTCAAGCCTTATTTAATTTTAGAAATCTAGTGTTTAATGTGCTTTTATTTGTTTTCCTTTCAACATAGAAGTTATTCTCAATTCTATGTTCAGATCTATTAATTGAAGAGGGTCTTTGGAGGCTCAAAGTTACCCAAGTGATATCTTTACAAGACGGATTTTGCATTCCCACCACTCCTAATGGCAGTTCTACCATCATACACCACTAGATTAATCTTGGATGATTCATGAGAAGCTCTAATACATCTATCTTGACCATCTCATTGAGTATCTTCAATATACCTCTCTCCATAAGAGAGTTATTTGTACCAAACAAAGTTGATGCAACTATTCAAATAACACTTAAAGAACAATATTAACAACAGATGTTATTAGTCATTTTCCTTATTTATTAATGATACAAAATATTAGAATTTTCGTTGATGTACCTCTTCAGCACTTATTCATATCTCATTCATTCTTCCATCAATTTTGTTGCCTTATATCAAAAGAAGGTTATTAAACAGTTAAACAAAATAATGTCTCAAAAGATGGGAAGATAGGAGATAGAGAAGAAGAAACAAGAAAAAAAACCCTATAAAGGAAAGAATCCCCATAGTTGTCATAAAAATTTTTTGATATTAATTTATTATCTATTTAGTTCAATTCCATCACAATACATAAGATCCATATTCATACAAATAGAATGACAAGATGAGATTAAATTTGTAATCAAACAATCAAATCCAAATTAATCTAAAATTATCTAAAAAAACCTGAAGAATCAAATAAATCTATGCAGTTCTTTTAAAAATAAAATGACATAAATTCATAAATTTATTTCTTATATGGCATCAATTCCGCTTAGCTATAAAGAACTCTATTATAAAGAGTTGTAATGATATGTGAGGGAAAACTAGAGGCATTCAATTTAATTGTAGAGTTAGTGAAATCCATCTCAAAAACAAGAGATGAGTAAGGATGTCCATCCTAGAGACTAGGTGATGATTAAGGATGGAGAATTAAATATACAAGAACATACTAAGTCAAAATATCAATTGATTAATAATCTGTAACATTTGAAAGACTAGAAAGTTTTCATGCACATAATTAAATTACATCAAGCTTTCCTTTTTTTGTTTTCACTTGGGTCCATAACTAGATTGTGCTAATTAGATTTGGATAGGTTGGTTTGTGGTTTGCAAAGATATATTTCAAAATGTTATTAAGCGTGGAATATTAATCAAGGGAAGTAAATAAGTTCATGTGTGACAAGAAGGTGTGGCCTCAAGTACAGGCATGCAATGTTGTAGTGCAATAATGGTTGAGCACATAACATGTTTAAGGAGCAAATCTAAGCTTGAAAGATACGACCAGTAAGCGAAGAAATATCAAATGTGGAGACGTGCAAGTGCATGTCATGAGTTGGGAATGCAAGCAGAATTGTTGTAGTTGTCCAGCATAATTGAGCGAGTGATGACAAATGCAAGAGTTTATTGAGAGATGTGGAGTAAGTGGGTTTTGAAATTGAAGCCATGGAGGAATAGTGGGGTGCGTTCATAACTAAGGTGAGGACAAGCATTTACGACAAAATAGAGGTAAGGTTAAGGATTTGGCATATAAAGCAACTAGTAATGGACCCTACAAGGTCATAGACTAGAATGCAATGCATGAGCAAGTGAGATAAGCAGACAAAATGAAGAACTTAAAAAAGAAATTATCACAAAGCAAACTCAAAAAGAATACAGATGGCGAGGGTAGCACAAAACTATGACAAGATGGTTTAAAAAGGTGCATGAGGGACACGTGGATGAGTTGTATCGTTGGCCTCCCATGGTTATATGATGAGAGAGAATTAGGTGTGTTAATAAAAGGTGAAAAAGAGACCAACAATACAAACATTAGGTTTGGCTTTAACACAAAACTGATAACTTATCGAACAACAAAATAAGATGCATTCAATTGAGAGGAGAATCGAAGCTGCAGAAAGAAGATTTATGAGATAGACTAATAAATTGTGGTACCTCAAAATTTCAAAAAGATATAATTGGAATTTCTTCTAAAATTAACCCATTTTTGTAAACATGATGAAAATAACTAATAAATTCTCATGAAATTCTACATTTAATTTCAATCATTTTGATAAATAAAAATATATAGCTAAATATTAGCATTTTAGCCTATAGAAATTAATTTCTAATAATAATATTTAACCAAAATAAACTTGCTTTTATGAATTATTACACTATTCAAGTAATTTGATTTTCCATAATTACGAAACCATGTGATGACAAATTAACAATTGGATGTGGGCTTTGAAATTTCAGGCTTGGCCCTCAATGACGAGTGTGTGAATTTGGCGGTCAAATTTTCAGAAGGAAAATGAATTTGTAGAGAAGAAATTGCCCAAAGAATTCGCCCAGATTATGTGAGAAATTTTTATTTGGTTTCAAATTTCTATAAGCGCAAGCACCTATAATTAATTACTTTTTCCAATGATGAGAGAACTTTTGATTAAAATTAGTTGTTAGATCACTAATTACTTAGCGTATAATAGCAACAAATAAAGTTTAGATTTTAGAAAATTCCTCATTATTAACTTAAAAGCGAATGGTGAGAGAGATGATGATGCACCCAATCAAGATCTCATAGTTCCAGGGCTGCAATAGTCCTTGGTATACTTAGTCAGAGGAGGTAGTCGACCCAACATGGCCAAAGGATCCTTGTCATTAATTATAAGTTGCAACGTCCAATGAGACTTTATAGATATGGGTTGATGTTTGTCTAAGGAGATAGTTTCAAGTCCACCTTAGTTAACATAAGGTTTTTTGCTTTATCAGGTATATCCTATGATTTACAACTCAAGGAGTAAAATCAGTAGGGAACATACGAGCTACAGCCGTGATCGTAATATAGGAATCTCATTTGATGACAAACCACAATGTTAGAAAGCTCTGGTAGTAAACGCACTTTCTGTGGTGCTATTAGATACCAAAATTATATAAAAAGGGGACATGGGTCACGCTCTTATTGACATGAGATTATTAATTGTGAACATAGAAATATACTTGACTTGACATTAGCTCTTTGTAAGCTAAAGTCTTCTTAGTTTGTTATCCCCGACAAACAGTTACGAATGAGTGGATGGATTTTAGTTTTAAGTTCTTATGCGATGAATTTTGTTTAAACATTTAACTTATCAAATTTTGCATTTATATTGATATTTAATTTAGATTAATTTTTTATCTAAAATTTTAAACACATTTTTATGGAAATATCCCATTCAATTAAAATCTCCATTCAACACTACCCACATTGGGATATAGACCTTATCAACTTAATTTATCTTTTAATAGAAGATCGGATCTGTAATCAATCTAAAAATTAATTATCTTACAGACCTTGTCAACTCTAGCTAAGGCATAGAGGATCAGGTCTATAATTTGCATTCTAAGAGTTTAGATTTAAGGTAGTTTAGCATTAGTATTTTGAAAATTTAAATATTGACAACCTCTTCAAATGAAACCTATGATCATCACATTATCACTGGTGGTGTAGAATATTTGAACATCCACACTATAACTTAAGAATTTTATTTGAGATTGAACTCGTCCAGTTGAAATCTACATTCAACATGGCTATCATAAGGGTAATCTAAACCTCGTCAACTTTGTCTATTTATGAGCAAAAGATTGAATCTATAATCTATGTATGATTTGAATTTAATTTGAACACCTTGTAGATCTTATTAACTCTAGCTTATGCAGAAAAGATCGGGTTTAGAATTTATATTTTAAGAGTTTAAATTTGAGGTGACATTAATATTTTGAGAATTTTTAATATTGATAACCCCTTTATTTGAAATCTATGATCATCGCAACTATCATTGGGAATTTTAGTTTAAGATAGTCATCTCATAGTCATATAACTGAATTAACTTCTCAAATATTTTTTCAAGTAGATAAATTTATAACAACATTAATAAGCTTATCTATGATTACATGAAGAATCATGAGAAGAGAATACTATAACCAAATCACTAGGTTTTGTTCACCTGGACTCAGCATGAGATTCTCAGACGTTAAATTTAGGCTTTTGACACATGATCGTCATGGCACATGTAGGTTTTTTTAAAGTATCAGATGAATTTGAATCTTTAGAAGCTTTGTAAGATTTTGTTATATTTGCACGCTCTTCAAAGTAATATGAAGTCTACTTTATTTGGTTTTAACCCATGCAACATCCTTAAATACCAGATTTTGACATTTAGCACATATGTCGGGGCCCATGCAAGTGTTTTTAGAGTTTAAGATGAATTTGAATTTTTAAAAACTTCATAAGATTTTGTTATATTTGCACGCTCTTCTAAGCGAGATGAAGCCCAAATTTATTTTGTTTTAACCCGGGTTGGATCCTCATACACTAGACTTAGGCATTTAGCACATATGTCAGAGCCCATATAGATTATTTAAATTCATTACACAAGCTTCAGTGTGTCCACATTGTGTGATTGCATGAATTTCAATGCAAGTACACATTGTGTACACACTTCTTAATATTAAGCAATCTAAACCAATTTAAATTCACCTTTAATTTCAATTTGGCTTTTATTTCATTTGAAAATTGATTTCTCAATCAACTTTGAGTCATATGAGATTGTTAATATCACACTAAAAGAAAGGAAATAACATCACAACTATCGCACTTTGAAGCATTTTGTTTAAAGATGGCGCTCTATCTTGATTTTTCAACAAGAGATGCTTGCCAAAAGGGTTGTCAGTGCTTTTATATATCTTTGCAAAATGATCATAATGCAAAGCTTAATTGAGAAAATTAGGAATCACTTGATTTTTCGACATTAATGCAAGGAAGTCCACCATGATGAACTAATAACATCCTACAATGTTTCACAAAATATTTATATACAATAACCACCAAAACATTATACCACAATAAATGCCACTTCATTCTCTAATTTAGTTGCAATTATCTTGGCACAATAAACTTGAACTTACAATTGTCTCGAAATATGTGCAAGACATACCTCCATCAAGATGGTTGCATGAATTACAAAGTGTTTAAGTTAAACACAACGTTGTTCCGTGATGCGTACAAAATTTCATTTAAAGCATTTGTTAACTTATTTAGGATTAGTTCTTAGATTAGCGCTCCTGAGAATTAATTAGAAGTTCGAAAAATTTTACCGAGTATCTTATTATCAAGTAACATGTGAAAATCATGTTCTGAATTTTCAAA
Organism: Cymbidium sinense; assembly: GCA_021442155.1. Lineage (NCBI taxonomy): Eukaryota > Viridiplantae > Streptophyta > Magnoliopsida > Asparagales > Orchidaceae > Cymbidium > Cymbidium sinense. The sequence continues at coordinate 39,010,469 of CM038225.1, forward strand.
ATGATTCCTCCTTATCGGTGTTCATGGATGAGTGATGGGTTTGGTGATAGGTTGATCAACCAAATCTCAACCTTCATTTGTTTATTACTCAGGAGAGGCAATTTCCGTCTTTATATGTTTTAAATATTATTCAGTGGCTCCAACAAGACATCTTTCTTCAATTATAAATAGAGGATTTGTTCAGTTCATTTTTATTCAGATCTGTTTCAATTCCTCCAAGTGTTCTGAGAGTTTTTTTTTTTAGTGTAAGAAGGTTCTGCTCATCGCTCAGGAGTGAGTTTCCAAGTTAAATTTTGAGTCCCCTATAAGTTTCATTTAAGTCCGAGTCTTCTTGAATTAATTTTTATGTTAACGTCTTAGTGTTTTCATTGTCTTTCAATTTTAATTCATTGCTTGGTTTAAATCCAATTTATATAAATTTTTAGTCCAAATAATGTTTTGATTTAGTTATGTTCAAGCCTTGTATAAGTCTAGAATTTAGCAAAATTTCGACAACATCCCAACATTGTCAATTTTATGAATGAAGGTTGTTTGAATGTTATCGAGGCCTCTCAACTCTGATTTGCATAAAGTCATATTTGTGACTCTTCTTTTTTTTTTTTAGGTCAAAATTTGATGATTTGAAGGGTTCATCTTAGATAATTTTAGCATTCTGGATGTATAAGTGCGGTTTGTTTCGTAAATCGAATATATTTGATCGACTCCGGCCTCGATCGAAGGGTTTCGTGGGTGATTGCAGTTGATGTTCGTCAATTCTACCATGTGTGCTTGAATTGACACATGAGATTTATACGGAGGTCAACATTGGAGAGTAGTGATTGGTTAAAAATAGTTTAATTATAAATTAATTAATTACATGCTCAAATATTCTTACTATATTTCCTAATTATTCTTATTTTGTCACTATTCTGAAGTTGAATAGATAAGGATAAGCTTGGGTAGAGAAGGTAACAAAGAAGAAATTAAAAAAAAAATGAAGAAGAAAGAAGCTTGGAAAATAAAGTAAAATTTTTATCTTTTTTCATAGTTCTTCTGCAAATCAAATTGATTTCAAGTTGGCAAACTTTGAACCTTGATTGAGGTGAAAATCTTTTCAAGGTAAGAATATCAATTTGAGGTTAATTAATTTAATTTCAAGTTACTAATTTACGGGATTGTAATAAATTAAGGAAATCATTATTTAAATTATTTACAAACGAACAAGGCTTCGTGAACATAGAAATAAAGTTCACCTCGAGGAATATCCCATAACTAATGTGGTATACTCAATCTTTCAAAAAGAAAACGGATAATTTGTAGGCCTTAATATTTATTAAATTTCTTCATATAATCTATTTTAAATGATTTCATGATTTTTGTATTATTTAGCCTCAAGACTATTTCATAATATGATGCATATTAAAATACCTGGATGTAGACTTTACATATGTTTTTTCTAGACTGACATTAATGCAAAATGATTGATAATAGGTGCATAGGAATGCTAAGTATTTCGAAAGACTCATTATAATGATGTTAAGAAATAAAATAAGTATAAGAAAGATCATGACATGTAGGTTGGGTTAATAAATGATGATGATCAGTGTAGGGAGAGAGAAAAATTTTAACAAGATGAGCCTCAATGAGGGACCAAAAAGGAGTTCTTACTCTCAATTCTAAAAAAATTAATATGGTATGATCCCACCTTAAATCAAAAGGCCATTGATGATGGCCACATCAAATTAATCTGAACTTTATTAATGATTGTTATGACCAACGAGTTAGATGACGATTAAATGATACAAATATACAAAAGCTTATGTAAAAATCATAGAACACTTCTAAGATTAAGAATAATATGAATGAGATGGAAAATGAAAGTAAAATAAATAAATAATATCAAAATGAACTTGGGCTTATGCATTCATATTATTAGACATTGGAAAGATGTATTTTATCTATTATCAACTTTCATATTTACTGCTTATGATTATGCCATTATATATTTAAGCATTAAAGCATGTCTTTATTTAAATACTACACTAAAGTCTTTTGATTTTTATTTTGTATTTTTATTTTGTTTTAATTATGTTTTGATTTGAAACAAAATATGTTTGGTAGTGACAGGTGTTTTTAAAATACTCAAAAATCCAAAAATTATTTTGAGAGGTTTTAAAAATAATGTGAGTTATTTTTAAAAATTAAAAAATAAAAACACTCAAAAATACACTAAACAAAAATATTTTTAAAAATAACATAAAAATAAAAACAAAAAGCATAAACCAAAAATTAATCCTAAATAGGCCCTAAGTAAACAATATTTATGATAAAAAAATGCTCATGTAATTCAAAAGACTAACATACATATAATTATTTTTTCTAATATTTTGAATCTTATATCAAAATTTTTTATTTCACTGAGCTTTTAGCTTATCAAATATAATGTAACTATTATTCCAAGCGTGAAAGGAGTAAGTGAGGCCATAATCAGGTGACTCAATTTTGTCCTTATCTTACAATTTTTAAGTATAATTTTGGATGAAGAAAGGAAAGATGTACAAGATGTAAATTAAAGACCACTTCTAATATGTATACAATTTCTATGAAATTTATTAGAAGCTCCACAGTCTACTTTAATGATTTAAAATTATGTGCACTTCCATATTATGATGAATTTTGGATACTTATGAAAGTGTAGTTATATTTTGTCATAATTTAAGTAGCTTAATTTTCAACTTACTTCATTTGACAAAGTTAGAATGAATATTGGTAAGGAATATATCTAACTGAATTTTCGCCTCTGTTATGCCCCATATTTAGCTAAGAGGGAGGTCAAAATAATGCACAATAACAAAATCCCATCAGAGCAAAATTTGAATTGAAAATTATAACAAACATAAAATTGAATTTAGAAGTTAAGAATGACATTAAATATGGATATAGTCACTGCCGAGCTGTATATCAATTTAATTATTAAGTAGTCAATCCAGATGAGTTGAGAAGTAACTTATGCATGATATAACCATGAATAAATAAATTTATGCATTTATAAATAAATATACCAAAAGAAATGTCAAATAAAATGAATGGCCATAGAAATGGAGATATAAGTTGAGGGTAATTCCAATAAAAGTGAAATTTAGAATACAATAAGTGAGAAGGCAAGATCTAAAAGTTTATATGATAATGTGAATCTAATATCTCAAGTGATTGATAAAGTGTCATTTATCTAAAAATCATCTTCAAATAGCAGCCCAAGATATGAATTTGGAAATAAGGCCAATTAGCACTTGAGAATATTTCAGACATTTAAATTACCCGCATTCAAAGAAGCAGTTAAGCCAACTTTTGCAAAGGACAAATTATTGAAAATAAGAAAGATTTTAGATGGCATGATTTAGCTTGACAATAGAAGAGTGAAATTGGTAACTTTTATGTTAGAAGTAGAAGCTAAGAGATGGTGGCAAGTACATCATTATGAGAAGTTTGAGATAAAACCATGATCAATGATTGAGTGAGATGAGTTTACAACATTGTTGAAGGACTGATTTATTCTACCAATAGCTAGATTATCACTGCAGGCTAAGTTCTTCAACTTAACTTGTATTTAAAGACAGTTATTCAGATATACTCCCTATTATGATAGTATTCAAAAGAAAAAGTGTTACAAATTTTTTAGAAGTCATAGAGATTAGTTAAAATTAACTTTGGCTCTTTTTGACATAAATAAATTCTTACTTTTAGGGGAGAGAGTAAAAAGGATTTAGCATGAGCTAAGATATTAAAAGCAGAATTGGGATACAACAATCTAGCAAGAAAAAAGTTCAAAAAAAAATTAACTTTAAGAACAAAAAAATTCAAGTTTGACAACAAGCAAAAGCAGATATAATTTGAGAATCCATCATGTTAATAATGCAAAAAGAGGCATTTTGGGCAATGACTTTTTGGCTCAAGAAAGTGCTATCGGTGTGGAAAAGTTACACATCACAAGATAGATTATCATTTAAAAAAGAAAAATAACGAGTATTAATTGTATTAGAGACAAACTTAACCAAAAAAAAAAACAACAACAAATCAAGCAAGACTCAATTCTATGGAAATTTATAAGTACTATAAGAAAAGAAAATTTAGAGAACAAGAGTAACCAACTAATGAAAGTAAGAGTTTTTGCCATGGCACCTCAAGAGGCTTAAAAAATATAAAATGGTCACAAACATGCTTTTGATTTTCAATCAATTTGGAATAGTTTTGTTTGATTCTAGTGCATCACAATCCTCTATATCTGAAGAATTTCTACTAGCCTATCAGTTGAGAATGTAACTTATACCTGAATTATATGTTATTATACCTTTTGGAGATAGTATCTATGCAAACAGAAATGTTTTGTGAACATTGAGATTCAAGGTAAAAACTAATAGCAGAATTAATTGTGATACATATACTCTCTTTTGATATTTTAGTAAAGGACTAGCTAGTCAAACACTTTGCCACAATTGAAAGTTAAGGAAAAAAGTTAAGTATGAATTACCAAACGAGAAACCATCATTTCATATAATAAAAATGGTGGATCTTTCTTGGTGCATTAAAAATTGGTAAATAGACGCAAGGTGATGAATTGGTGCTATGGAAAAAAAATTAAAGTATGGAATAAAAATGCATAGGAGTTATAAAATATACCAACTATAACAAAATTTCATAATGTATTTTCTGAAAAATTATCTGGATAAAAGAGATTGAATTTTGAATTAATTGCAGTATTCCTATATAGATCTCCTTATAAAATGGCTTCAAAAGAAATATAAGAATTGAAATATCAATTGTAGAAATGATGGATACTGGTTTCATTTGACCAAGTAGTTCACCTTATTATGCACTTACAATTTTTGTCACAAAAAGTTGAATCAAAAATAACTATATTATGTCATTAGCACCTGATATTGCTAATAAAATAACTATATTTTCTATACAATCACCTATTTTAAAAGATTTCATGATATTTATATTATTTAATGCTTAAGATTATTTTATAATATGGTGCATATTAAAATACACAGATGTAGACATTTATATATGTTTTCCTTAATGTACATTAATGCAAAGTGATTGATAATAGATACAAAAACAATGCTAAATAGTTCTAAAGACATATGATAATGATGTTAAAGATAAAAAAATTCTATGAAAGGTCAAGTCATGCGAGATATGTTAGCAAATAATGGAGTTAAGGACCAAATTGGTCTCCCAATTATTTATGGAAGACCAAAATAGTTTCAGACTAAATAAAAGGATCAAATCAGTCCCTTGACTATTTAAAAATGGATCATTTTGGTCATATTGTTTGGATTTGGATGGCAATGCGTAGACACGTAACGGTGAAGGTGGGATAATATTGAAACTATAAAATAAATTAACATTATAATAACATTTAGTATAATAAAAATGCATAAAATTTATACCAAAAATTTATTTGCTCAAAATCTGCATAATATTAATCTAATTTCCTTATATCTGTAGCATGCAAGAAAGGAAAATTAATAAAAAAAATTGAGATGCTTTATAAATCTAGAAAAAAAATTTAAAATTCCAAAAATGTCCCTAGTTTTAACACCTAAAATCATTAGTTTAAATGGTAGGATCAAATTGGTCTCTTTTCAAATAGTTAATGGACTAAATTGATCATTTTATTTAGTCTGGGACTATTTTGGTCATCCATAAATAGTTAGAGGGTCAATTTGATCCTTAACTTGCAAATAATGATGATCTGCATATGGAGAGTTAAAAATTCTATTAAGATGAGCCTCAATAAAGAACCAAAATGAGATTCCCAACTCTCAATTCTAAAATGTTGGTACAATATGGTCCAACCTTAAATCGAGGGGCGTTTGATAATTGTCATGTTGGATTAGACTAAACTTTATCAATCAGTGATTATTATGGGGATATAATTAGGTGGCTCAATTTTATCCAAATCCTAAATTTTTAATGTACAATTTTGGATACATGTGGAAAAGAAAGATGTACACGATGTAAGTGAAAGACTACTTCTAGAATGTATAAACTTTTTATAAAATTTATTAGAAGCTCTATAATATATTTTGATGATTTAAAATTAAGCATGTTTATGATGATATAAAAAAATTAATTTTCTACTAACTTGATTCTAATTAGTGCAGTGAAGATAGATGTTGGAAGGGAATGTGTCTGATTGGACAATTCGCCTATATTATGCCTCATATTTGACTGAGAGTAGAGTTAAAATCGGGTGTGATATGAACAGTTCAAAGAGAAAAAAATAATAATCTAAGAAATATGCAAGAAGAAGTAGAAAACCAATGGGAAAGAATCCTCACAAGCACAAGAAACTCTAATATCTACTATAAGGCATAACGCATATAAGTACCTTATTTATAAAAAAGGATTGTAAGAAACAATTGAACTTGAAACCAAGTCCACTTATATCCAAACTGACCTAAAATAATCCAAAAAGATAAATGAACATAAAATAAATCTTAAAAATTATAACTGAAGATAAGGGAAATAAATCATAAATATTTTTTTGTGAGACCTCACATTTTTAACACAATATTTATATTAAATGCCATAAAATAATGTGATGTTGCTTACCATCTTCTATTAGATAACATAAACTCTTATTTTCAATATCTCATATCAAAAAATATGTTGAAAATTTGTTTATTTATAAATGTGAAAGAAATTGCTCAATAAATATACAGTAGGAAAGACCAATGCTACATACTATGAAACACAATCATGTAGTTGTAACATACTTCTCTTATTCAAAAGCTTCAACCATAAGGCAGAGTACAAAATTAGTGGTGTAATTGATGAACCATATTTCATGCTTCTCACTATTATACATGAATTTCATCAACTAAGAGCATGTAGCATAACATCTTAAGCCAAGGAAAAGGATATGCTTACAAAAAAAATTATATCTATATATATATATATATATATATATATAAAATATAATATAATATAAAATCAAGAAAAAAATCACTTATCCCAGCACTGGGGATTTCAACCGTAACCCTTGTGTGATGTTGCATCCAGCATGCCTCTCCCAACCACAACCTCTAACATGATCTTTGCATCCCAAATGACGAAGCACCTGCTCTGCAACTCTCTCTTTCATGAATGCATGTAAAAACTCCCTCACAATCAACCTCCTAGTTTGACTCTTCCTACTCACTATCTTTCACATCACTTGGTCTTATCCCCTGTGACTCCTCAATATGTCTTGCACTTCATAATTGCTTGGTCACACCCAAACTCAAGATCTCTCTTCACAACTTGCATTCATGCCTCCCTTACATGAAATCTCTCACACTCAAGTTCTTCCTAACATATGATTACTCCAAAATTTGTGACCTTCAGATTAATCTCCTACGTTAAGCAAAGTCGAACTTGACTACATAGTGTTTGAACACCAAACACCCAATGACCTCATGTCTAGTAACTCCCTCAAAAAAAATATAAGTACAATCCACATCTCCTCGTCTTGATAACTGAATCATACAAATGCACAAGAGAACATTCAAGAATTGCTGATCTTTGTTTCAACTAAATTGAAGACCTTGCATCATGCTTTCATCCGATCAAACTTAAAGTCCACAACTTTGGCATCAATCTTTGGTCAACCATAACGTTTTCCCTCCCATTGATCATTGGCTCGGAACACATGGAGCAATTTCCTTTATCTCCAACATTCAATAGTAACTCTCAAACCATTATTGGATGACTAGCATTATAATTGCATAGTAGTTCTAAGTTTGTTAGGGCATTCAATCTCTACATCCGATAAACACACAAGCTACCTTGGTTATTGAGAAAGTTCATAAAACCCACCATGCAGATTGTCCTGCTTATAAGACAAGATCATAAGATTCATTCTTATAGTTCATTTTACAGTCAAACATAAAGACTTATATTGGACTCCCTTGCAACCTAGGATTATCAGTGCTAGTCCATTAGGCTTCTCTAATAAACAGAGTTGTCAGTCTAAATTCTCCAAGTTTAGAATGATAGTTCAAATCAAGTCTTATTATCAAGCATTCATCATTCTAGATATTATAATTTTTGCTTATAAAACTTCCTATGCATGTAAGCCTCATTTTGATTGATTAAGCTAATTTCCATACTATATAAAGTATATCCACTCAACTTAACAGACCCTATCGAATGGATTGTCACACTATCACAAAGCAAACAAGCCCATCAAAATAAGTCCTATGCTTTCGTAGAATGTAAACAATAAATTAAACTTGGACCAACTCCTATGTCAAAAAGTCTATCAACTAAAATCAAAATGATCCATCAAATTTTGTGTCTTATGCTTCTTAGAGCCAAATTAAAGCATATGGATAGTTGATGATTATCTCATGCATCTAAGCTCTTGTCATTCATGTTTAATACCACTGAATTGCAAGCAAGTATGCTGTGTGCTTAGTAAAATTAATATGGCTAACTCTCTCAGTAAAATAGTTGAATTCAACCTCGAAAGCAGATCTTTGACTCATACATCTGTGAAACCTATTTAAAGAAAATATATTATCCAATTAACACTTGTTCAACTGAGCTGACATTAATAAGATTTGCCTTTTTAATGAGCAGGAGGGGAAATGGAGCAGGTAAAGGAGGTCAAGCGAGTCACTGAGAAAGAGAAAGAGAGCTAAGCAAGTGAAAGGCAAAGCTGAGTGAACGGGGCACCTTACGGTGATCGTTCAAGAAAATGGGGTAAAGTGAGAGAGAGAGCATGAGGTCGAGAGAGAAGTATGGAGAGGAAGAGAACGAGCGGCTACTTAAACAAGGTGGACATTTTACACATGCAGCCTAGCATGACAACACAAGTATGAGTCATGGCCAAAAATGATGTCCTTGAAGCTTTCTCCTCCAAGCTTAGAGGTAACCTTTGAGCTAAATTTTCTTTCTTTTCTTTTTTTTTTAATTTTTTAAAGAAACCCTAAACCTAATTTAGACCTAGTTTTTAATTGCGAAGAACTGCTATAGGGATTCTTTATAGAAAGGAAGAATAGATTAAGAGGAGGAATATTGAGAAAAGAATTTACATTAAACAAATTTATAATTTATTTCAATATCATATAAATATTATTTTGTTCAAAAAGGAATGACTTGCATGTTTTGATGAGAATACTCTTAAATTGAGAGGTTTTACTTTTATAAAAAGATAATAATGATGATGAATTATAAATGCATACATAGGCTATAATTCAAATAATTCAAATAATAATAATAATAATAATACTAATAATTTTCTATTCTTAGCAGACCTAAAATAAAGATCAAAAGGTTAGTAAGTTAGTGGTATTATTACAATTAGAATTTTTGATAATTAATTTGCACAAGTAGAGAACTCAATTTCAAAAGAATAGAATGATAAAATTGAAAATAAATAATAATTGTTAAATTTAATTAACATAAAGGTTTATGTTTTTTTTTCTTTTAGTTTAAAATATTGAGTTTATAATTTAAATCAAGTTTAAAAAGTAAAGTAAATGATATTTAAATGTTATGAATATTTAAAATAAAAGTGAAAGGTTAATATAAGTATAATTTATCTGCTTGAATATTATTAAATAATAAAATCAAATTGTAAAAGAAAAAAATTAGTCACGATTTAAATTAAGTTAATTAACAATGATAAAATAAAAAAAATCTAAATATTATTTTATGTATGTTTGAAATACTATTGAAAGAAAGCAAATGTTAGTTATGGTTTATACACTTGATTAACAATAAAGTTGATTAAACAGAAATATTATTAATTAATGATATAATTTAATAAATAGAAAAAAAATTCTTATATATATATAATTATAGGTATTCAACTAAGGAAGGTGTTAGGGATTAAGGAGGTAAGTCAAGTCAAAAGTTGAGGTAGTACTTTACATGTAAATTATAATGATAATTTTATTTCCTCCAAATCAAGTGCATTAATTGATTGATATATGTTCAATCAACTACCGCAAGCTCAATTATAATTTATCTTGACTATTGAAATTATCGGTCATGTTGAAAATGAGTTTACATGTCATTTATCATGTTATAACTATTTAATTTATACATTATATATTATAGAAAGACATTGAATAACAAAAAAAATGTGACTAAAATGAACTATAAGGAAATTGCATGTTGATTAGGGAATTCACCCCTTCATGATACTAGTTGGGGATGTTAAAGTACCTATGCGCATAAAATAGAAAAGAATATTAATATTTAAGCATCTTAAATGGTACAATTTAGACGATGCCCATATGACAAATGTATTATATAATAATGAGAGAAATAAAAAAGTTATTATTATTTTCTATTGCTATACAACAAAATGTTTCAAAATCTACATGATCATTTTTGAATAAAATAAATTTCCAAATGACTGAATGCTGATTAATTTATCATAACCAGCATACATATTGTATTCCAAATTCCTATATGTTATTATAACTTATAAATTTGATATATTCACTAAGTTATATTGATGACTCATCATTGTATTTAAATTAATATTTTCAAGATAAGGCCTCAAAAAATAAAGGAGTGGGAGAAGATAATTCAAATATTGTAGATGTGGCTTACAAGAGAACAATATATTTTTCAATAGAATTGTTATCATCTTTGGTTTAGAATAAGCTTTAAAGATTAGTGGATCTTTGTGGTATTGTATTTTCACATTTTTAAGAATGTTTCTAAATTTATTTTGACCTTGGAGTTCGTCAATGTAATTTAATCTTCTTCCAGCTATATATTTGTTGACCTCCATGCATGCGCCATAAATCAAGTCAAGCTCACAAGGTGAATTGAAGCTTGACATGCAAATCGGGCGAACGCACTTTCGGCGACAAAATCGTCAAAAGACTCCGATCGACGAACGGACTCCGCCATCGTGTTCAGAACGTCGAAATTGATCATAATAGGCATCTTGCATAATTCGACGGTCGACCGTCAAGGAGAGCGCCAATTGGCGACGCTTATAGTCGGAAAGCGTGAGGATGCAAACGATTCCGTTCAAAATTGATCACGTCGTTAGTGTCGAAACGCCAAAACCTACTAAATGAGAATGTTCGTGCTCAATTCAGCGAGTCTGCGTGAATATCGAGCGAGCGGAAGCGACGACGCGCAAATTTGAACTGAAATTGACCCGATTGACGCCGACAGAACTAAACGGCCCGATCGCTAAACGGATCGCCGTTCGTCAACATCGATAACACAAAATCGACATATATATTGTCTATATGATGATGTCAACGTGAAAATTAAAATTAAGGCAAATAAAATAATAAAATAATAAATCCTATAAATACCCCCACTTAAAACCCAAAGCCAAATTTCTTCCTATTCTCCCAAACCCTCAACGACTCTCTCCCTCTCTCCCGTAAGCCCTCTCCCTTTCTCCTTCTTAATGAACTAGATGGGTGGAGAGGGAGTGCGCCAGCTGTGATAGAGGAGAGAGAAGACGGCTACACGATAGATGATACTATCAGTTGTCAAGATCGTGGAGACTAAAACCCCTTCCCTTCGTTCGTTCATGCCCCCTCACTTAGCCATGCAGAGGATGCGATGAAGATTGCAGAGGTTAATGCGGAGAAGGTGGAAATTATTTCTGGTGAAATCAATCGCCTGCAATCCTTACTTGACTCTAAGGTTGAGAGGAAGTTCAATGAGACGGCAGAGCTGATCAGGAAGCTGGGTTCAGAAGTTGAAGCTTTGAAGCTTGAACTTGAGGAGGCAAAGCTAGCTGAAGAAAAGTTGTCCGAGATGGAAACTCTGGCTGAAGGGCTCAAGAGCGAACTGATAGATGGAAAGAGTGCCGGGTCTGATGTAGTTGGTCTTGTGGATGAGTGGAAAAAGAAGGCAGAGTTGTTAGAATCTTCCTGGGAGGAAGTAAGACATTCTGAAGGCTTGGTGTAGGATTCTCTTGCTTCCTTGACAAAGCAGGTAGAAGAGAGCAAGTCTATGCTTGAAGATACAGAATCTGAAGTCATTTCCCTTAGGGGGAAGGCTGAAGCTGTAATATCCAATTTAGCTTATTTCCTAATTAATTTTATTTTATCTAATAAATCCGTCGTTACTGTAGAAATATTACTGTATCCCCTAGGCATGCAGCGGCCGGATTAAGGATTTAACGCGTGTATGGTTGGATCGAAGGAAGGTAATCTCCCGCAGCTTCCTTATTTCATTTCCTCTGGGCCGCAGCGATAATTTCCTCCTTTCTTTTTCCTCTCGCCTTCGGCTTCACTAGGAACCGCCGCCCTCGCCGCCTTCGCCGTCGGCTTCGACAGGGAGTGCCGCCTCCCGTGGCGCAGACTGCGCGTGCTCGAGTTGCGGAAACCAGCGTCGGCTTCGACTGGAGTCCTGCTCCCGGGACGCTGAACGCACGAGCCGTGGAATCCCGCGTCGGCGATTGGAGCACCGCGCCTCCCATGGCGTCCTTCTTCCCTTTCGGCCCGGGACCGCCGATCTCGCCGCTGGAACCGCTGCGTGGGTAAATCGCCGCTTGAAGTCCGTGAACCGTCGGCTGATGGGGATTTCGGTCTGGCCGATCGAGGGAACCTGGGGTTACGTGTTCTTGAATTCTTCCCCATTCCTTTTCCTTCCACTTTCCTTGGTGCAAAATGCGTGTAGGGAGTTCCGTGCTAAGTGAGTTTGAGAATTTTGTATATTAGATTGGGGGATTTGTATTGGCATTTTTGTTAACTTTATTTTACTGATTTAATCAGGTAATTAGTATTGGCGTTAGTAGATTATTTTGGAGTCATGCTCCTGGTATTTCGAAAGAGTATATGAGGAGACATCAATTTAAGTAAGAATCTGGTTTAAGGTGATACTAGTGTTAAATGTATTTTGAGTTTCATGTATTGGATGAGTAATTCAATTATAGGTTGTGTCTGAGGAAGCCGTCAGCCTCGACATTTGGCGAAGTGAGACATATAATTTAAATTCAATTTATAGTCATGTATGTCGCTTTTCTGATTCTTATAAATTGTATAAATAACATATGATATTTACATCGTATTGTATGATTACAATCTTTCATTCTTGACCAGTATGACAATGATTATAAGCCGGTTAGTTCTTTCTTTAATAGATATGATTTTCGAGTATGAAAATGTGTTAAAACATGCATTATGCAAAGAATGTGATAACAATGTCGAAAAATTGTGATAGGAAGACTATGTTATAGATATATATCTGAGATAAGCAAAGTTCGACGAGATGAGCGTGGCGGGGATCTTAGCATCCCCGACATTGAGGTTTAGTCGTTAAAGGCATAATTTGTCGGTGGGTAAGTAGTATCGTTCGACGCGCTTTAGCACTGTAGGTGGCGACCTTTTGTTATGAAGTCAAACCTATCTGATTATAAATGGCATTTCTAAAAATGATTTGATATAGAATGAAATTGCTTCCATTAAATAACCGAATAAATAAGCGACTCACATGAAATGACAAATTATTGATCTGATCTGTCTAAAGATATTGTTGATTCATTTTCTGCGTAGTTACACTTTTACCTTTATGCAAATTTTAAATGTACATGCACGATTGTTTTAATGCGCTCTGCTTTAGCATTATTGATCTAAACTTTAAAAACATGATGCTACCGTTGATAATTTCGGGAAAAGACGAGGTGGGTAGTTTAGTTATTTTGTTGATTTGTATAGTTTTGGGTGTATAGTTTGGGAAGATTAAAAGCATTTTGGTTACAAAACTTTATCGATCTTTAGTTCTCTGTATTTATGTACAAACTTAAAGATTTTCATGCTTGATTTGGTGATATGAATTAAGTAGTATATGAATTTTAAATTTGTGATGATTTGATTAGATACAAATTTCACTTGCTCGTCATGATGCGTATTTGGAGCGTGTCAGTCATCTGTCTACACCTCAGTGAGATAAGGTGAGGGGTCATCTGCAGGTGTGACGAAGAAAATATCGAGCAATAAGGTTGGGAGCAATAAGATTGATGAGCAATAGCAATGGAACCATGATTTGGATTTAGAATAAGTGTTGAATTGATCAATACAGAGCTATAGAATGATTAATTTTGGGGTTAGGCATCCATATACTCTTAATTTCATGCATGTATGATATTTAATAATAAATATATATCAAATAAATAATTCTTGTAATTACAGATTAATTTGCCTAAAGAAATGCCAGAAAGGTTAGATGGTGATCCTCCTAATGCAGAGACTAGAACTTCAGGAGATAATTCTAACGAGTAAAATACAACCTGCAGTGGTGAAGGTAGATCGATGAATTGCGAGGTAGTTCATTGACTTCCCGGTTGTTGATAAAACATCATGGAAAAATCTGCAGTAGGCACAGTCGAGTTTAGTTGAAGTGGATCGGATTTGAGGATATTTCAATCGTTCAAGCATTCAAGGGAGTGATCCTGTGGCGGAAGATGGCTTAAAATTGAAAAAATTCGATGGAATGATTTGCACGAAGAGTAAGAGTACTTACGTATTAGAAGCGAAAGAGTGGTGGCGAGCTCAACACAGAAAAGATTTGAAATAATCATTACAGATCAAATGGGATGGGTCAAAGTGTTGAGGGCTGGTTTATTCCACCATCACCGACTTTCTTTACAAGACAAATTTTTCAATCTAATTCAAGGATCAAAACTATAACTATATATGAAGCAGGTTCCTCTTCAGATATGCATTATATCGGTACAGGAAGAGAAATGTCATTTTCTCGAGCCATCAATTAAGGTTGAGCAATTTGATATCAGTGAGTTCTCAGTGTTAGTTGAAAGGGCTAGGAGAATTGAAAATGAATTGAACTTTTCCAAGCAATATTGGGATTCGCAGGCGGGCAAGTGCAAAAGCTTTGAACGAAAGCAAGATTTCTCTAGCAAGAAATTTAAATTTGATGACAGATAAAAACAAAATCAGTTGGAGAAACCTATTTGTGATAAGTGTGGAAAGAGACATTTTGGACAATGTTTCGGATCGAGGAAATCTTCTGAATCGTCGGGTTGGGCACGTCGCATTAAGAAGAAGAAGGATATAAAATCATACAATTATCGGGGATATAAACAAAGAAAATTTTGGAAGCCGTAACACGCTTTTGGGAAAATCTTCAAAAAAAAAGGAGAAACTTGGTAAAACCAACCCTCCAAGTAAAGCGAGTTTTTTTTCATCCGAAGCGAATCAAATGAAGTGGTGTGTATGCTTAAAATTTGAGATCATTTGAGTTGATTGTTTGACTCAGTGCTTAGCATTCGTTCATTTCCTTTTCCGGTTTACCGGTTGATACTATTTATTTCACTGTATTGAATGTGGTGATCTACGGTGATAGTTTGTCTGAAATAGAAAATGTATTGTTAGCATTAACATTCAAGATAAACAATTTCTTATAAAACTAATTATATCAATCAGACATTTTGACATTATCTTAGGTATTTGGTTGATCAAATATTTCTGCAACAATTGAATCTTTGGAAGAGGAGAGTGAAATTTTGCATGCAGTGAAAAATCATTTTTTTTCTTATAAGAATGGCGTGTCTTCGATTAATGATGAAATTGAGTAAATATTTAAGAAGCGGTGAAATTGTATTTACAAATTAGATGTGTTGAATAAGTGTTTTGGTGAAAAACATTCCGTTGTTTTGAATTTCACGATGTGTTTTGAGGAATTACGTTTGCCACCAACAGTGGAGTTTGGGATTGATGTACAACCCATACAAATACATAAATCCCCTACGGGATGGCTCTAAGAAATTGCAAGAATTGAAGTGTCGATTCGAGGAATTGTGAACAAAAGTTTATTCGCCCAACAACTCACTTGGAGTGCAGGTATTATTTGTTAAAAAAAAAGATGATTACATCACGATTGTGTATTGATTACGAGTTAAATAAAGTAACAATCAAACAAGTATCTACCAGGATTGATGATTTATTTGATCAGTTGGAAGGGCTACGTATTTTAAAGATCCGAGATCCGGATATCATTAGGTTAGAGTTAAAGATCGATATTTTAAAACGACTTTTGGAACATGGGGCATTATGAATTTCTTGTTATCATTTTTGGTTTAATACTCACTGTAGTCTTTATGGACTTAATGAATCGTGTTTTCAAGCCTTGGTGGGCCAGGTTTGTTATCATCTTTATTGATGATATTATGATTTATTCTAAAGCGGAAGAGCGTCTGAAATCATCCGAGTATTGTTTTAAGCATTAAGACAAAATCAATTATATGCCAAATTTTTAAAATGTGAATTTTGAATCGTAGTGTCGCATTTCAGGTCGCGTGCTCGGTGGCGAAGGAGTTTACTTGATCCTCAAAAAATAAAAGCAATTTTAGAATGGTCGCAAAGAATGTTACGAAGTTTGCGGTTTTAAGGCTTAGGGTTATTACGAAGTTTGTCAAGAGATTTTCTCATATTCGCCTTCTAATTTATTGAGAAAGGATGTCTAATGACGGAATGTAGTAGAGTTTTGAATTGAAAAGCGTTGACCACTGAGTTTTAGTTATTCCATGAGGAGGGATTAAATATTTAGTAATGTATCTTTAAAAGGTTTGGGTTGTGTTTTAATGCGAGCGTAAGAGTAATTCTTATCTTGAGACAATTAAAAGCAGAAAGAAATTATCTCGTGCATGATCTAGAGTTAGCATGATTTTTTCTCTTAAAATTTGGACATTACTTGTATGGGTGAAATGAGAAATTTTCGATCGAGTCTTAAATATATCTTTCACAAAAGAAGAATCAATGGAAGATGGCTCGAGCATTAAAGATTATAATTTAAATATTATTGTCAGTAAAGTAATGAGGTGGTGGTGATTAAATGAGTCATGAGAAATGTCGGTTGGATTATTACTCAAAAGTCGAGTTGATCGAGAATTAGAGGCTACAGTTAGAAGATTGGTGATCTTGGCATTTATATCGATTGGATCTGATCACTTTAGTTAATCAGCTACGCGAAATTGGATCGTGGATATCATAAATTCATTGAACAAATTCAAAGTAGTCAGAAGCAGAATTTTACTGTAGATACAGAGTGTTATTCGGAAGAATTCACAATTATAGTACCGTGATCGAATTGACAAGAAATTTTACAGGAGGCTCATCAGGCGGGATATACTATTCATCCAGGTAGTTCAAAATATATAAATATTTAAAAGAAGCATTTTGGTGGTCAGGTATGAAGAAAGGCATAGCTGAATATGTCTAAATGCCAACTTGTCGATTGTTAAAGCGGCATCAAAGGCCGAGATTATTACATTACCATACAGTGGAAGTGGGAAGAAATTGATGGATTTTGTTATGGGATTTCGTCTAGCGAATTAAGTGATAGTATCTGATTGTTGTGATTCGAAGGTCATTTCTTACCATGAAACGAGATGATTGATAAATTGTCATATTATATATTAAAGAAATTGTAAACTTCAGTGTTTAAAGTGATCATCTCGGCGAGATGGTAGATTCCAGATTATGGAATGGAATTGAGAGCTGAGCTGATTACAAAATGCTTTTTATCCGACGTGATGATCGAAAAAAGATTCAATCAGGATTTGTTGAGGTATGTGTTTTAGATTTTGGAGGTATTTGGGAATCATATCCCATGATGAGTTTCTTCAATAATAAATCTCGTCAGTATTGAGATGGCCATGAAACTATATGCGAAAGTGTAGAACTCCATTGAGTTGGGTGAGTAGGAAAAGGCAATTAGTCGATTAGTTGATCAAGCTTCTGAGAGAAAATCATATTAACGGGGATAGATTGAAAGCGCTGGATCATCAGTATTACGACTTAAAGCAGTAATTTCAAGTTGGAAAATTTATATTCTTGAAAGTCAAACTATGAAAGGAATCGAGATTTGGTCATGGAGGTAAATTAAGTCCTGTACATGGGACCTTTTGAAATCATTAAAAGGATTGATGATATGCTTTACTACTTACCCATTGGTGAGACATTCAGCGTCTTTCATATTTCAATGTTGAGAAAATGGATTACAGATGCAAAGCAAAAGATTCCATATACAAAGTTTGAAATACAACCAGATTTGACTTATGCATTGGAGCCAGAAAAGATTTTGGAATTTGAAATGAAGAGATTACAAATAGACAAATTTCACATGTTAAAATTAAATGGAAGCATGAGATCAAAGCTATTTGGGAGGTTGAACAAGAGATGAGAAGAAGTTTCCTTCTCTTGAATGATTGAGAAGAAATTTCGATGAAGTTTTTTTTAAGAAGGGAAATTGTAATATCCAATTTAGCTTATTTCCTAATTAATTTTATTTTATCTAATTAATTTGTCGTTACTGTAGCAATATTACTGTATCCCCTAGGCATGTAGCAATCGGATTAAGGATTTAAAGCGTGTATGGTTGGATCAAAGGAAGGTAATCTCCCGCAGCTTCCTTATTTCATTTCCTCTGGACCGCAGCGATAATTTCCTCCTTTCTTTTCCCTCTCGTCTTCGGCTTCACTAGAACGCCGCCCCTCGCCTTGCCTTCGCTGAGCGCGGGAGTGCCTCGTGGCTGATAGCGATGCGAATTCGCGAGAGTCGGCGGCGGAGTCCTCAGAGCGGCGACGCCGCCTGGAATCCGTCGACTTTGGAACGCCGCCTCGTCGTCGCCCGTCCTACCGCTGACCGATCCGCCGCCCGCTGGAACCGTCAGCGTCGTGAGGTAAATTACGCGGCTTTGGAAGTCCGTGAACCGTCGGCTCGGATGGGGATTTCCGTCTGGCCGTCGGGGAACTGGAGTTATGTGTGTTCTTGAATTTCTTTCCATTCTTTTCCTTCAACCGGCCTTGCAGTGCGAAATGCATGTAGGGAGTTTCCTGTTATGTGAGTTGCAATTTTGTATATTAGATTGGGGATTTGTATTGGCGTTTGTTAACTTTATTTGATTTAATCAGGTAAGTATTGGTGTTAGTAGATTACTTTGGAATTCGTGCTCGCGGTATTTGAAAGAGTATATGAGGAGACATCAATTTCAGTAAGAATCGTTTAAGGCGGTGATCTACCGTGTTAAATGTATTTATGAGTTTCATGTATTGAGTAATTCAATTATAGGTTGTGTCTGAGGAAGCGTCGGCACATCCGACATTGCGACACGGTGAGATATAATTCTTAATTTAAATTCGGTTTATACCCATGTATGCCACTATTTCTACCGATTCTTATAAATTGTATGAATAACATATGATATTTCGTATTGTATCACGATTACAAATCTCATTCTTGGCTGTATAATATATGATTATAAGCGGTTAGTTCATTTCTTTAATAGATATGATTTTCTTGGGCATATGAAAATGTGTTAAAACATGCATTATGCAAGAATGTGATAAACAGAGAAATGTCAGAAAAAATTGATGAGCGTTATAGATATGTCTAAAATAAAAAGACGGCGAGATGACGTGGCGGAGGATCTTAATCCCCGACTCGACATTGAGGTTGGGCCGTTAAGTTTGTCAAGCGGTGTCGAGAGCATTAGTAAGTAGTATGGTTCGGTCTGCCTACCCCGCTTTTAGCGATGTAGGTGACGCTTTTGTTATGAAGTCAAAACCTCTGATTATAAATGACATTTTAGAAAAATGATTTGATATAGAACGAAATTCTTAATTAAATAACCGAATAAATAAAGCGGCATTTCATGAAATGACAAATTATTGATCTGATCTTATCTACGGATATTGTTGATTCATTTATCGCAATTCTCTATTACCTTTATGCAAATTTTAAATGTACATACGATTATTTCTAATGCTTTACGAGCTTACTTATTATTATTGATCTCAACTTTACATGATCTTCTGATTGATAATTTGAGGAAAGAGCGAGGTGGGTAGAAATTTAGTTCGTTTGTTATGCATTTTGGGTGTATAGTTTTGAGAAGATTAAAAACTTTTTGGGTACGTACAAAACTTTAATACTGATACCTTTAGTTATTCTGTATTTATGTACAAACTTAAAGATTTTCATACTTCCAATTTGGTGATATGAATTAAGTAGTATATGAATTTTAAATTTTGTGATGATTTGATTAGATACAATTTTACTTTCGTTCAATGATGCGGGTTGGAGCGTGTTGGTGGAATCGTGTCATCATCATCATTCTACACCTCGACCTGCATAAGGTGAGGGGGTCATCTGGGGTGTGACAGAAGCATTAGAGCTTGATGTTGCAAGGCATAAAGCAGATCAGGAAAAATCTGATAACCAACTTGATTTGGCAAAGCAGGAACTGTGGATCTGGAAAAAGACAGTTGAAGTCTTCAAGATGGAGATCCAGAGAGTGGAGGAAGAGAAGGCCCAAGCATTGAACAATGAGAAGCTCACAACTTCAAACGTTGAAAGCCTCACTCAGGAAAACACTAAGCTGGCCGCTGAGCTGGAGATTACTAAAGAGGATTCAGAGAAAGCTAAGAAAGCAATGAAGGGTTTAGCGTCAGCATTACACGAGGTTTCATTAGAAGCCAGGGACATACAAGAAAGGCTCTTGATCAAGCAAGCTGAGGTTGATAGCATCGCAGCTGAGGTAGATGAATTAAAATTGACCCTTAAAAAAAAACACCCAGGAAAAGTATGATGTCATTCTTGATGAAGCCAAATATGAGATTGTTTGTCTTAAAAAGACCATCGACAAGTCTGAATGAGAAGCAAAGGACTTGATTGCTGTATGGGATCAGAAGGAGCTGAATCTGAGAAATGCCATGAAAGAAGCTGATAATGAAATTGACTCAATCAAGCAAAAGAGGGATAAGGCCGTGGAGATTCTTGAGAAGAAAAAGTGTGAAGTAGAAGCAGCTGAGGAAGAAGCAAATAAGCTTCATGATAAGTTGAGGCAAGCTGAATCCGACTTATTTGCAGCCAATGTTGCTATTGAAGAAGCACGAACAAAGAGTGGTGACTAAAAGAAAGATATGCTGGAACCAGGAAAGAATATAACTTAAGATAGCTCGGTTGTACAAGCAAGCTGGGGTAAATCCATTACTCCAACAACAATTGCTGCTCGGCATAGTGATTCTGAAATCTCTTGGCTTATACCTTTCATGGATGGACATCCACCTCTGAGCTGGTTTGACTCGGCAGCATATCTTGTACTACCTGCACTTCTTGTTTCTCAATTCGTCTCCATGGAAATTATGAAGCCACCTCAGACTGATCCATCTTCCAAACAAACTTCAATTGCATAGCGTGATACTTCTTTTGATCATTTTACTTGGCACACCGAAGGGGATCCCGCTGTTATGGATGTCTTCCCTACTTCCAGACTATTATGGTTGGGTTTTATTGGTATTCATGCTTCTAAAATCCTGAATGCGACGCGTTGGACGCGACGAGTGGAACCCATACGCGCTTTTTATAGCACAATGGGGAAAACTCGTTACTTGTTGGTGTATAAGTATCCGTACACGTCTTTTTTAGCGCGGCAGAAAAATCTGTACTTACTTGCATTGTATAAGTACCCGTACACACCTTTCTTGGCATGGAGGAAAAATCTGTTTGTGGTCACCTCATACATCGTGTTTTTTATTGGCGTGGTGGGAAGGTGCATTCAGTATGGTTTATATCACTCATCATCTTGGCTGGTGGTGGGCTAAATGCAGTCACTGTATGAATGACGGATCTTTGCCGAAATCTTGTCAACTTCAAACAGAG
This sequence comes from Cymbidium sinense, assembly GCA_021442155.1. NCBI lineage: Eukaryota > Viridiplantae > Streptophyta > Magnoliopsida > Asparagales > Orchidaceae > Cymbidium > Cymbidium sinense. The sequence goes on from CM038225.1 coordinate 39,032,113, forward strand.
ACTAAACAATAATAATAAACTATGTCGCAGTATAAAATTGTTATTGGAACTAACATTGCAAGTGTATAAGTACCCGTACACGCATTTCTTGGCGTGACGGGAAAATCTATTTCAGAGTCTTTCATATATGCCTTTTCTTGGGTAGCGCATTCGGTAGTGGTTTATCTACCGCATCTTTTCTTGGCGTGGTGGGCCGTACCAATAGCCTATCGGGGCGGTCGATCGTCAAAATCGCCGAACTTTACGCTAACACGAGGCATAAACAAATTAACAAAAAAAATCAACAATAAAGCTAAAATTAACGTTTTAACTTGACATTGCAAATATATAATTACACGTGCGCCTTTCTTAAAGAATTTCAACATACTCCCTCATACATATCTTTCTTGACATGGTAGGATAACGCATTCGGCCATGGTGTTTACACCACCCATGCATGTCTTTCTTGGCATTGTGAGCAGGTCCAGTCCCCGCTGTAGCCCCTTATGTGGGGATGACGCAGGGAGGCTTCCGAAATGCTGTCAAAATTTTATATAAAAATTTATACTTGTAACGACATTAAATCAAAACAAGCAATATTATACAAATTCTTTAGATTTGAATTAATGTTGAATCAAATACACATGGAGCATTCATGACTCATTAAGGCTTGTTGCAAATACACGCATAACATCTTTGAATGCTTAGTGTTTGAGGATGTTGCTGGGTTGATTCCGGTTGCTTTTGGGTAGAGTAAACAAAAAAAAATCTAATGATATTATTATAATATCTTCAACCTAATAAAACATCCGGCAATTATCATATGCGATGATCCTCTATTAATAAATTAATAGAGTCGTCAAGATCTAAAATAGCAAAATAATAAACCACCCCGATGATGGCTGTGTTAAATAGTGATTCAACCGGAGGGGATAATTACCATCAAAATATGCTCATAAGCTCAAATCAAATTAATTAAATTCAAAAATCAGTACAAGCATGAAATCATGCAAATCACTAAGTTCTAAATGTCAAAGTAAAATTTAATATTCAATACTTAAAGCTAAAACCCAATCCACCTTCCGCAATAGTTTGTCGGAGGTGACAAATTAAAAAAACTCTTGCTCACAAAAGAGTCAATGTTAAATCAAGTATTCTACTATGTTCACTCTCGCAGCCAAGAGGCACATGATCTGATCCGTAGTCGGCCGTAGTTGTCGCCAAACTATATCACGATCCGTAGTATGTTCCCTGCTCGCTTTTGAGTTGTTAATCATAGGGTATACTTGATAGGGAAAATAACCCTCTGTTAGCTAAGGTAGACTTAAGCTTGTCTCCTTAGACAAACACAACTTCAGATCTATAAGGATTTCTTGGACAACGTAACTCATGTGTTGTTGACAAGGATCCTTCTATAGTTGATTACCTCCTCAAAGTAGGTAGAACAACCCGGGATGATGGAACCATGGGATCTAAATCGGGCGCATCATCGTTCCCCCAACCATCCGCTTTAAGTTAAATATAATGAATTTCATAAATTTAAATTTCACAACTTTACATGCTGCTACTATAAGTTACGCATTAAGTGATCTAACAACTAGTCTTAATCGAAAGTTCTCTCTCAGCACATAGAGGGGTTATTAACTATAGGTGCTTGTGCCTATAGAAAACCTGGAACCAGATCTAAAGTCCTCACAAAATGAGGATGAAATCTCTGGGTAGTGTCTTATCTACTATCTCATCTGCCTTCTAAAAATTACATCAACATTTAATCATACTCTCTTCATCGAGAGGTCGGTGGCGAATTTTCGAAGCCCACAATATTCTCGTCTTTGTGATTCTACACTCTAGGCTGAGTTGTGACATCTTCCCCGATTTGCTTGGGACACTTGAGAGGAGGCAACCTAAGATTTCTAATAAAATTCTATAAATATTATGGCTCAATGCCCTCTAACATTAATATAATGGGTCCACTAGCAGACTCAAGGATAATAAAATCATTGAATTGTGATCGGATTTACAGCTATTCCCCCAACCATTGCTTGTTAATTAGATTCAAATCTAAAAACATATCGAAGTCTAAAAATGAGCCTAAGAAAGCTCCTCAATTGAAAATGCTCCTTTGCACAAGATAGGGTAAATTATCTATAGGAATTTATGCCATTAAAAAATCTCAACCTCAAATCTTAAAAAAAAAATAATCTAACACAATTATGAAAAATCTAATTAAAACAAACAATCAAATATCATAATAAAAAGCAGGAAACATGGTAGCAATAAACAGATCAGACAAGGTCTTGAACCATAAAAATTCAAACTAGCTAAAAATATAGGAACAAATTGATAAAATATCTTGGCAAAAGGTAATGTCCTAAAGTAAAAAAATAATAATGAATCCAGACGGATTTGCTAATCCCTTCACAATTTCCTGAGAACGAAGAGATTGAATTCCTCTCAGGATCACAACAAAGATTTCAAGGAACCATTCGAAGACCTCATGATTAGACCCTGTTATAGTAGCTAAGTCACTATTCTTACATACATCAACATCAGTATATATCAGTTTTAAAGTGGACTAATCACTACAACGGTGAACAGTATGAATAGACCTTTGGAATGACGGGAATCAGGGGATTGGTATTTATAATAAAATGAAATTCCTAATAAGTTTCACTGGGATATAGCCATATGGGTAAATTTAATCTAAGGGATACGAAAAAAATCAAATGTCAGGAGTTCCGGTGAATGAAAAGAAAAATATTACACCCTGAATCCTCATTATTGCAACTCCTACGTCAGAACAAATTCCTGAATCAGAGTGCTAAAAACTAGACCCAACACATTCCCATAAAAAAATTGACAAACAAAAACAGTCACTAAAACAATAAAAAAATAAAATAAAATAAAATAAAATAAGGACTGAGGCAGAGGTCAACTTAGGTTTGCTGAGAGCTAAAATGAATGATTTAAAGTGATTTTGAAGGCTTGGGTGGTGGAGAGCTGGCTTAGATGATCATTAAGTTCAAAGGAATGCGTGAGGATTATTAAGAAGATATATTGTGAAAATTAGCAAATACTTACAAGATAAATAATCAATCCCATAAAATAAAGGTCAAGCTACACCACCAAATACTAGCATTAAAAAGAAATTCTTCAAACTAATTTTATCATATGAAAGTTGAAAATTTTCATTACATGGTAACACTTTTGGTTGGAAGTTTCCTAGGGTGGTTCAACTCTGAAATTCATTTATGCGCTTTGAATGCCTCACCGTATTTTCAATTCTTTTGATTTTGACATGAAAGAGGAAAAACTGGCTCAGTAGATATGTGGCAGGATCTACAATTGCATCTTCTTTTTCCGTTTATGGTCAAGATACAATCAGTAACTCTTGTTATCTTAAATGTAAATCATTATCTTTCTGAGAAGAAGAAAAGGAAAAAAGTTGTTAGCAAAGAAATGGAAGTCTTTGTTGGACGTTTTTCATGCTAAACGTGCAAAAAATCTATTATGGCGTATTCCCCTTTTTAATGTTTCACGTCAAATCTATAATGATTTTGGTTCATGAGTCGTTTGAATAATCATTTGCTTTATACAGGAATTAAAAACACATTTTAAAAGTGGGGCTATCATTATTGTCATACAAGGCATTTAGCCATATGAGCAAGAAAATGTACTTCATGCCACGAAAATACAGATACAAAAATTTTGGTACCACCGAGTACAAGAACCTCCACATGATGCCAAGGTTAGCATCGTACTAAAACAACAAATAACTACTCAACGAATAGTAATAAGTGAAAAGAATAGAAACAAAAATAAAATAATGATTAAATCAAAGGTCATAGGATACCTCTGGCCCTTGCATATTTTCTGAGCATGATATGTCAGAAGGAACCTGCAAAAGTGATTTAGCAATGATCGAGTAAAATCCAAGATACCATAACCAATAAGGATTCATTTGGCTTTGTGAAGTATGAACGATGATAGGCTTAAAATAAACTTCTAATAAAAACCAACGTCACCAATTTAATTTGAAAAATCACATGCCTACTACTTTTGAGAGAGGTGAACAGGTGAACTAAACATGCAAAATTACCTTTGCCCCAACCTAGCATGCATGAGGAAGCCTAATAAATATCATTGAGCAAGCCTAATAAAATATCAATAATCATATATATATATATATATATATATAGCTTTCAACTTTTGAGGTAAGAGCAGTTACTGAAGATTTTTAATAAGATTTTAGAAACGCAGAATTACAACTTCAAAATGAACACATATCTAGAAAAATATTATCTATCAGGTATATAACACTGGTGGTAGGTAAATTTTTAGTGAAATTATTGAATGGAAATAGTTACCGGCTTTTAGTTTAATATCTAAATATGTATTCTAAAGTTTGGGTGAAAAAGCGAGAGGTTTAAAGAGGTTAGATGAAATAGAATGTCAAGAGGAGTCTGGATTGGGCAAGTTTAAGCTGATTAAAAACATTTATGAAAATAATTTGAAGGGGCGTAAATGGATGGAAATGATGGTAGAGGCTAGCTTAGAATTTGAACCTGGATCTAACTTATAAAGTTTGGTGGAGTTCAAAGTCCTGTTACAATGTGGAGAACAAAAGGAAGTAACTGTCCACATAGACTTAGCTGAAAGCAACACAAGGGATTTTAGGATGTTTTTGAACGCTGGGATGGTGGATAGTTGATCTTAGATGATGGTTAGGATTTGGAAGAAGATGCAAGAAAGGTTTGAAAGAGTTGTTGAAGTGATAAACTAGAAATTTATTAGATAAATAACAAATCCCACCAAGAAAAAATCAATTTAGCAACCAAGTACTAATCACAAGAGAAAAACTTAATAATATTTTCACCATTAAAAAGTTAAAATTTTTAATTAACACTATTTATAAGCATTATAATGAATCTTAGACTACCATCATTCAAAAAGGAAAAAACTTTCAGAGGAAAAAGTGAGTAGCATCTATGGAGAATAATGCCAACCATCTGCATTGATTCATTCTCTATACCAAATCCATTAAGTTGTCAACCCTTGTATAATCCAGGGTGCGTATAAAATAGAGAAAATAATAATTTAAGCCAAAAATACAAAAACTAAACTTTAAAATTTTAAATTTTCCTCATGCTTGGACTCCTTCTTGGGCTCTTATAATTGAGCCTCTCTTTGTTTAAACATCATGCTATGCCTGGGCTCCTATTTGTATTCTTATAATTGGGCCTTACTAATCTTAATCAAATATTATTACACTACTTAATTCTTATCCATATAAAAAATAATTTTCATTTATAAAAATAAGCATGCTTGTTTTGCATCGACTCTCCACTCATTCAAGAATTCCACCCTATAGAACTAATTGGATGACAATGAAGATAGAAAACAAACTTGTAATATTAGAAGAATGAAATATGCAAATACTTAAGTGCAAAACTAAGAATTAAGCAAGTGCGCAATCTAATCTAGATAGCCACTTCTTTTCCCAAAAAAAAAAAAAAAAGCTAACCCATTTAAAAGTGGTAACCCAAATCATCAAACTAAGGCTTAACAAAAATTGAAGGAATGATTATAAAAATAAAATTTTAAGATATTAATAAAGAAAGAAAAAGGTAAGAGATGGATATTTTGAAAGAAAAAAAAACACACACACACACACACAAGATAAATTTAAGATAAAGGAGATTGTTGTAACTCACTAAAGATTATGATTTAGATATTCAATATCATCCGAGAAAGGCAAATGCAATTGCTGATGTTTTAAATAAAAAAAATATATGATAGTGCAAATTGGTTGATCTCTCAACAGGAGAAGTTGATTCAAGATTTTAAAAAATTAAAAATTTCAATTATTAAATCCACAGATGATCGTGTTTTAATGTTAAACCAAATGGCTATACAATCAAATTTAAAGGACATGATACGATATGCTTTATCTCAAGATGTTGAATTTCAAAAAATTTTAAATTTGATAAAAATAGGCTATATAAAAGATTTTGAAGTTGATGAGAAGGGAGCACTGAAGTATAAGGGCAGAGTTTGCATTCTAAATATTAAAAATTTAAGAAGATATATCTTACATGAAGCATGCCACTCTAATTATATAATTCATCCAGACAGTAGCAAAATGTATCAAGATCTTAAAGAAATATTTTGGTGGCTAGGGATGAAGAGAAACGTAGCTGAATTTGTTTATAGGTGTCCATCATGTCAAATGGTTAAGGCTGAACATCAAAAGCCAAGTGGACTTTTACAACCCTTACTAATACTTGAATGAAAATGAGATGATATTTTCATAGATTTTGTGGTTGGCTTACCTAGATCCAGAAGATATTGCAATGTTATTCGAGTTATTATTAAAAGATTGACTAAATCTGCATACTTTATACCTATTAAACAATCTAATGTTGTTGAAAAGTTAACAAAAAAATATGTTGATGAAATTGTGAAGTTATATAGTGTGTCAAAGTCTATAGTGTCCGATTGGGATAGATTCAAATCCAAATTATGGAAAAAAATTCAAGAAGCTTTAGGTACCAAACTTACTTTCAGTACTGTATTTCATCCTCAAACTGATGGCCAGTTAGAAAGAACAATTCAGACACTTGAAGATCTGCTTAGACTTTGTACACTTGATTTTGGGGGGAATTGGGAATTTCACTTGCCTTTGATTGAGTTTGCCTATAATAACTCGTTTTCAAATAAGTATTGGTATGACTCCCTATGAAGCATTATATGGAAGAAAATGTAGAACACCACTTTGTTGGGTGGAAACAAGTGAAAGAAAAATCATTGGTGCAGATGTAATAGATAAAGCTAATGAAAAGATTCGATTAATTCGTAATAGATTAAAAGCTGTTCAAGATAGGCAGAGGAAATATTATGATGCTAAATATCGATCAATAGAGTTTAAAGTGGGAGAGCTTGTGTTTCTTAAAGTCAGCCTCATGAAAAGTATTAAACATTTTGGCAAAATTGGGAAATTAAGTCTACGCTATATTGGTTTATATGAAATCTTGGAAAGAATTAAGAAAGTGGTTTATAGACTGATTTTACCTTATATGCAGGGAGTGCACAATGTGTTTCATATTTCTCTCCTGTGAAAATATATTACTGATGAAGCTAATAAAATTATTACTGATCCTATTGATATTCAACCTGATCTAACTTTTATAGAGGAGCTAGAAAGAATTATAAACTATGATGTTAAGCATCTCAGGAATAGAGAAATTTCATTTGTCCGTGTACTGTGGAAACATGGATCAGAACAGGAAGCTACGTGGAAGAAGGAATCAGAAATACGAGAACTTTATCCTCATCGATTTAATCAAATGTATGTTTATTTCTATTGTTGTCATTAAATTTCGAGAACGAAATTTTTATAAGAGGGAGAGATTGTAATAACCGGGAAAATAATAATAATAATAATTATTATTATTATTATTATTATTCCAAACCGACGCGTCGGCCACAAATAGGTTAATCAACCGGGGGGCATCGACTTTGGTTTGACGAAACCGAACTTCCAACACGAGAGAGATAGAGATAGAGAAAGAGAAGAGAAGACTCTACCTTGTGTGCGTGCCCTAATCGAGCAAGACGGCTTCACCGCCGCTGATGCCGAGCCACCGTCGATGCCACTAGCCTATAGTCTCCCGTAGGTGTGTGATCGAGGAAGAAGGCGCTAGGGCAAGCCGGGTCTGCGTGCGAACGGGAGAGAGCGATGGGAGGAAGGGGAGTCGGGTGCGTGCGTGACATTGGACAAGCGACGAGATTGTTGGGTCTTAGGGAAAACCGAGAAGAGTTAATAAGATAAGGGTTTAGAAATTTCTAAATCTAAAGTTTTGATTCTTAGATTTAGATTAATTATAAATTACGAAATCTTCATCCAATCCTAAATAATGATTATTAAAATTAATAGAGATTGATGCAAAAGCGAAAGATTCAAAGGTGATAGACGAACTTTTCAAATTTTTAGGTATGATTCTATGATTTTAAATTGTATATGATGTATATTTGCTCATATTAAATATACAACAACAAGCCTTAATCCCACTAGGTGGGGTCGGCTACATGAATCCTTCATCTACATTGTGTCCTATTATGTGTCAAATTCTCATTTAAATCAAGTATACTAAGATAATTTTTTATACATCTTAACTAAATCTTTTTAGGTCTACCTCTACCTTTCTTAACATAAAGCAAATCTAATAAATCTACTCTCCTCTTTCATCTGGACTACCAACGCTTTATGTGGCCAAACCATCTAAGGCGACTCTCCCTAAACTTATCTACCACTGGAGTTCCTCCAACTTTTTCCAGAATATACTCATTTTGCATTCTATCTCTAAGAGTAAAGCCACTCATCCACCTAAGCATCCTCATCTTAGTAACACTTAACTTAGTCTTATGCTTATCTTTTATTGGCCAACATTCTGCACCATAAGTCATTGCAGGTCTTACCACCATCTTATAAAATTTTCCCTTAAGTTTAAGTAGAACTTTTCTATCACATAATAGCCGGATGCATTCCTCCACTTCAACCATCCAACTTGAATACTAATAATAACATCTCCATCTATTTCACCATCATTTTGAACAATGAGCCTAAATATCTAAAACGCCACTCTTATTAATGACTTGTTCACCTAATGTCACAACACTATCACTAACTTCTACAACTAAGATTACACTCCATATATTCGCTTTAGATCTACTTAAACAAAACCTTTAGACTCTGTGAGTTGACCTCCCAAGTTTCGCTTTGGACTCCTCTAGTCTTATCAGCGGGAAGAATGTCATCGACAAAAGCATACACCAAGGTACATCTTCTTGTAAATGCCTAGTAAGAACATCCATAACTAAAGAAAAAAAAGATAAGGGCTTAAAGGCGATTCTTGATGTAATCCAACGAAATAGGAAAATATTTTGTCAATCCTCCTTGTGTTTGGACACAAGTAATGACTCAGTATACATATCCTTAATAACTTGAATATACCCAATATTAACTCCTTCGTTTCTAGAACTCTCCAAAGAACATCTCTTGAAACTTTATCATAAGCTTTCTAAATCAATAAATACCATATGTAGATCCTTCTTACTTTCTCTATGCTTCTCCATCAAACCCCTTAACAAATGTATAGCATCCATAGATCTACTGGCATGAAACCAAACTGACTTGGAGAAACTGATCACATCGTAACCTATGCTCAATTACTCTCTCCCATAATTTTAATGTATGGCACATTAACTTAATTCCTTTATAATTTGCACACTCTTGTGCATCACCTTTATTCTTAAATGCAGGAATCAACAAACTCTTTCTCCACTCATCTGACATCTTTTTAGTCTTTAAAATGACATTAAAAAGATTTGTAAGCCAAGAAATTCCTTAATCTCCTAAACATTTTCACACTTCTATTGGAATATTATTCGGTCCTACTGCTTTTCCACATTTCATTTTCTTTAAAGCTTCACTAACTTCAAATTTACTAATACTGACATAAAATAAAATTCTTTTTTGTTTGTATTAAGGTTGTTAAAATCAATCGTACTTTCAAATCCTTCATTCAAAAGTTTATCAAAATACCTCATCCACCTATTTTCAATATCATTTTCTAAAAAAAATATTTTATTATTTTTATCCTTAATACACCTCACTTGACCTATGTCTTTACTTCTTACTAGGCATTTACACCTCACTTGTAAATGCCTAGTAAGAACATCCATAACTAAAGTAAAAAGATAAGGGCTTAAAGTTGATCCTTGATGTAATCCAACTGAAATAGGAAAATATTTTGTCAATCCTCCTTGTGTTTGGACACAAGTAATAGCTCTAGTATACATATCCTTAATAACTTGAATATATCCAATATTAACTCCTTTCTGTTCTAGAATTCTCCAAATAACATCTCTTGAAACTTTATCATAAGCTTTCTCTAAATCAATAAATATCATATGTAGATCCTCCTTACTTTCTATATGCTTCTCCATCAAACCCCTTAACAAATGTATAACATCCATAGTAGATCTGGCATGAAACCAAACCGATTGGAGAAACTTAGACACATCGAACCTATGCTCATTACTTTCTCTCATAATCTTAATGTATGGCACATTAACTTAATTCCTTTATAATTTGCACACTCTTGTGCATCACCTTTATTCTTAAATATAGAACCAACAAACTCTTTCTCCACTCATTTGACATCTTTTAGTCTTTAAAATGACATTAAAAGATTTGTAAGAAATTCCTTGATCTCCTAAACATTTCCACACTTCTATTGGAATATTATTGGCCCCTACGCTTTTCCACATTTCATTTTCTTTAAAGCTTCAAACTTCGATTTACTAAATATAAAAAATAAAATTCTATTTTTGTTTAGGTATTAAGGTTGCTAAAATCAATCGATTCCAAATCCTTCATTGAGTTTATCAAAATACCTCATCCACCTATTTTCAATATCATTTTCAAAAAAAAAGTATTATTATCCTTAATACATCTTACTGAAGCTTTCTTTCTATCTCTTGTCTTTAACTTATACATACATCTTCTTTCATCTAATCTATTGTATAAATAAAAGCTAAATTTTTTTTATCATATACTACTTTCTAATCTCTACACTTTGTATCGTTCAATTCTCGAATTTTACATCTAAACCAAGTTTTATAACAATACTTCTTATTTTTTATCTTTTCTTGACACTCGACTCACCAACTATTCTTATTAAAGAAGTTTTTTTCTTTTGATTCTCTACCCATATATTTAGAAACTTGCTTAA